>JAMXBB010000012.1:85247509-85491821 GCA_024138015.1 Lumnitzera littorea
ATATATATATATATATATATACTCATTTAGATATATAAATATATAATCACTTATAATTAAATAATAATATTTATTAATTTCGTAAATTACTTTGATACTCTTTACCTTTATTAATATTTAAAAGTTATCTTTAGTCGTTCGTTAGCCATTTTACGTGATTTTATGCAATTAAGTATATCGATCGATAATTACACTCAATTGGTTTTATTATCGTAAAAGTAAAGTTGTATGTTTATAGACTTAAGGTTTTAGTTTGAAGGTTTTTATCATATTTAGGTTTAGTTTCTAGTGCTTATACGTACATAGGGTTTAAGGTTTTCATATGCGATTAGAGTTTTGATTAATGTATTAGGGTTTTTCATATTTGTTTTAAGTTTCAAATTTAAAATTTTAATTATTTTTAAACTTATCCGCTCTGTTAACTTAGGAAAATTATCTATAGTATGTGAGTTTGATTCTATACTTAGAAGGCTTGATTTGTAGGGTTTATAAGTGCGATGCATCCATCTTGATGCAAGAACAACAACGGGTTGTCTATCATAGTGAGAAGCTTAGTAGTGCCGCATTGAGCTATTCTATGTATAAGAAACAGTTGTACTCTTTTTTTTGAGCTCTTATTGTTTGGCAACACTACTTACTGCTATGAAAGTTTGTGATCTACACCGACCATGAGTCATTGAAGAATATCGAGAGTCAAAACAAGCTCTTAGAAAGGCAAGCCAAGTGGCTAAAGTTTATGGAAGGGTTCTCCTACATGATATGACATAAGAAAGGAAGCACTAACTTAGTCGCTGATGCTTTGTCACATTGGCAAACCTTGCCAACCACTTTGTAGATAAAGATGCTAGGATTTTCACTTATCATCGAATAGTATGCTCATGACCCTCATTTTGCTCTTATTTTAGAGCAATGCTGAGAAGGAGTTGCTATTGAAGGATATTATCTTAGGGATGGCTATCTGTTCAATGACCGAAGGTTATGTATACTAAATTGTTCCATGCATAAGTTATTGGTGAGCGAGGCTCATAATGGTAGATTGTCTAGTTATTTCGTAGAGACCAAAATAGCAATCTATTAAAAGAAAACTTTAATTGGCTTGGTTTAGCCAAGGATGCCTATAAGGTAGTGGGAAGTTATGAGGTGTATAAGAGAGCTAATGGGAAAAAAGAGCCCCATGGAGAGTATATGTCCCTGTAAACACCAACCTTACCTTAGCTCGACCTCAACATGCACTTTATCCTAGGGTTGCCCTAAACATCTAGGGGGAAAGATTTGATCTTCATAGTAGTAGACTGCTTCAGCAAAATGGTGCTCATCAAACTAATGATGTTTAATATATTGTTGATCTGTTTTTGCAAGAAGTAGTTCGACTACACAGAATGCATAAAACTATTGTTTTAGATCAAGACACAAAAATTTTGAGCTATTTTTGGAAGACCCTTTAGAGAAGACTTAGAACTAAACTTACGTTCAACTTTAGTAGCCACCCTCGAATTGATGGCTAGACTGAAGCGATGAATAGGGTGCTAGGCAATTTACTCTGAGCTATTGTAAGAAAGAACTTGAAGGATTGTGATTTTTGTCTACTACTTGTGGAGTTCACATACAATCGAATCACCCATAACACTACTGAAAGACCCCATTTGAGATTATCTATGACCTTAATCTTACTATCTCGCTAGATTTGATCACTACCCTTGCAGTTACTGAAGAAAGTCAATTTAGAGTTGATCGAGCCTAAGAATTGTAGGAGCTACACCAAACTGTGACAAGGAAGATCGCTAAGTTTAATAAGAGACAATAAGAGATTGGTAAGTGAGGCTGCTGAATTGTTTCTTTCAAGCTAGGAGACTTAGTGTGGATTTACCTCAATCAAGAATGATTTCCACACTTTAGATAGAATAAGTTATCTTTATGAGTTGATGGTCCAAACAAGTTATCTCTACGAGCTGATGGTCCACTCAAGATTTTGAAGAAGAACAACCGTAATGCCTACTAGATCGAGTTGCCTAATGATTATGGTATTTCCTCCACTTTCAATGTATTTGACCTGATTCCCCACTAACTAGAAGAAGAAGATCTCGTAGGTACCCTAGAAGAGTAGGAATTGGAGACTACTTTAGATTTGAGGTCAAATCTTCCCAACCTTCAAGTAGATGATAAGAATCAACCCTCTGAATTGATCATGTGCAATCAAGCTAGAGGACTCTAAGGACTTACGGAAGGATAATGGCTCATAGCCCCATCTGTGACAAGAGTTCCAATTCCGACGTTTATGATTTACTCTACTGCCGACCTAAGTATTGAGCTCTTACATGCATTCATTATTATCTCTGGAATTGCTGAGTAGACTAACCCTCTAAGCAGGCATGCATACCTGCTAAGCAGCAATCAAGCTAGAGGGCTCCAAGGACTTGCGAGAAGGATAATGGCTCATAGCCCCATCCAGGACAAGAGTTCCTATTCCGACCTTCATGATTTACTCTACTACCGACCTAAGTACTAAGCTCTTACATGCATCAACATTATCATCAGAACTGTTAAGCAAACTGACCCTCCAAGCAGGCATGCCTACTTGCTAAGCAGCTGTACCATAATCATGATAACATTTAAGCTTACCAACCTCAACAACTATCAGAAGTTGAGCCCTTGAAATGACCAGGATTCGACCCTAGTCCAAAGTGAATATTCATTAGTGACTCATTGGTTGAGAACTAACTTAATTTGGATTAGGTCAACTCTGACCACATACCTTCTTTTTCCTCACTTTGTTTGAGTTGTACTATATTTTAGAGTGGCCAACCATAGTATAATATGTATCTTCTAGCATAATATTCTAGAAGGATTCCTTATTTTTTAGTACATAATATTCTTTGTCTCTTTTACCCTTTTTAGTATCATTCTTATGTCCTAATTATAAATTACCCTTTTGTCTTTTTCATAGCTTGTAACCTTAGTGGGGCTAGTATAAATACCCCATTTGTTGAATGCAGACACAACTCTTTGATCATTAGAATATACAAGTTTCCTTTTTGAGTAACCTTAGTGTTCTCATTTACCCTTAACTCTTATCTATTCCCTTTAGCAAGGAGTAGTGGTGAGTGACCTTACAGTTTGGATTAGTTTGTTATATTTAGCGGATTATAGGCTAAGTAGGATGGATTGGTGTATCATATCTAGTTGGTAACTACTCAGACTTTTGCTAGCTCTCTTGTTTTCCTTTCAGTTTGTTAATGTTGTGGTGCTCTTCCGTGTGTTTAACCTTAGAGATGCATCATGAGGGCAAAGGATTCAATTATGGTCATGGTTGATAAGTTCAACAAGATAGCACATTTTGTGCCTTGTAACAAAACTAACAATGCTTTAGCTATTTCATTTTTGTTTTTATTGGAGATTATGAGATTGCATGGATTTCTAAGGAGTATCTTGTTTGATGAGGATCTTAAGCTTTTAAGTTAATTTTGGAAGTCCCTATGGCATCAATTGAGGACAAAACTGCTATTTAGCACATCTTTCCACCCTCAAATTAATGGATGAGTGGAGGTCATCTATCGAACTCTAGTGTCTCTTCTTTGAGCTAGAGATGGATGAAATTAAGGTGACTAAGATTCCTGCCTACCTATAGTGGAGTTCGCCTATAACCATTTTATCTATAACATAACGAAGAAGACTCCATTTGAAGTAGTGTATGGATTCAATCTCGAGCTACTATTTGATTAGACACTAGCATTGAAGACCATTTAAGATCACCCTGGAGCTTTAGATTAAGCTAAGAGCCTTCAATAGGTTTACCAACGAGTGATTGAGTAATTGACCTGAGTTACCTAAAAATTAGTGCCCAAAAGATAAGGAAGAAAAGGACAAACACCATTTCAACTAAGAGAGCTTGTCTAGCCACATCTTAGTAAGGAAAGGTTCATAACTAAGAGAAAGAACAAGCACTCACCTCAAACTAAAGGACCCTTCTAAATACTTTAGAGGATAAACAATAATGCTTACAAACTTGAACTTTTTGATGGGTATGGAGTCTTCGATGTCTTCACTATTACCTATTTGAGGCCTTACATTCCTAACAACAAAGATGCTCCAATAGAGCATTCTAAGATTTGATCCTAAATCCTAAATAACTTGGAGGGGATGATAGAAATCAAGCACTTGGACCCTTAACCCTAGCTAGGATAAGAAGCTTGGCTAGCTTAACTGGCTGACTACTTAATTGCTAAGCTAGTCCCAACCACTTCGACCTACAAGACAATGTTGCTTTGTGTGACCTTTTAAACCACCAACCTGTTTGGTGTACTAGCCTTGATCTATTTGAGTTGTTTTTGATGTTTGACTTGTCTTGAAGAAGTCGAGCTAACAAGAAGCTCTTCAAATGTTGATGTAATAATTATTTATTAGAAACCATTAGTAGTAAGTGCTCTAACCACTCTAGCAACAATACATATCCTTGCATCTACATGTAACACCTAACAAGTGGAATCTTCTCTTTCTAGAAGGATTATGAGAATGTCCTTCTATGTTCACATTAGCATTTAAATGTATTTATTACCCTTTTATGTAAATTTTGCTAGTAATGTAACCCTAGTGTAACCAGGTATAAATACCTTATTATGTCATTAGTTGCCTTTAGATTTATTATTATTAATGAAGTATTTTCACTGAGTTTCCTTTCTCACAATTGAAAGTTAACAACCTTTGAGCAAGGTTGTACCAACAAGCAACCCATCATCTCAGACTGATGAGTCACATCCAAGTGCGGTCTTTGTGAGTGCTTGACTGACGAGTCACATCTAGGTGTAGTCTTTGTGAGTGCTTGATTGATGAGTCACATCTACGAGTAGTTGACGAGGCTTTACCCCCTTTTCTCTTTTGTGTTTGTTTCCCATCTAAAACCTTACCTAACCTCTCTCTAGTAGCTTTCTCTAGAGGACCCATCTATGGTACTATAAGCCCTCTTTTGAGGTACATCAAAAGTTAGATAGGACTTCAAACCATAGGAGTAAGAAAACCTAAGAATACTTAAGGTATAACAACTTTCCTTAAGAGGCAAATAGCCACATTGTTATGAATCGGTCTAGGGACTAACAAGGATGCTTGTTGGGATGGGTTGAAGCTTATGGAAAGCTTGAAAGGAAGGGTGAGAATGTACGCAATCAACAATGAAAGTGAAACAAGAAGACCCATGATCTGGCTGGTTCTCGTCCAAGTTCTCCTTACGTTGGTAAGGGTTGAGGTCGGCAACATTAAACAAGTTTGACACCTAGAAGTCTTCTAGAAGCTCTAGTTGGTATGCATCATCATTTATCTTTTGGAGTATCCTAAATGGTCCTTCAGCTTTGACAAACAATTTGTTATTTCTCTTATTAGCAAATCTTTCTTTACTCAAGTGTAGATGCACTTGGTCACCAAGCTAAAATTGCTTGTTCTTCCTTCCTTCCTTTGTCTTTTTCCCTTAGCTTCATGGCAATTTGGTTAATTTATTGAGTGACTCTTTGATAGATTTATTGGATGGACTAAGCTCTTATCCTTGCTTCTAAATCTTTATGGTCAAGGGTTGGCATGGGGGCATGATCAAGGCTAGTTCGGGATTGAAGCCATAGAAGACTTGAAATGGGGCATACTCAGTGGTGGCATGTATTTTCCTATTGTAAGCGAATTTAACTGTAGGTAGGCAGACATCCCAGTCAGTTAAATTCTTCACTACTACAACTTGAAGCAATGATCCTAGGGTATGGTTGACTACCTTTGTCTAGCTGTCAATTTGGGGATGGCAAGACGTATTGAACAGCGGTTTGGTTCTTATCTAACGCCAAAGGGTTCTCCAGAAATAGCTTATAAATTTTGGGTCTTTGTCTAATACCATACTCCTTGGTACTCTGTGTAAACAAACTACTTCTTGCAAAAACAAAGAAGTAATAGTTGAAGTATAATTAGTTTTGGTACAGGGCACGAAATGTACCATTTTGCTGAACCTATCCATGACAACCATTACATAATCTTTACCTCAAGTATTTTAGGGTAATTCGAGGACAAAATCCATACTTAAGTTAGCCCACGGTTTAGTCGGATAAGTAGAGGCATTGCCTTCCATTACTTTACTTAGCTCTTTGCTTTCTTACAAATGGTGCATGCTTCAATCACAGGATGCATGTCACATTTCATTTTAGGCTAGAAAAATTTGTCATTTAGTAGCTCATACGTTCTTCGTTCTCCAAAGTGTCTAAAAAGTCTTCCATTATGGGCTTCTTTCACCATCAACTCCCTAATTAAATAAGTCAGCACACATAACTTACCACCTCGAAATAGATAACCATCCTCTACATGGTACTCATTTACCATGCTTCCTTCTCTACAGTTTTTATATATATGGCTAAAATGAGGAGCATTATGATATTTCTTTGTAATGCTGGCAAATCCTGGTAGCTAGGTTTGTAACTCTATAAGAAGAACATGTCTTTTGGACAAAGCATCAACAACTACAGTATTATTTCCTTGCTTGTATTTGATGACAAAATTAAATCCCTTCAGAAATTCAATCCATCAGGCTTGGCATTTAGAAAGCTTCAATTGACTCTACAAATATCTTAAGGACTCATGATCTATGTGTATGACAAATTCCTTTAGCAATAGACAATGTTGCCATATATGAAGAATTGGGATTATGGCCAAAAGGTCTTTGTCATATATAGATTAGTTTAATTGTGTTCTTCTGAGCATCTCACTATGATAAGTGATAGGTTGGCCTTCTTGCATCATCATAGTTTTGATGCCAACACTTGATGTGTTGCATTTAAGCTTGAATACGCTATCAAAGTTTGGTAGAGGAAAGACTAGGGTAGAGGTTAACCTTGCATTCATCTTAGCAAACTCCTCTCCTTTTTCTCTCCTCACTTGAACTCCACATTCTTCTTTATTAGCTTAATCAAGGGCTCTACTATGGTGTTAAATCTTTAGATAAAGCGTTGGTAGAATGATGCTAATCTATGGAAACTCCTCACCTTGATATACGAAGTTGGGGTCAGTCACTCAACAATAGCTCATACCTTTTCTTCATCAACTCTCAATCCCTTTTCACCAACCATGTAACCTAGGAAGATCACTTCTTCTTGATAGAAACAACATTTCTTCAAGTTTTCAAACAATCTCTCCACTTAGAGGACATTGAAAACAACTTTGAGATGTTTAGTGTACATTGCCAAGTTGGTACTATAGACAAGGATGTCGTCAAAGTAGACGTTGACAAACTTCTCAATCAAATCCCTTTAAGCATGATTCATTAGTCTCATAAAAGTGCTTTGGGAGTTTGACAATTTGAAAGCTAGGACCATCCATTTGTACAGGCTATGTCAAGTCTTAAAAGCAATTTTCCATTCATCCCCTTACCTCATTCAAATCTAGTGGTACCCTGACTTTAGGTTAATTTAATTGAATACTCTTGCACCACACATTTCATTTGTCGTATTGTCTAGTGTTGGGATAGGGTATCTGTACTTGATTATAATCTTGTTAATAGCTTTACTATCCATATACATACACTAAGTGCCATCCTTTTCTAGCACAAGCAATGTAGGCACAACACAGGGGTTAAGGCTTTCCCTCATGTATCCTTTTTCTAGTAGTTCATTGACTTATCTCTGAAGTTTAATAGCTTATTCAAGGTTCATTTGATAAGTTAGTTTGTTTGGTAAGGCAGTGCTAAGTATCAAGTCAATGCAATGTTTAATGCCTTTGAAAGGGGGTAATCCCTCAGGTAATTGTTCTGGAAACAGGTCAGCATACTCATCCAGTAGTTCTCTAACCTCTAGGGTTAGCTCACCCCAGTCCTTCAACTCAAGTAGTCGCCTAATCAACAAAAAAGTTAGTGCATTGGCTTAAATAGTTTTTTAGAGTTCAGCTTTACTTAAAACCAAAGCCCTCTTCGATCTTTAAACCAATTTGAATTGTAACTTACTCACTCAATTTAGGGCCTTGGGGTTTAGGGTGATCTTTGTACCATCCTTTTCAAACACATAGGTGCTCTTGAATCCATCATGCATAACTCTTTAGTCAAAAAGCTAAGGTCAGTCTAGCAATACGTGAGATGCATACATGGGCCAAACATCATAGAGAATTTTGTTAGAGTAATTCTTGATGGAAATTGGTAGTAACACTTACTGTACAAGATGTAGTGCTTACTTCTCATTTAGCCAATATGACTTGTATGGCTTCAAATGTGAAATGGTCGACAACTTGAGTTTCATGATCAGGTTGGTAGATGTGACATTGGTGCAACTTCCATTGTCTATTATGAGCGCATAAACCTGATCATTTACTTTGCAAGTGATGTGGAATAAGTTCTCTCTCTACTCCTCCTAAATAGAGGGTTCTAAACTCATTGCATGTTAGATAACTAGAGTTAACTCATCCAGGTCTTCCATAAATACATCTTCCTTAATCAAGTCGGCATTAACCTCAACCTCATCTCCTACTACTTTTTCCTCCTCTGGTTCCTCATCTATGCTATCTACTTTAATCTTCGAAACATCTCCCTTGATAATCATAGTCCTTCGATTTGAACATTGGGTAGCCATGTACCCAAAACCTTGGCATTTAAAAGATTTGATCTTACTCATCTTCTTCCTAGATCCTTGTCCTTTCTCATAGGTTCGGTAACACTTCACCATTAATTAGTCGACTTGTTTAACTTTGACATCCATCTTTCTGGTTGGGTCGGCATTTTGTTGAGCTTGGTAACTTCCCTAAATAGGTCAGCTCATTGGGGGTTGTCTTAGTATTTTGCTCCTTCTTTGCCTCTTCGTTCATTGGGCTATTCTTATAGCCTTATCCAAGGTAGTGAATTGCTGAAGTTTTATAATATCTTGGATGTCGTTTCTTAATCTAGTGAAAAACCTTAATAATGTTTGGGCGAATGGCTCCTCTACTTCATAGCAAATCACTAGCATTTGAGATTTTCGAGCATAATCATCAATAGTTCAGCTCCCTTGTCATAGCTCCTTAAGCCTAGCAAAAGTATCCTGTAGGTACGTATCTAGTATGAACCTATTTCTAAGAATTCTTTCCATCTCTGGCTAGGTGCTAACCTCTCTATATCCTTTTTGCCTCTTCATAGCCTAGAAATTCTTTAATCGTGATACAGTATACCTAGAGAATTCTACAAATGCAACCTTTACCTTCTTACGATCCTTATACTGATAATAGTCAAAGATACGTTCAACTTGTTCCTCTAAATCTAGATAGTCATCTACATCCCCAAAACCATTAAAGCTTGGGATTTGAAGCTTCACATGGTCAGTAGCTTAGAGTGCTCGAGCTCGCTCTTCTTCCTCATTATACTCATCATCATCACCATCATCATCCATATCACCTAAATTAAGTCATACTTGCCCTCCTACTCTTCTACCTTAAACTTGTTGAGTTAAGATCTATCCTCTAGTAGGTTGAGCAGCTTATGGAGTATTCTACATGACCTTAGTAGGTCGATAAGCCATTACATGAACAACTTTAGTCAAATCAGCTAAGAAGTTGGAGACTTCATCGAGTTGTTCGTCTATACTCCTAGGAGTGCCCTAAGGCCATCAACTATAGTAGACAACACCGCTATTATCATCTCTAATATTGGCATTAACATTAAGATCCGTCATTCTTTCAAGAAAACTTAGTAATCAAACTTATAATCCACAAAAAAAAAGAAAAGAAAAGAAAAGAAATTGCCTTCTTAAATCAAACAAATCACATACACTTTTCTTTATACGAAAGTTCAAGCTAGCTATCAATACAGTGAATACCCTCGAAGAACAACAATTCCAATTGAAGCTTGCTCTATTTTTGTATACTTGAAACAAGGCAAATAGAGTATATCACCATAGTGAACTACTACTCCTTTTACTTACTCAAACATGCATATCTAACTTCTTAGGCAATTACAACATGATACTACAACAATCACTACTCACTAGAAAGTTTAAACATAACTTACTTAAATGAAACCTTCTCTTTAATACCAAGATGTTATGAACCAGACTAAAGACCGACAAGGACGATCGTTAGGATAGGCCTAAGCTTTTGGAAAGCCTGAAAGGAAGGGTAAGAATGTGTATAATCAACAATGAAAGTGAAACAAGTAGACCCTTAGTTCGCTCCAAGGATATGACGCACTAAGGAACTACTGAGAACTCACAGCTCAACTTGGTATGATGCATGAGCTAATCTAATGAGTGTACTCACCACCTAGTCTTACTTAAGGGTTAGGATAAGAGTAAAGTAAGAAAACAAGCTAAGAGTAATGTTCATAAAGGAATATATTCAATATCAGATGTAAGATGTTGCAGTCACATATATAGTGAGTATTTATAGCTAAAAAGTTAGGGCATCTTACTCAAAATGAAAAAGACTAAAAGGGTAATGTCCAAAAGAAGTAATGTATGAGGAATGATAAAGGGTATAACTGAAAATACAACAAAAATGGGTATCTCATACGGAAGACTTTATCATATGATGGCTTGGACATATGGCTTTCTATGGATGGGTGACTTTCTAGCCGAAAAGACAATTTGTATGATTAGGTTGGTGATTACCAAGCCGAGTTGCCAAGTAGAGGTGGTAGGTTAGCTATGCTAAGCTAAGTAGACAATTCTTTCAAGGTGACTTCAACTCAAACGTATTCATCATGACTTAGATTCAAGTTGGATGGGTAGTTGGTTGGATGGGTTGAGTTGATGTTCAACTGTAGCTCAGGTCGGCAGCTGGAGATAATAAATGAGTACAAGAGGGTTTAGTCTAGCTAGGGCATCAGCTTAGTAGATTATAAGAGCTCAGATTCCTTAATGGAGGGATGTAAGGAAAGAATTCACTTGGCTATGCTTTCTAGCTCTTGGGCTCAGGCTAGAGTTAAGGGTCTGGTGATCTAATTCCTATCATACAGAATTAGATTCAAGCTCAAAGAAGGAGCACTTTAAGAAGATTGTTCAGTTGTAATGTAAAGGCTTCAACATAGAGATAGTAAATGTGATGTATAGACTCTTCTGAGGAAATCATGTATTATATACGATTATATAACTATGATACTTTGAGTTTGGCTAACATAAGAAGAGACTTTCACTATGTTATTGTTATATGAATAAAGAGGAGATTTAAAATCAAGTCTTTTATGATGTTGAATGATAGTTTAAATATACGCTTTGCCTTATCCTTAACTTAGGGATGATAGTAAGGAACCATTTTTAAGTACTAGAAAATTGAGGAAAAGTTTTAAGCAGATGCTTAGAAGGTAAGATGTTACATTTTCTTTTCTGTTTTTAATTAAAGGCAAACACGGGCTAGACAAGAGCTTCACTAGGGCCCGTGTATGTCTCAACAATTCTTTTTTACACTTGGCCTAACTTGACCTCAATATGACCATATTAAAGGTTATGTTGATTTCTAGTCTTGTGTTGCTTCCAACATCACCTCAAATAGCCACGTTAGTGGGTTGTCTTGATTTCTATTCTTCTTAGCATTACAACATGACCCTAAAATGACCATGTCTAGAGGCCATGTAACTTTCTGGTCTTACCTTCTATGCAACATAGCCTTAACATGACCATGTTGAGTGGTTATGTATCTTTATGGACTCTTGTGCTTAAGTACACTTTCTCCAACTTCAAAGCTTGTTGTTATGAAAAGACCTACACAAAAACATGAAAATAATAATAATCTAAGCCTTAAAAATCAAAATGAAAGATGCTAATTTGCAAAATAATATTGGTATAATATATACTTTTTTTAATTTAATGAAATGAAATGCAAAGCAAGAAAAAATAAATAAAGAAAGCTTACTGAATATTAAATAGTTTAGTTGCCTCCACCAAGGTCCCATGGGAACGTATTCATTCCCATAATGCAATAGAAGATAGGGGAAGCTCTTTTCTCAACAAATATACACTCAAGTGTGGCTCTATTCCTACGAAATAACCTATGGTGGGTTTAGCAAGAGGAAAAGATTTAGGATCAGTGCCTCCCCAAACTCAAAAACATTTCCCTGATGTTGTAGGCACTCCAATTTGAGCTCCACTTCTCTTATAAAAGACTCATCATTAAGGAAAAAAGTGGGCTCTATATCAATTACACCTACTTGTTTGTTAACCTCTTCAATGTCATCAATTAGGGTTAAGGGATTGAAAAGTGTGTGAAAACACATACTTATCTGAATAATTTCTCCAACATTTATTTGTGATTCAATAGATTTTTAGGCCAAAGTATATGAATTTTCATTAGAGTCTCATATAATTTCTCAACACAAGTGTAATTCATATTCTTTATGTTTTAGTGCTCAAAAGTGGTATATATTCAACACAAGTGTAATTGATATTCTTTATGTTTTAGTCCTTACAAGTAGTATATATTTAAAGAATTTAAGCTTTCTATGTTTAATCTTGTAGGTCTCAAGGATGCCATGTACGGTAGCCTTATTTAAGAAATCGAAAATCAACAAAATGAAGAAAACATGGAGCTAGAACTATTGGTTTGATGGTATCCCCAGTATTGTCAAGCTAATAGTTGATTTGAAGAGCCAACTTGAGCAATTGTCTAGGTAGTACACTTGCGGGTATCCATAACAGAATATGTGAAAGTATCACAAAGAGTGGACTATACCATTATGATAGTAGTCCCAACTACCATCATGACAGTATACTGCAGCCCTAAAGCAAAAATGTGCTGTTTCATTAAAAAGGATGAAAAGCAACGCTTGGCACATGTCCATTGGCTTAATAGTACCTTTGCTTACTGTCATGTTGATAATGCCTTGATATAAAGACATCTTCTTCTTCATTTTCTATAGATTTTTCTTTGCATTTTGTAGGGTTTAAGGTTTTAGTTTTCATCACTTTCTTCTCCTTAAGCTATCTTAGGTTATTTTTGGGGCAGTTTTATGATTTCCATAGTATTTTATTGTATTTTCATGATTGTAGCATAGACATTTAGTAGATTTTAGCTCTTTTCAAAGTTTAGGTTTATGGATTTTCATTGCATCCATAGAGATTGTTGGGAAAATCTTAAGGAACTCCATTATCAAGGTTGAGGAGCTCAGTTTTTTAATGTTTCTCATACTTTTTCCATGTTTAATGCAATGTGTATTTTTATGTTCATGTGTATTATGTGTTGAATGCTTATCCTCCATGAATATGATAAATTGTGTTTATTATACTTATGGGTAGTGTGTGAACATGATGAAGTAATTGTGGCTATTGATATTCTTATATTGTGATAGTATAAACTTGGAATTTTAGTTAGTGATATGGTATAATTAGGCATAACTCAAGTGTTAAGTTAATGTTGAGCTAGGTAGCAGCTCCCTCACGTTGGGCATTCTTCCTTATTATCCTAATAGAGTTTAGATACCATAATAGGATTCGAAAACATCAAATAGAATCTAGGATTCCTAATTCAAATGGGTAATTCTTGAGAATTAGAGCTCAAATCCCTATACTCACCTTGAGCTAAAATTGGTTAAGAAGAGAAATCAATTTTGACCTAAGTATTTGAGTAGTGATGGCACTTGAGTAGCTATTTAATAGTATAGATGAGAGATTGTTAATACAATACTCCTACTATATGATAGATTTTACAAAATGAAAGTGTCATAAATTCTACGAGTATGAGTAAAATCCATATTTAAACTATCATAAATACTCTAGTAGCATGGTTACAATGATTTGAGACAATTGTTTATTTATTGCTTATGCATCTTTTTACAAAGAAATCCACATCCTAATATTAAGAAATTGCTAAAATCCACGCTTAATTTCATTGTAGTTTTCTTTCTATTTATGATTACTTACATGTTTTTTCCTTAAAAATTACTAAATTGGTTGCTTATATTAGAGTAGAAATAGTAAAATCTAGTACTTATTTATCTTTCTAAATTCTATTATTTCCTTCACTGCAAAATGAAACCTTAGTTAACCTCCTTATACTATCAATAGATTAGTACACTTGCCTTAGTTCGTAGACTCCACTAAAATTTAAGTATTTATGTTTGCAATTGTGTCAATTGATGGTATAGTATTCTACTATTTATAAAAAGGGGTAAATTTATACTTGTATGTGACATTAGTAAAAGTAAAATTACGAAACCAAGTTTTTGGCACCGTTGCTAGGGAAGGCAAGGAAAGTGAAAGTTAGCTAATATTAGATTAGTATTTCTCTTTAAGACTAGTTTTAGAGTAGAGTAGATTTAGTTAGAAGTTATTAGTTTTGCATGCTTAGAGCAAAGTTGCATCCTTATTTTGTTGAGAACTTTTTATTACGTTGTTTTTGTTGCTTTGTAGGACATATGAAGAGGCTATTGAAGGATCTATTGGTTATTTGAAGAAGGGATGCCACAAGATTGTATTGGGTTGGGATTGTTGAAACCCCCTTGTATTTAGCCATCTAGAATTACCCTTGTGTTGAAATTTCAAATCCCCTATTATTTTATGCAAAGAAGAGGAGTTGCTGATTTTGAGTTGCTATTCAATCCCGAAGTTGATGAAACATTTCATAGATGATTACGAGAAAGAAGAAGTTTTGCTAAGATAGAGAATTTGAATGAAGGAAATGGACATGGTGCCAGTGTAAAAATTGGTGTGAATATGGATGATATGAATGGGGCAGAGTATCATAATGGATTCAATGTACAAAATGGAAATGTGAATGGTAATGGGCTGAATGGTATGAATGTTAATGGTAATGATAACGGAAACTACAAAGCTTTATGGGGATACACTATACCAAACATGGATGATTTTGCACCAGTAGTAGCATGGCTTGCTATCTAAGCTAACAATTTTAAGCTTAAACCTGCATTGATACAAATGGTGTAAATGAAACAGTTTGCTGGAAGTGCTTTAGATGATCCGAATGAACACTTATAGAGTTCTTTTCAATTGTCTGCAACCTTAAAAAGCATTGTTGTTTTTAAGGATGCTATTTAATTGAGGTTATTCTCATTTTCTTGAGAGATAAAGCCTAAAGTTGGTTGCATGTCTACACCATAGATTACCAACCTAGTTATAAGTTTAAACTTTCTATAATGGTTTGTCAGGAAGTTTGTAGTCTATGATTAGTGCTGCATCTAGAGGTAACTTGATGAGAAAAAGTCCAAAGGAAACATATGAATTGATGTAACAGATGGCTTCTAATTCCTTTGGATGGCATGCTAAGAGAACAAATGTTAGAAGAGTAGTGAGCATAGATGAAGAAGATAGATTCAATGTGATAACTTTACAAGTTGCTACCTTCTCTAACAAATTGAACAAGATGCTTGATGCTAAGGCAAGCTTGAGCCAAAATATTAGATGTAAGAATTGTGGTGGTGTTGATCATGACGAGTTTAATCATTACCAATATTGGCATGAATAAGATTAAGGCATTGAGAAAGTCAATTATATGAACAACTTTTAGCGGAGAGGACCAAACAACTGGAATGCATATTTGAACAATTTTGCTCAAGGGTAGAACCAAAATTCTAACTTTAGATATGGGAACAATCAGCTGCCCAATAGAAAAAATTTCCCACCTCTTCAAACACTACAGTAAGGACCCTAGCAAAACTTCTAGTCACAAAGGGAGAGGGAGAACAATGATTTGCTAAGTTGGTTATCCTCTCAAGAATCTACTATGAAAAATGTTTAGATCCAACTATAGCAAATTTCTATGATGCTTGGTGCTAGATTACAAGGTGCATTACCAAGTAATACTGAAAAGAATCCAAGAAAGCAAGTAATGATGGAGCACTTGCAAACACATAAGCTAGTATATCTAGTAGAAAATCAAAAGATGCAATTGTAGTTGAGAGTGATTATAATAATTGCAAGAGAGATCATTTAGAGATTGAAAAATTTGATGAAGAAGAAGTTGATGAGAAATTTAGGATCTTTGAAGAGAACATGCTAGTAGAGGAAGAGTTGTAAATTCCTATTTTAGAAAAGAGCATAGAGGAAGAAGCTAATAGTAAAGGATTTGAAAGGTTGAGAATTTGAGAAAATGGTTGAAGAAAAGTAAGTTAAAATGCTGAATGGAGAGGAAGATCCCTTAGAGGATAGTCGGTATATGGAAGTTGATGATTTGCCTCTCATTCAAAGTAAGGTTCTTGAAGAGAATGAACCAAAAGAGGAATTAGGAGAAAATGATCTAAGTAAGTCAAGCAAGCTAGTGAAGATCAAGCCAATAGAGAGAGAAGAAAGTAAAAATTTCATCCTACTCCTTGAACTTGATGATGAAGAGATCGAGGAGTCAGCAAAGGTATTATGTACGAGGAAATACTTGTACATGCCACTAAAGAGAGGAGATATAAGCCAGTTTATCATTGTAGCAACCCTAAGAGGGGCCTAATAGTATTGCCTAAAATTTCCATATCACGTGTGCACCCATGATAAGAAAATCGCCTTGCAAGTCAGAGATTGCAAGACTCTAAATAGTTATTTGCTAGAGTCTTCAATTTTAGTTCATTGACTCATTATATAATATAAATAATTATGGATATCCATTTTTCCACAATTCCTCAGAACCGCAGAGAATCGGTATCTCCTACCAAAATAGTGAAATAAGATAGACAATTCTAGAAAATTCTAAACTTACTAAAGATACTAAACTTAATTGAGACATTTGTCATTTTTCGGAGCATTCCGAATTAACTACATAAGCCTTTTCATCATACTGATTCAATGGTAGCACTCTACACTTGATTCCTATCCTAGTCCCAACTATCGATCAACTTGCAAGGAAAAGAACTATTGGGGTGTAAGCTTATGCTTAGTGAGATAATTACCTTCATCAATACCGTATGGCAAAATTTATTAGATGCACAATCATATGAATGCATGAACAATCAGTATGCAAAACAACGCATGCAGTAGCTTAAGAACTGCATATGACTCAGAATTATGCCCCCTGTAGTCGGGGTTTGGAGATAACTAACCGACCCAAACCAAAATCCGGGTTCTAGACCTTGGGTTTCATTTCATTTGCACTATTATGCTTAAGCTAAACAAAACTATATATATATACGTGTGTGTGTGTGTGTATACTTTCTTTACCAAATAACAAATCATATTTTTAAAATCCTAAGTCTAACGGTGTGGTAGCCTTCACAATCCACAAATATACGCCTTAAGCAGAAGCCACAAGACTCGGCCCCTCGCCGACGGTTGACGTCTCCTAGAGCCTAGTAAGCCCATCAGCTTAGGATAGAGACTCAATATATATGATGACATAGCTAGTGTCCAATCCTGTAGGAAACTCGTATTCTTGTGAGTCCCTTCCCATTTTCTGCGTGAAGCGGTAATCGGTGTTATCCGTATGCAATATGGGGAACACATGATTCATTTTGATTTCTTAATCATATAAGTGATTAACTTGATTTTCAAGGTGATCAGATAATTTTATTCCATACAATTCACATGTATATATTAGTACAAACAATTCCCCTTATTATATATATAATTTAACAAGTCATCACATTCATCCATAAATCCATACACATGCATCTCCCATATCCCACAAGCATCCAAATTTATATATATAAGTTTAGGTGCATCTATTCTATAAGCAAAATCAAGTAAAGAGTCATTGGGAATTTACTCACTCTGCCATGGAGATCAATAAAAGTAATCTGGAGGCAAGTCATCTTCATACACGGTATCCCCTGGTCATCGAAATAATATTTATAAGGGATTGAAATAAACTTAGGAAACTAAGTTAACTTTTCTTAAGTTATAATCTTGACTAGTTTTCATAATTTTTCCCAGTTTTTACTTAAAGTTCAATTGTGTATAACTTTTTCGTTTTAAAACCAATTTTTATGATCTTATAGTCAATCTTCATCGTTTTTGAGTGTACTTAAACGTGGTGAGGTTAGATTTTTGAAATGAGGCATGCAAATCTATCCATAGGTCAGAACAGTAGTGTTCTTCATGTGTTGGAGTGATTTTGAGCCTTATGAAATCTTGTGAAAAATTGTCCATATGTAGTATAAGTGAAGGGGTGATAAGGAAAATGTCTTATCACTAGATTTTGATAAGTTATCAATTGATAAATGATTTCAACTCTCAATTGATAAGTCATCTAAGGTGATTGGTTGGTCTACTTATTGATGTGTAAGGCTTAGACATGAGGATAAAGGCATGGCTTTATAGGAAATTATTTTAAGATTTTCATCTTGCATTGTTTTATACTTTATGATTCAATTCCTATAAGATTATGAAATTTTCTAAAGTTGAATGAAATTATTCAAATTAAATTATTGATTAATTACTTAGGGTTAAAATTCCTTAATGGTTTTAGGGTTTAGGGTCTTAAGTGAGTTTAGAGCTCGTAGTTCTTCAAGCTCAGGTTTTCTTGATAATTGGTTTTTGAATTAGAAAATTTTAATTTGTTTCTAAATGTAAACTTAAGTTCTCAGTTTCATTGATCCTTGGGAACGTTCGGACGGTACTTTTAATTAAATCATGGGCCCACTAAAAGTTAGATTTATATTCATCAATTGATAAGTTATTTAGGATGATTGGTTAGTTTATTTATTCATGTGCACAAATCTTATGTATGAAGATAAGGAGATTGTCTGATATGAAATTCTTTTGGAGTTTGTCTCTTAAATTGATTTGTAAGTTATGATTTAATTTTTATAAAATTATGAAAATTTCTGGAATTGATTAAAATTATTCAAATTCAATTCTTAATTAGCCGCTTAAGGTTACAAGTCCTTAATTATTTTAAGGTTTTGATTTTAGAGTCCATGGTTCTCGTATTTAAGTTTTATTGATAATAGGGTTTCGAATTGGAAAATTAAATTCATTTTTTAAATGTAAACTTGAATTCTTAGCTTAGTTTATCCTTGGGAACATTTGGGAAGTTTTCTTAGTTGAATCATAAGTTTGCTAAAAGTAGGGTTTACAATTTATCCATACGTAACATGGCTTATAAGTGAAAATAAGGGAATTGTCTTATATAAAATTCTTTTAGGGTTTGGTTCTCAAATTAATTTGTAGGTTGTGATTTGCCTCTTAAGAAATTTTCGAGTTTTCTAGAGTTAAATAAAATTTATTGAAATTATATTTTTAATTATTCATTTAGGGCTATAAGTCCCTAATTATCTCAAGGTCTAAGGTTTGAGTGAGTTTAAGTATGTTTTAGGATTCGAGTGAGATTATGTATGTTTTAGGGTTTTTCATCAACTCGGGAATAATTTATTTACACTTAAGAGCTTAAGAATCAATTGGCTTAATTATTTAGGAACATTGCTTTATTATGCAACATATATATATATATATATATATATCATATGATAGATTAAGAAAAGGAAATTGCTTAATAATATATTTATATATATATATACATATTGTAGGGCTACTTATGTACGCAAGTAAAATAATTTTTGTAAATTTATTAATTTATTCCTTTAACTAGCTTAGTTTTGTTGTTTATTATTACTTGAAATAATCCTTGATTCGTTTATTATTAATTTTATATGATTTCACAAAATTATTGATAATTTTATTGATTTATGGCTTTTCAAGTATTAAGATAATTTTATTGAGTTTTAAAAATTTTTATGATTTGATATTGACAGTTCCTGTTAAGTTTAGGTTTACATTTTTAAAAGTACACATATGTAGGGATTGGAGTTTTCTTGCATGATTAGGGTTTCCAAATCGTATAATTGGGTCTTTCAAGTTCGTTTTANTGCTTTATTATGCAACATATATATATATATATATATATATCATATGATAGATTAAGAAAAGGAAATTGCTTAATAATATATTTATATATATATATACATATTGTAGGGCTACTTATGTACGCAAGTAAAATAATTTTTGTAAATTTATTAATTTATTCCTTTAACTAGCTTAGTTTTGTTGTTTATTATTACTTGAAATAATCCTTGATTCGTTTATTATTAATTTTATATGATTTCACAAAATTATTGATAATTTTATTGATTTATGGCTTTTCAAGTATTAAGATAATTTTATTGAGTTTTAAAAATTTTTATGATTTGATATTGACAGTTCCTGTTAAGTTTAGGTTTACATTTTTAAAAGTACACATATGTAGGGATTGGAGTTTTCTTGCATGATTAGGGTTTCCAAATCGTATAATTGGGTCTTTCAAGTTCGTTTTAAATTCCGAGTTTAAAATTTTAGTCGGTTTTCATTTTATGTGGTCTTATGGACTTAGGGAAATATTTACAATACTCGAGTCCGACACTATGTTTAGAAGGTTAAATTTACAGAGTCTACAACCATTCCTTGTATTATTCTTGAAAAAAGTACTTTCTAAGAGCTTATTGTGACTTAGGGTCTTTTGACAACATTATGTTTAGAGAGCTAATGAGATAGTTGGCACCAAAAGGAATCCTTAAGCAGGCAAATTTTGTTATGTTATTTACTGATAGGTCAACAAAGAGACTACTAGGATTTCTCATAGATCTTGTTGTAAAAGTTGGTTGTTTTAGCTATCCGGTAGATTTTATTGTGATGGAGATGAATGATGGAGCATGACCACTCATCTTAGGTTGGTCTTTTTAGCTGCGACTGGGGCCCTAATAGATGTTAAGGGTAAAAAGATGGTCTTTGAGATCTAAGCCATCTAAAATCAAGCTACTTGTATGAAAGGTCAAGGAGAAAAGGAAAGAAAATGAGGACATTCATGTTGATTTCATTGATTTGAAAAATAAATTTGCTAAGGAGTGGAACATCCTCCTTACTAGATTTTTGGCCTAGTTGAAGATGAAGGCATAGAAGAATGGATGAAGAAATATCCTAATTTGCATCCACTATGACAATTATGAAAAAAGGTCCAACTAAGGGACTTGAAACCCAAGCACTAGGTAGGAGGCAACCTACCAAAGTTTTATTTAGTTTCCATGCATTTTCCTTCAAGTTGTTCTACTTTTGTTTTATGTTTTTAGGAAGATAGCAAAATAAGATACTTTGAGATAGTTTATGTTCTTTTGTAAATCTTTAAAGAGGCTTAAGGTTAGCTTTAAAAGGACTTGAAAAATAAGTTGGAAACAAGACAAAGTAGCTGAGCTAAATCCCCAAGATAGTCTTGTTCTAACCGTATCTTTTTTAGTTCATGTTTGACGATAAGTTGAAATTATATAAGAAATTGATGTTGAGGGTAAGGAATATATGGAGTGGATTAAAGCTATGGCTATACTTTATTGAATTGATATTACATTTGTGCTGAGTATTTGGTTACTAAGCTTATTTTATTTTGTTGAAATTTCTGAGTTCTGTTAAAAAAGAGCAAGTAATTTTTGTTTTTATTATGTTCATGAATAAGGGACAATTGGAGTAAACCTTTTACATTACTCTAGAATTAATGGACCAAATCTTTAGATTAGATTGTTACCCTTTGTATTTGACTTTAGATTCATAAGTTAAGAATAAGATGGTGCTAGTAGTTAGAGAAAGGCCCTTACAATTTATGGATTGATCAACTTGTATATAGTCCTAATCTTTCCCTTAAGCCAACTATAATTTAGAAAAAAAAAAAAATGACAAAATTGAATTGTTCTTTACTTGAATCTCTAAAAAATTTTCACTTTTCTTACTTGTGACAATATTTTGCTTATGGATCCCGAACTTTTGTTTAAGGGAGCTCTTTATTCCTCACATTTTCCCTAAGTGAACACTAGGGGCTCATGAACCTAATTTAAACGTCATCATTCCATAAGATGTGCTAAGCACTTATTGGGTGCTTTAGATGTTCACCCATGCTCTCTTTTTCTTTTCTTTTTCTTCTTGTTCTCTTTTTATTTTCTATTTTTGGTTTTGGTTGGGTTTACCCCAAACTTTTGAATTTTGGCTTGTTTTCATTCTATTTTTGATTGAGAAATCCTTTCCACAACTAAAGCAATTTCAATATCTTCTCTAACATTATAATTAGCTACATTGAAGTTTAGAGAGCATGATACATCAAAATCAATTTTCTAAAAAGTAATTGCCTAACTCTAACTCTAACTTGAACTAGTTACTTACTTAATCTCATTGTCAAATAGGAGTATAAACTTTATGAACCATAGATTAATTCATTAATTCTCTTGGATATGTAATTAGGCACACTCAATCATTTACTTAACTTTCATGAACAATTAATTTCTTACCAAAAGTTGAATTGAAAAATGCATAACTCAGTATGTATAAACTAGAGGATAGATTTAACAACTAAAGAGTAAAGAGTCCATCTTTTTCCCATTGTTTTACAAGTGATTTAAGCTTGCTAGACGACAAGCAAGTTATAAAGTTAGGGGTATTGATAAGTGTGCGAAAACACATACTTATCTGAAGGATTTCTCTAATAATTAGATTTTTGAGCCAAAGTGTATAAATTTTTATTAAAGTCACATATAATTTCTCAACACATGTGTAATTCATATTCTTTATGTTTTAATGCTTAAAAGTAGTATATATTTAAATAATTTAAGCTTTCTATGTTTGATCTTATAGGTCCCAAGGCTACCATGTAATGGTAGACCCATTTAAGAAGTTATAAATCGAGAAAAAGAAGAAAACACGAACCTAGAACTACTGACTTGACGTATCCCAAGTTATTGTCATGTCGGTAGTTGATTTGAAGAGCTAGCTTAAGTAACGATTAAGTTAGTACACTTGCTAGCATCCATAACAAAGGGTGTGAAAGTATTACAAAGAGCGGACTATTCCATCATGATAGTAGCCCCAATTACCATCATGACGGTATATTAGACCCCTAAAGCAAAAATACGTCGTTTCATTAAAAGAAAGCAAAGTAGTGCCTGATATGTATCCACTAGCTTCATGGTACTTATGCTTATCGTAATGCTGGTAGTGCTTGATATGAAAGCATTTTTTTCTTCATTTTTAGTAGATTTTGCTTTGTATTTTCTAAGGTTTAGGGTTTTAATTTCTACCACTCTCTTCTCCTTAAGCTATCTAAGGTTACCTTTATGGTAGTTTTATGATTTTCATGGCAATTTTCTTGTATTTTTATGATTGTAGCATGGACTTCTAGTAGATTTTAGCTCTTTTCAAGGTTTGGGTTTGTATATTTCCATTGCATATATAGAAATTGTTAGGAAAATCTTGAAAAACTCCATTATTGAGGTTGAGGAGCTTAGTTATGTAATATTTCTCATACTTTTTCCATGTTTAATGCAATGTTTATTTTCATGTCCATGTGTATTATGTGTTGAATGCTTATCCTCCATGAATGTGATATATAGTGTTTATTATGCTTATGAGTAATGTGTCAACATGATGAAATAGTTGTAGCTATTGATGTTCTTGTATTGTGATAGTATAACTTGGAATTTTATTTAGTTCTATAGTATAATTAGGTATAACTTGAGTGTAAGGTCAATGTCGACCTAGGCCACAACGATTTTAGATAATTGTTTATTTGTTATCCATACATCTTTTTATAGAGAAATCCACATCTTAATATTGAGAAATTGCTAAAATCCATGCTTAATTTCATTATAGTTTTTCCATTTATTTTAGATAACTTATATATTCTTTCCTTAGAAATTGTTGAATTATGTTAAGTTCTCTCATAAATGCTTTGATTGTAACAAAAGGAGTGAAGATATATAATAAGTTTATTAAGTGTGTAGGTAAATGAACAAGAGATAAGAATTTCGTCTTAACATTGATTTTGAAAATCAAAACTAAATACAAAGACAAATTCAAAATTTCGAGTACAATATCAGAAGTTATAGAGATGAATATTTTGAGATGTTTTTTGGGCTTATAAATGTTTGAAGGCCCATCTCCACTTATTGGATATATTCGAGTAATGTTTCTGACACGTTGCATAAGGTTAGTTAATTAAATCCACAGGGATTGAGTTGGAATTAAAATATTTATTTCTAGGATAAGCTTGATTGGATATGATATCTCATAATAGTGGGTAGATTTTATTGAAGGCATTTTTGTTTGAGTTTTCACGAGAATATTATAGGATCACTATCAAGATATGAAGAGAATTCTAGGGAATTCAAATTAGATCGTTATTTGAATTCAAAACAAGAATGGATGAAGACACATACACGAAGATATGATAAGATAAGGATGAGTCTTATCTTGTTGATGTAGATTTTTATCAAATCCAATATTATACATATGTTTTCAAATTTTGTTTACTTGATTATATCATAATTAATGGAGTATAGACAAGCAATGCAATAGCAATATTATTCTAAAAGTTTCAAGATTCAAATTCGAAGGCATCAAGCATCAAGATTTACTACTCAATCTCATGAGATATATATTTTCAAAAGGATTCAATTTTTGAAAGTCACATTGGAGACTTATAAGAAGAAAATAGAGAAATTATTCAAGAGTACTTAGAGAATTCATCAAATAAAAAAAGAATACAAGAAGTGCAATATTCAAGTTTAAGTCAAATCAAAGGAAGATTTAGACTTCACAATTGAAGGGATTATAACAACTAATGGCTAAGTTAAGATTTTTTCAAGTTGTTGAAGATTTGATCAAGAGTTATTCAAAATTATAGCAAAGAAACGTTGTATTAGAAGATATAAAAGAAGATAAGTTCAAACTTTTTGAAAAAAGAGATCAATAGATTAGAGCTACATTCGTTTTCTGAAAGCTTGATATTCGAGAGAATTCATAATAGTATTCAAAATCTAATTTAGAGACAATATTGTTTAGTTTACTTTCATATTTTATTTTCATTGTGTACTTTATTTGAGAGGATATTTGTATTCTCTCCTCACAGCTTCTATAAACATAACTGTTTGTATGATAAGCTTTGTGAAAGAGAGAATCAAATTTCTATAGATCTGTGAGTAGGTAAGAGTAGCCTAGTGAGACAAAGTAGAAAGGCTTGTAATTGTTTCTATCTTATTGAAGATAGTAAAACGTGGATAGTGAAATGATATTGATTAGGATTACCGGGTCCCCAATAGTAGAGCTACAAGAGTGTAGCAGGCATAAAGTTAAAGCACTATAAATCTCTTGCTTGATCTTCCCATCCTTATTCTCTCTTTACTTCATGTTTTATTGTTGATCATATAATATTTCATGCCTAATCTTGCTTAAGTATAGGTGACATTTACAATTTTGTTTTTTGAAAAAGTTCAAAGTTTTATTGTAACTAGTCCATACCCTTCTTGATTACTTTTGGAACCTACAAATTAGTTGCCTAGATTAGGATAGAAATAGTATAATTTAGTACTTAGTTATCTTTCTAAATTCTATTATTTCCCAATAGATTGGTACGCTTGCTGTTAGTTTGCAAAATCCACTAAAATTTAATTATTTTTGTTCATAAGCGAGTCAATTGATAGTATAGTGTTCCAATATTTTTAAAAAGAGGCAAATTTTTATTTATGCGTGATATTAGTGGAAGTGAGATCGTGATACTGGGGATTCTCATACTCTTTGCTCATGTTTTGAAGCACTTCTAAATTTTGAGAACTAAAGGTCACATCAATGTTTTCCATTAATAGATTTGATCGAGGTAGATGATATGGGAAAGAAACCCTTGTAAAGATAGGGTATCATCGGTAAAAAGAGAGAGTTGTTTCTTAAATAATGCATGCTTGAAATGTGTAACTTTGAACTTAAGTGTTTCTTTTACACATTTTTATGCGTTCTTTCTCTAATCTTGAATGGCTTAATGGGGCATGTTTATAATGAGCATTTCAAGAGAATGGGGGGCACCTCCTTAGAGCAAATTTCCATTCTAAGGTAAACTAATATACCATTTAGGAGAACAGTAACTCATTATTTAAAGCTTTAGGATGAAAGAGGCTAATTAAGTTCCAAACCCTAACACACTTGAGAGCTGCGTGACATCAATATGAGAAGTTGAGGCTCTTTACTTAATGGAGGTTTGTTTTGAACTTAATACAGAGGTTGAAATGATGGTAGCCATTCTTTTTAATATCTTAAATGCAAAATATCCTTTTTCAATCCCATTGAGCTTATCAAGGGAGTCTTTAGAATTAAACCCTATCAAGAACTACCCTTACACTAGGGGGAAAAAAAAAAGAGATTAAGGTTATTAATTAGGAAAAAAAAAGATAAACTAGTTTATGCTTACCTTAGTTGCATGTGTGATAGTGGCCATTGCTAATTCATTTCATTTAAAAGGAAGAAAATCCTCAATTTAGAAGTAGATACTTTGAGCTATATCCTCTCCATTAAAAGCTCACAAAAAGAGGCCCAAAGGAATAGAAGGAAACAAAAAGCTAAAAGAAGAAATAAAGGAGAAAAAAGCTACAAAAAGAATATAAAAAAAGAAAGCAAAAATGAAAGCATAAAGAGAAAAAAGTCTGAAACAAGCATCAAAAGGTGAAACCAAAGCCTAAAATCCCAATCACCTTTTAAAGCTAGAAGAAGCTCAAGCACATCATGAATTAGAGCCAAAGTGCAAAAAGTAAAACTTATAATTTTAAACTAAAGGGCCATCCCATTCTCAAATATGGGCCATCCTACAACACTACCCTTAAGAGGATCTTTTGATCAAAGGGAATAAATTATCTTAGGCTAAATATTACCTAAGAAACTAAGGGTGAGCCTATTTAGTTTCTCTCAAGAGTTCTTGACTTGTAAACCTAAGTTAAATAAGTAATTCTTTCTGTTGATAGTAGATTTTCATTCCTAACACGAATTGGTCTAAGGACTAATAAGGTTGGTCATAAGGGTGAGTTCAAGCTTATAGAAAGCTTAAAAGGAAAGATGAAAATGTACGCAAACAACAATGAAAATAAAACAAGCAGACCCTCGATTTGCTCCAAGGGTATGACGCATCAAGGAACTACCGATAACTCACCACTCAACTTGATATGATGCACGAGTTAGTTTGATAAGAGTACTTACCACCTAACCTTGCTTCAAGGTTAGGATAAAAGTGAAGTAAACAATGAAGAACAATGCTCATAAAAAGGAGAATTATATATTCAATATCAAAAAGTGTAAGATGATTGTATGGCTATGTGTATAATAGGTATTTATACTTGAAAGTTAATGCATCCTACCTAAAATGGAAAAGACTAAAAGGGTAATGACCAAAATAAGTATGATATAAGGAATATCTAAAGGGTATAAACGAAAATACAACAAAAATGGGTATCCTGTATGGAAGATTCTATCATATGATTGCTCAAATATGTGGCTCTCTATGGATGGGTGATTTTCTAACAAAAGAGGACAAATTGTACAATTAGGTTGATGACTACTGAGTCGAGGTTCCAAGCAAGGATGGTAAATCAGTAGTGCCAAGTTAAGCAAATGACACTTCTGAGGTGGATTAAGCTTGTATGTATTCAGTATAACTTGGATTTGGGTCGGCTAAGCAGATGGTCGGATGGGTCAAGTTATTGTTTAAGTATAGCTCTAGTTGGCAACTAGAGATTATTGACAAGTACAAGAGGGTCCAGCTTGGTGAAGGCATGAGGTTGGTAGATTATAGCTGCTTGGACGCCTTAGAGGTAAGGCATAAAGTTAGAACTTGCTTGGTCATGCTTTCTGATAGGACTTAGGGTATCGACTGATCCTAAAATGCTAAAGCTGAGCTCATTTATTCCTTGCTCGGATATCTTATTTAATTACTTATTTTTATTTGTGTTATTTAGACTTCCATTTCGTGTATTATTCCTAAATTACCATCAAGTTATTTTGTATTTATAGGAAGGCATCATTTTAGTCATTTTATTTACAAGTTTGCCCTTATGTATAAATAAAATGCATGTATAGGGTTTTAGATATATTTGAACATTAATGAAAAACCTCTTTGAGTATTTTCTCTTGAAAAGCTCTCTGTTATTAGCTTTTATCAATACTTTTAGTAAGAATTGTGGCGAGCAATCTTATCACTCGAGTCAGTGCATTACATACGACAAGTCTTAGGCTATGTAGAGTTTAGCTAGTGTGTTATATCCGATTAGATAACTCACAGATTTCTAAAACACTTACTAAACTCACTCTATTTTTGTTCCTTTGGTAGGATCAAACCCATCTTAATGACCGGTCTTGTTTATTCTTGGCCTGGTTTGTATCATCCTAGTATCAGAGTGAAGGTACGGCTACGGGAGATTTAATTTCTTGGATTATTGTTATGCATATTCAAGGGATTGATTTCTCTATATTTTGCTATTTGGTAATCGAAGTTGTTCACATATGATAATTTCAAGTTTCTTA
The DNA here is from genome assembly GCA_024138015.1 of Lumnitzera littorea. Lineage (NCBI taxonomy): Eukaryota > Viridiplantae > Streptophyta > Magnoliopsida > Myrtales > Combretaceae > Lumnitzera > Lumnitzera littorea. The sequence goes on from JAMXBB010000012.1 coordinate 85,275,688, forward strand.
AACTACAATGTTATTATATTTCTTTCGTAATCCGAGGAACCCAAAAGAGGAATCGTTGGATTCATGCTATTGAATATCGGTTAACGACATTCACTAGGGTAATATCGGACAAAACGGGCTTACTTCTAATATTTTGTTTAGGGAATGTTCAAGACCTGGTATTCTACATGTGAACTTGCATTGGTAGTTAAATCTGAAGACGACAACACCCGATAGTAATGGCATGTGTTGTGAAGGAGGATTAAAGACTTAGGGTTTTAAGTAAGTAGTAGCTGATTCATATTTGTAAAAAAAAAAAAAAAAAGAAAAAAAAAGAAAAAATGAAAGAAGAAGAAGCTGCAGTGGGTACAATTTGTGTCGAGTGTCTCTATTGAATTCTTGCAAGTAGTGAATCGTGTGTGGGTATCTTAGAAGTGCTGTAAACAATAGTTCATGGTTGTGGCTTGTGTAGTAGCAGGTGTTGGTGGATTGGTGTCTGTCCGCATGAGTAGTGGTTAGTATACGTATGGGTTTGTGAATTTGGGTGTGGTGGTCGCCGAAGTTGAGCAAACAATGGCGTTTTACGAGTAAACAATGGTGTCATGGCCATGACTGAGTATTTACTGCTGTGTGTTCTACAGGATTGCAGTGGCCGACAGCGGTGGTGTTGCCACTTCGTATCGTCTTGAATTGTGTGTTGGTTGTATGCGTGTATATGATAGTAAACTGTGCTGTGTATTCTTAGTGAACTGTCCCGTGCGTGTTAGCTAGTGTCTCTTGTTTGTGTAGTGTTGTTTTGGTGGTGTGAAGCAGGGGACTGCGAACCGTGAATGAGTGTGCTGCTAAGTAACTGCCAAGCTAAAACTGAAGCACTTCTTTGAATTTGTCGAGGTGAAGAGAAGGCATTAAATAGTGGACTACGTGTTTAACCGAGAAGAGTGCCACTTGGAGTTGTGGGTTATATGATGTGTCGAGTTGGTGTTAGTGGTGAGACGAAGTGTTGACGTGCTGTGCTTGTGAAATGCTACTAAAATTGGTAGACGAGAGGAGTTAAATAGTGGAATTTGAGTGTCCGAGCTGTTGTGAGCACGATAGAGGAATTACTGAGTTGTAATTATGTCATGCTATTCCCAAGATTGTGTCCGAGCTGCTATAATCCACAAGCTATTGAACTGCTATTATTATAATTGTCGCGCTACTGTATGTGTATACTTGAGTTGCTGTGATCTGAAGTGCCGAGCTGAGAATACTTATAAGCCGGGCTGTTCACTTGCCAAATTGCTGCAAGCCCCATCCAACGCTGAGTTGACCAGCTGCAATTCAAGGAGTGTTAATCTATTGCCGCTACTTGATCGAGCTGTTTAGATTGAATTCTGAGCTGTTAACAGTCGCGTACCTAAGCTGAATTACTTCAAGTTGCCGAGGTGTTTCAGAAGTGTGTACGTGCCAAGTTGAAGTGTGTATTTAATTGCCGAACTAAAAATAAAGTATCCAAGCTGTTTTATGTGTGCTCCATTTGGACCATTGTGATTGTTGTCCGAGCTGTTGTCATAATTCAAGTATCGAACTACTGTGATCTGAAGTGCCGAGGTCGAGCTAATTTGTTGAGTCGTAAGGTAGACCGAGCTACTATACTCCAAGACTTCGAGCTGCTGCTTTTGAAGTGCCAAGTTAACTTTTTCTTAAGTTCTTGTTAATGCTGAACTCCAAACAATGTTGCATTGCTGAGCTGAACTATCATTGAAGACAGTTGAGCTAGTAGATTGAGTTCCAAACAAGTAGCAGTGGTGTTTCAAAGTTGAGATTGTATCTAAATCGAGCTACTGCATGGTGCTAGCAAGTGATTGAACCGAGCTGTTTTAAGATTGTTATTTGCCGAACTAAAACTAGTGTCCAAGGTACTCTGTATTGGATGAATGGTGCTGTTAACCGAGCTGTTGAACTGCAGTCGTGTCGAGCTATAATATTACTTTGCTCGAGCTGTTAGTTTTGAAGTGCTAGTATGTAATTGCTGTTGTGTCGAGCAGTGTTACTGTACTAACTGTATTGCTATTAATTGTGAAAGCCAAGTGCCGAGCTAATTAGTACGTATGAACCAAGTACTTGTCCGAGCTGTGTGAGAAGCCGAGCTAATTATTGAAGGTTGTTGTTGGTAGTGAGCCGCTGTGTTGGGTGTCAGGTGCAACTTGCCGAGCTTCCGATCTGAAATTGTGTTACCCGAGCTATCGCATTGTTGAGTCCCAGCTATTGATTTTACCGAGCTCGTAAGTGTGAGTAAATTTCCGAGCTGAACTTGAGGCTCTAATCGCTACAATTCAAGGATTGCCGCGCCAATTTCTTCAAGAAATTGCTGAGCTAGCTGCTTGTGAGTCTTGGTTTTAGTGCTGTCTTGTCCAAGAATTTTACCGAATTTATTGTCTTCGCCGTGAGTTGTTTTGTTGTCCAAAATTGTCGACGCATATACCTTGCAGGCTTGCATGCCGTGCTCCTAGTGTCGGTTGAACCAGCTAGTAGCGTACTGCTGGATGATTAAAGTGTCGAGCTAATGAAATAGGGATCAGATCGGGAGGCGTACTATCGGTGCCAAGTTTTCCCAAACTGCATGCTGTTGTGGGTGCTAGCGTGAGGCTGAATTGTACTCCTAAGTCTTACCAAGCTTGCAAGAATTGATAGCTATAAGGCTGGAAGTTGTTGAAAAGGTATCAAACACTTGATTTTATTTCAAAATTGTTGAAACAGAATTTATTTGATATAACATCTAAAGCTCAACATGGAAACCGAAGTACACGAGGCTTAAGGGCCAGATCTTATTACCAAGCCCCAAATCTTGTCTTCTCTTATGTGTTGGAACGATTAGAGGTCATACTAGCTAAGGTTGAGGAGATTAAGGAAGAAAGAAGATAACAAAAGATTACTCAATCAAAGAATATTGAAGAGGAGACGAAGGAAGGACAAGAAGTCTTGTGACTTAGTACCCCTGTTCCCGACATGATCCTATTACCAATGATACTTAGTATTACTGACCACCTTAAGTACTATTGTATTAACCATCTACATGTCAAACTCTTTCATTTTGATTCATTATTGAGGATGTCTGGAGGTGAAATGTGTTGTAGTAGTATTGTACCTATGAGATGCTATAGATTATATATTTGTAAACCCCTAAAACTTTCGATCTAGCTTTTGAAATAGACTTGAGTATGTTAGATAATCTAGGAGTTGATAAGGCTAATGAAAATGAAAATTCTAAAAGAACTAATCAATTACGTATGAAACTTTTCTACCCTAAATGTATGTAGACACTAAAGATTTCATTCAAAAGTGATAAAAACCCTAAAATGATAACCTTAAAGACATATAAGTATTAATTCATCATAATATACCCTAAAACCCTAATTGATAATATAACATTCATACCTTACTAAATCATTAGTAAAAAATTAGAGATGACTTTCAATCATGCATATATATTTAGAGTCCTTAAGTAATACTTTAGAAACTAAGATAATGAATCATAAATTACATTTATCTTCTAAGTACATGATTAAGATTGTATTATATAGAGTTAGGGATATAGTTGAAGCTTAAGTTAAATATAACGAACCTTAACACCTTAATTGGTACTTTTCGTACTAGTTATACTAAGCAACTTATCAAATAATGTATATAGGATATAAATACTTAAAGTGAGATCTCATCATCTATTTTTACTAATCAATTAATCAAATACCTTATTTTCTTAATTTTTTCCTTAATTTTCCTTAATTACTACATTATGTATACAAAATGACATATACTTATGGAAAGTTGACTAAAGTCAACATTTAGAAAAGTCAACCAAAGACACTAATACATTAGAAAATATCTAATCTATCTCATGATTTCTTTTCTTTTCTTTTCTTTTCCCTTCTTCTCCTTAATTGCCGTCCACTTCTTTTCTTCTAGACCCCACCATCTTCTTCATTCCAAAAGCAACACAAGACAAAAAGAAACAAAGCAAAACCTTATCTCCATTGCCGTGACACCCCTTTCCCTTTCACTTTCAAAAAATTTCCAACTTTGTCTCCATAATTCAAACACAAATTAAGGTATGTGATTATGTTATTATGTATTGCTTTATATTACTTATTAGTTAGGTGATGAGGTAGATTAGATAAGTAGATATGTGCAATGTGTGATCACGTAGAAGAATGCATAAAGTTCCCACCTTTAAGTGTAGAAGGATAGAAATCATGATGAAGAGAAAAGAAATACATATGTATATGTCCTTAAGTATATGTAGATAAGGTTATACTAAAAAAATATAAGTATGGAGATCTTTGTACATAAGTATTTACTATATACATAACCTAAACTAAGACAAATCCTAACTATACATACTTATACCATACTAAATACACACTTAACAACACAAAAAAATGAAATTAGGGAAGTTTTCTTAAGAGGAAAATTTGGCATACGAAATTTGTACAAAAATATGTATATGACTGTATAGGTATATGGGCATATGTATAAGTATAAATACGGTATAAGTATATGTATAAGTATACTGGTTTATATATAAGTATAGTAAGGGTATAAGTATATAGTAGTTTATGTAAAGTGTATGTAAGAATTTAGGTATGACATAAGCATAAGGTAAGGTATATGTAATTAAATGATGAGGTAAGTAATGATGTAATTAAAAGATGACATAAGCCATAACATAAGTAAATGATGACATAAGCGATGACATAAGCGATTGATGATGTAAGCAATGACATAAGCATAGGTTTATAAAATAAGAAATAAGAAGAGTGCATAATAATTAGGTACATAAATTAGTAAACCCTAATACACTTCCTAAATTGGATTACACTTAATTAAGTACATGAATTAGTAATAGCAAGGTAAAATTCTCTAAGTACAAGAATTTAAGAGTTAACTAAATCACTAAGTCTAAACAAAGAATATAAATATAAGCAATAAAAATAATTAAGTTTCTATAATTAAAACTTCTATAAATTTAATCCATATCATAAAACACTGGTCTTAATGTTCAAAACGGACATCACCGTGTGAACGTACATTCGAAAACGATAAAAAACGATTATAAATCCATAAATATCAGAAATATAACGAAAAAGTTTCATATGATTAATAATAAAGTCTAACCGAATAAAAGTTAATAGTAATTTAAGTAGAATTAGATAAATATATATTTAGAATTACTAGTTAATTCAATTACTTACTAGCATTATTATATTGTAATAATCAGGTGATCCCGACGAGGGTGAAGATCTCTCGATTGATTACTACGACTAGAGCGAGTCGTCATAGTTGAGTGAATATTTACCCTATGATTCCATGCTTGTTTGTGATTGCAGATTGTGAACTTAAATATTATTGTTAATTGACTACTATATGGGGTTGGGGAAATGCTAGTGTATGTTGTTATGTGCTGGGTTGTAAACTTACCTTAAGTACAAATAATGCCTTGTTTGTTGTATATTAGTATAGAAAATGATTGTGTGTACTATTAGATGGTCATAGCATAATTTGGACTTAATTATACTTGGCTTATAAAAAAGAAACTAGTACATGCATTGCATAGACATAATTTCGACCGTCACATCACACTGAGGTAAAAAGAGGTCATTCGGGGGTTGATATTATTAATTTATTGATTCTGTATGGTGAACTCATACAAAATGACCTTACCCTAACTCGCGGGAACACTAGGCGTTGGAGATGCTAACCGTCTGGCTAAGGGTCAAGTTTAGGGACTTCCGTTTAGGGGTGAGTGTAGACTATGGGGGCCCATTTACGATTATATTAGAACTTAGTTTTTATGAAAATAAAAGACTTATTTGATTTAAGTGTGGAACGTGGAGTTTTGTAGTAAATTAAGTTCTGTTATAATACTTGGATCTGATTGGTACTATGTATACTCCAACCCTGACTTTAGAGGGCGGTAAATCTGAGTTACGTATATGAACTAATTAACTATACGTATTGTTTGGCATTCTATTCATATGCGTGAATAGAATATATTTATAACTTGCTTGTAGTATGGCTGAGGGTTTTGCTTGCTAAGCTTAAGCTTATACCCCCTTAGACTTTTGCTGTAGGATAATTTGTTCGTAGAGGCTGGCCAGGGGATGCCACGGGTTAGCTTGGGGACTTGGGCAAGAGCGAGCCTTTCTGTGTATTGAGAGAGCACAAATTATGTAGACTCTTACTTATGTACTTTCGTTTTACCAGTAATATAGACTTAAATATACTAAATTACTGTGTATTGTAAGCTTTGTAGTTTAAATTTTATATAAATATGTTTGCGTGATGATAACATGTGAATCTATATGTTATTGGGCAACTAGTGGTTGTAGAGCCTTGTATATTACGTGAAGAGTTCATGATTGGTAGGTTAATTAATTAGGGATTCTTTGTACAATATATGATGTTTGCCACAACTAGGCTGTCCTTAGTTCGTGACAATATTGGTGTATTTCGAGGTTATAGTCATGGATATTCCTATATGGGTTGTGTTGTTCTTATCCTTAGTACTCTCACATTGGAAAAATTTGAATTGTATAGATGGGAGGAGAAATAATTGAGTTGTAAGGAAAAGGTAGGGGAGAAGGCTTCCGAACATGATGTTGTAAGGTTGACATTGAGAGCACGTGAAGCTTTAAGGATTCTTGAGTTAGAAAAGAAGTTTGAGATCTTACATGTTCAAATTTCCCAGGCTCATCACATGATGTTTGAGCTAAAAATTGTATTATTCTCCTTGATTGATAGTTGCCGGGGCTACTTAGATAAAGTTGATTGGATACATGATGAATGGAAGCAAGGATCCTTAAAGAAGAGCTTAGTTGATCGAGTAGATGACAAATGGAAGGAGCATTGGTTGATGATAACATTGGTAGAGGAGTTGGAGTATTTTTCTACACTTACATTTCATTTTTACAAGTTGATATTTGACCTCAGTAGAATTTGAGGTTGCCAATTACTAAGTTTTGGGTTGAAACTTCTCTCAGGGAAAGGGAATGATAGGACTCAAGGTATCAACTGAACCCAAAATGCTAAAGCCGAGCTCATCTACTCTTTGTTTAGATATCTTATTTGATTACTTATTTTTATTTGTGTTATTTGAACTTCCATTTCTTGTATTATTCTTAAATTACCCTTAAGTTATTTTGCATTTACAAGAATGCCACTACGGCATCCTTTTAGTCTTTTTATTTATAAGTTTGCCCTCATGTATAAATAAAATGCATGTATAGGGTTTTAGACAAATTTGAACATTAATGAAAAACCATTTGAGTATTTTCTCTTGAAACTTTCTCTCTTATTAGCTCTTATCAATCCTTTTAGCAAGGATTATGGTGAGCAACCCTATTACTCGAACTGGCGCATCACATCCGACAAGTCTTAGGCTGTGTATAGTCTAACTGGTGTATCATATCCGATTAGGTGGCTTATGGATTTGCTAAAACCCTCACTAAACCTACTTTATTTTTGTTCCTTTAGCAAGATCGGACCCATCTCAACAACTGGCCTTATCTGTTCTTGGCTTGGTTTGTATCACTTTCCGACCTTTAGGCTTAGGCTTAGGTCAAGGGTTTGGTGGTTTGATTCTTATCATCCTTGCTAGGTTGATTGGGATTTAGGATCTAATCCAACTAGTCCTTGTCTAAGTTCTCCTTGGGTCAATAGGGGCTAAGGTTTGCAACATTAAATACATCTGATACTCCAAAGTTTTTTGGAAGCTCTAGTTAGTATGCATTGTCATTGATTTTCTGGAGTATCTTAAATAGTCCTTTAGCTTAAGTAGACAACATGCTCTTCCTCTTATTGGGGAACCTTTCTTTGCTTAAGTGCAACTATATTTGGTCTCTAGGCTGAAACTACTTAGTCATCCTCCCTCTACCTCTCTCTTTTAGCTTTTTGGCAACTTAGTCAATGTGCTCGACCACTCGTTGGTAGATTTGCTAGATGGAGTAAGCTTTAGTCCTTACTTTTGGTTCTTCTTGGTCAATGGATGGCATCAGGGTATGGTTAAGGGGTAGTTTGGGGTAGAAACCATAGACGACCTCAAATGGGGCATGCTTAGTGGTGGCATATACTATCTTATTGTAGGAAAATTCGATCACAAGCAGGTAGATGCACCAGTTAATTAAGTTCTTCCCTATTGTAGCTTAGAGCAGTAATCTTAGGGTATAGTTGACCACCTCTATTTGGCTATCGGTTTAGGCATGGCAAGAGGTGCTAAACAGTAGTTTAGTTCCCATCCAATGCCAAAGGGTTATGTAGAAATGGCTTAGAAATTTTAGGTCTCTATTTGACACTACACTCTTTGGTATTCCATGCAAGCGAACTCCTTTCTACAAAAACAAAGAAGTAATAGTTAAAGCATTGTTAGTTTTGGTATAGGGCACAAAATGTGCCACTTTGTTGAACCTGTCTATGATAACCATTATAGAACTTTGCCTCGAGCAGTTCAGGGTATTCCGGGGATAAAGTCTATACTTAGGTCAATCCATGGTTTGGTTGGAATAGGTAGAGGCATTGCCTTCCTTTATTTTGCTTGGCTTTTTGCTTTCTTACAGATGGTGCATCCATCAATTACATGATGTACGTTACATTTCATTCTAGGATAAAAGAACCTGTCATTCAATAGCTCATATGTCCTTCACTCTTCAAAGTCTCCAAAGAGTCCTCTATTGTAGGCTTCTCTCACTAGCATGTCTCTAATTGAATAGGTCAGTACACATAAGTTACTACCTCAAAACAAATGTCCATTAACTACATCGTACTCACCCTTTACTCTTCCTTCTCTATAGTGCTTATATATATAGCCAAACTTAGAATCATTCTGATACTATTCTTTAATTCTTGCAAACCTTAATAATTTGGTCTGCAACTCAGTGAGGAGAATATTTCTCCTTGATAGAGCATTAGCAACTATATTATTTTTGCCTTGCTTATATTTAATGAAAAAAATAAATCCCTTCAAAAATTCAATCCATCAGGCTTGGCGTTTGGAAAGTTTTAATTGGCTCTACAAATATCTTAAGGACTCATGATCAATGTATATGACAAATTCCTTTGGCAGAAAATAATGTTACCATACATAAAGAGCTAAGATCAATGCCAAAAGTTCTTTGTCAAAAACAAAATAGTTTAATTGTTCTCCTTTGAGCTTATCACTATGATAAGGAATAGGTCAGCCTTGTTGCATCAGTATGACTCTAATGCCGACTCTTGATGTGTTGCATTCAAGCTCAAATATTCTATCAAAGTCTAGTAGAGCTAAGATTGGGGTAGAGGTTAATGATAGGAATCAGTCTACGATGATCTTCAGGCTAAGGTCAACTTGTTAAAAGCCAATGCAGACCTACCAAAAGCTGAAGCTAACCTATCTTAACTCGAGACTAACTTGCTTTTGCCGAAGTCAGACTGATGATTGAAGGATAGAAGGAGGGAAAGGAACCATTCGACATTAGGTTTGCCATCTACTAAGATGGCAAGAGACTAAACGACAAAAGCCTCAAAGCTAAAGAATAGCTCGGCACAGCATAAGAAAGTTCATGCTAAGCAAGCTACGAGTGCAGTAACTGTAGGTTGACCTTACTGGGAGCTTGATCGAGCACAATAGGACTTTCAAACATCCCACCTTAGCTCAAGCATCTAATTGCTAACCAGCCCTTGCTCGATCCCATAGATAGCTCAGATGATTGCATGCCGATTACTTTGTTAAATGCATAGTTTTGTATATTTTGTTATTTCAATTCTAGACCATTCTTTAGGGTTTAAGGCTTTGTATGTTATTTACGTTTTTGCTACTAGGGTTTTAGGACTTGCTATAAATAGAAACATTTGTAATTAGCAGAGGTGATGAAAAGGATACATAGATAATGATTACACCGAAACATTCCTTTTAAGTAAAGATATGTTTGAGCGCTTAGAGCTTACCTCTTCTAGGTTATTGAGTATCGAATAACTCTTTAAACTTTCTTGTGTTATTATCAATTTTGTCCTTAAGATTGTAGTGAACCCCTTCATTTGAGCAAGTTAGTAAGTCACATGTAACCTCTCATTTGAAACCTGAGTGACATTTAGTGTTCATGAGTCGCATCAAACTCTATTTTAAGCTCAACCCTTGATTGTGTTTGCATCTTAATATGTGATATCCATACACATTTGTAGTTAAAACTCCCTTCTACTTCTTATTCCTCATCCTACTCGAATGTTGAATACCTATTTGTGGTTTGTACCCATTGTGTATTTGTAGATTGCATTAGCTTCACTGGTATCAAAGCTTTGGAGAGATCCGCTTATAGTGTTCTTCAAAGTTTACTTGTTGTTTGAACATTGATTAGTTGTTGTTCTACAATGTAGTGTGTTGTCTTAGTTCTTAGTAGCCATATTATTGTGTTGTTGTTGAGTTGAGTAATAGTAGTTTCAATAGTTGATTTTACTTGCTGCAGAAGTGTTTAATAGTCGTAAGTAGCTACAGAAGTCGATTAATAGTCATTTCTAGGTTACTGTAATTGTGTTTTATTAAAAATCATGTTTGTTCAAATTTTCTCTACATATTACTATACGAACAAGAATATCTCAAGATAGTGTTAATAATAGTAGTGATAGCCCTTACAGAAGTTTGAGGCAACGTATTGACAACTTGGAATATTAGATTTTGGAATCTCACTGATTCTATGTAGGAGCTTACTGGTTTAGTCAGAAGCTACAAACGTGTTGGTCGAGGTGAAAGAAGGGAACGAATACCCACTAGTAGAAGTGGCTCTAATAAGCTTGATAATGATGAGTGATAGTCGAGAAGAGCTATTAAGTTGAGAAGAAGAGAAAACCAACTTGAGTAGAGAAGAAGCAATGATAGGAGTGTTGACTCCGAGGCAAATCAAGGAGCCCAAAGAAGAGAGTCGAGGTCGAGAAGAAATATGGTCGAGTAGAGCTCCAATGGAAGTGGCCAATCTAAGGTGAACTGACTAGCTAGAAATGCAAGGGATGAACCCCGAGCACATAATCAAGGACTTAACAACATCAAGCTTAAACTGTCGACCTTTAGTGGGAGTAGCCAACCTAAAGAGTTCCTTGATTGGGTTCCTTGAGTAAAGAAGATGTTTGAGTGCTAAGAGTGTGATGATAGAACCAAGGTTAAGCTAGCGTTGTTAGCCCTTGTTGAATATGCAAGTATTTGGTGAGACAAATTGATTGCCAAGCGAGATGCCGAAGGAGAGGAGCCGATCAAAACTTGGAGGCTAATGAAGAGGTTGATGAATTAGCACTTTATGTTGACCTACTTCAAGTAAGAGATGATCTATGCTTTCTAACACTTAAGGCAAGGTCAAAACATTGTTGAAGAGTACTTACAAGAGTTTGAGACCTTAATGACCAAATGTGAGATTATCGAGCCCTTAAGACCGTACTATTGCTAGGTTCTTGAGTGGACTCTGAGATGACATTGCTAATGTGTTCAAATTGCAGCCATTCAACTCATTGGATGAGTTGATCAATTTAGTATTAAGGGTGGAGAGACAGAGCAGAAGACTACATCAGAGGCCAACTAGCTGACCTCAACAAGGCATCCCTAAGCCTAAGAGGTATGTCGAGAGAAAAGGGCTAGAAAGGAGGATGGAGAAAGGAGAGTTTAGCCAACCTGACCAAGTTAATGCTAAGAAAGTAGAGAAGGAGAGAGTGCCCAGTGCCAAAGCCCAAGAAGTTAAGTGCTTCAAATGTTTGGGTTATGGACATATTGCCTCCTAATGCCTGAATAAGAAGGTAATGATACTAAAAGGTAAAGGATCGAATGCTCAAGTAGAGTCCTATAGTGATAAGAGCTCTAAGTGTGGGGAAGCAATAAATGTCTACCTTGAGATGGGAGAACCCTTAGCCTTGACAAGCAGATGAGCTGGCATGAAGGAAAACTCAGGTTAAAGGGAGAACTTATTTCTGATCCGATGTTTAGTAAATAGGAAGACTTATTCCCTCGTAGTTGATGGAGGTAGTTGCACCAACATTGTTTCTACCGAGCTAGTAGGGAAGATGAAACTGCCAAGCTAGTGGGGAAGATGAAATTGCCGACTTACCTACATCCGCAACCATATGGATTGAAGTGGTTTAATGATAAGGGTATGGTCCATGTACATAAGATAGCTCACCCAGCATTCAAGGCTAGACATTATGAGGACAAGGTTAACTTTGATGTAGTGCTTACGAATGCAACAAATTTGCTTCTTGGCCGACCTTGGGAGTATGACCGGAGAGTGATCTATGATGGCTTCCTTAACACCTAAATGGTTAGAAGGATGGGAAGAACAACTGCTTGACCCCCATGAGCATTGAAGAGATTTAGAATAGCTTAGCACCCATGGTAAAGAGAATTAGAAGAGGAGCCTATTTGGCATCCAGGCTCGAGCTCACAATCTAAAGTTGAGGACAACTTCTTTTCAACCTCATAGTGATGATAGGAATTAGTCCATGACAATCCTCAAGTCGAGGCCAACTTATCAGAAGCCAATGTAACCTTACTAGAAGCTAAAGCTGACCTGTCCTAACTTAAGATTGACTTGCTCTTGCCGAGGTTGAACCGATAACCAAAGGACGAAAGGAGGGAAAGGAAACATTCAGCATTAGGTTTATCATCTACTAAGATGGTAAGAGACTAAATGACCAAGGCCTCAAGGCTAAAGAATAGCTTGGCATAGCATAGGAAAGTACACACCAAGCAACCTACAAGTGTAGCAACTGTAGGACAACCTTACTGGGAGCTTGACCGAGCATAATAAGACTTCCAAACATCCCATCCCAGCTCAGGCACTTGATTACCAACTGGCCTCTACTCGATCCCACAAACAGCTCAAATGATTACATGTCGACTACTCTGTTAAATGCACAGTTTTGTATACTTTGTAAATATTTTCATTATTTCAATTGTAGCCCATTTTTTAGGGTTTAAGGCCTTATACGTTATTTACATTTTTTTCACTAGGGTTTTATGACTTGCTATAAATAACAACATTTGTAATTAGCAGAGGTGATGGAAAGGATACATAGACAGTGATTACACTAGAACATTCCTTTTGAGTAAGGATATGTTTAAGCTTTTAGAGCTTGTCTCTTCCGGATTAATGAGTGTCGAATGACTCTTTAAACTTTCTTGTATTCTTATCAATCTTGTTCTTAGTATTGTGGTGAACCCTTTCATTTGAGTGAATTAGTGAGTCACATCTAACCTCTCATTTGAAACTCGAGTGACATTTAGTGTTCGTGAGTCACATCGAACTCTATTTCGAGCTTAACCCATGATTGTATTTGTGTCTTGGTGCATGATATCCATATACATTTGTAGTCAAAACCCCTTTCCACTTCCTATTCTTTATCCCACTTAAACATCGAATACCTACTAGTGGTTCGTGCTCACTGCATGTTCATGGATTCGCATCAGTTAACCTTGCCTTTACCTTGGTAAAACTACTCTGCTCTTTCTCTCCCTCCTTGAACTCCACATTAGTACTAGATTCTTCTTTGTTTGTTCAGTTAGAGGTGCTATTATAGTACTGAATCATTAGATAAAGCATTGGTAGAATGATGCCAATTCATGGAAACTCCTTACCTCAGCATAAGAGGTTAGGTTTGGCCACTCAACGATGGCCAGTACCTTCTCTTCATCAAGTCTCAATCCTTGTCCACTAACCACGTAACCTAAGAAGATCATTTCTTCCTAATAGAAACAACATATTTTCAAGTTTCTAGACAATCTCTCTGCTTAAAGGATATCGAAAACAACTTAGAGATGGTCAGTATGCATTGTTGAGTTGACACCACAGACAAGGATGTCGTCATAGTAGACAATGCCAAATTTCCCCATTAGATCTCTCAAAACATGATTCATTAGTCTCATGAAAGTACTTAGGGTGTTTGATAGTTTGAAAAGCATGACTATCCACTCATACAGGCCATGTTCGGTCTTAAAAGTAGTCTTCCATTCATCCTCTTGCCTTATTTGAATTTGGTGGTATCTAAACTTCAAATCAATCTTACTAAATACTCTTGCACCACTCAATTCATCCAACATATCATCTAGCCTTGGGATAGGGTATCAATACTTGGTTATAATCTTGTTGATGGCTCTACTATCCATACACATACACCAGGTACTATCCTTATTTGATATAAGTAATGTAGGCACAACATAGGGGCCAAGACTTTTCCGTACATATCCTTTTGTTAGTAGTTCATTAACTTATTTATGAAGTTTAACATCTTTTTTGAGGTTCATCCGACAAGATGGTTTATTTGGTAGGGTAATGTTGGGTATCAAGTTAATGCAATGCTCAATGCCTTTGAAAGAGGATAATCCTTCGAGTAATTGTTCTAAAAATAGGTTGGCATACTCATCCAATAGCTCTCTAACTTCTATGGGTAGCTTATCTTGCTCCTTCAATTCTAACAGTCACCTTATTAATAGGAAAGTTGGTATGTCAACCTTAATAGCTTCTTAGAGGTTAGTTCTACAGAACAACAAAGCCTTCTTGTTTCTATAAGCCAACATAGCTTACAATCTACTTACTTTGTTCGACATCATAGGGTTTAAGGTAATTTTCCTACCATCCTTTTCAAACACATAGGTATTCCTAAATCCATCATACATAACCCTTTGGTCAAAAAGTCATTGTCGGCTTAATAGCACATGAGATGGATACATGGGTAGTACATCACAAAGAATTTCATTAGAATAATTACAAATGGAGATCGGTAGCAACACTTGTTGAGCGATATATGGTACTCCCTTCTTGTTCAACCAATGTAGTTTCTATAGCTTCGGATGTAAAATAGTAGGCAATTTAAGATTCTTAACTAGGTCAACAGATGTTACATTAGTGCAACTTCTACTATCCATTATGAGCGTATAGACCTGATAACCTACTTTGCAAGTAATGTGAAATAAGTTCTCTCTCTACTCCTCCTTAGTAAAGGGTTTCAAACTCATTACGCATTAGACAATCAAAGTTAACTTATTTAGGTCTTTTGCAAACACATCTTCCTCAACCAATTTGGCATTAACTTCAACCTCATCCCCTACTTCTTTTTCCTCTTCTAGTTCCTCATCTATGCTATCTACTTTAATCTTTGGGATATCTCCCCTGATAATCATAATCCTTCAGTTGGGCACTAAGCTATCGTATGCCCAAACCCTTATCACTTAAAGCACTTGATCTGCTTGTTTTTCTCCTAAATTCGTGTCCCTTCTCATAAGTTCTCGATGTCACTTCACCATTAGTTAGTTGACCCTTTTGGTTGGCACTGACTTTTACCCTTTTGGTTGGGTCGACATTTGGCTAAGCTCGGTAACTTTCCTAAGGAGGGCGGTTTAATTGACTGAGTCAGCTCATTAAGGGTCGATTCGGCCTATTCCTTCTCTGTATTTCCATTTGCCGGGTTATTCTTATAGCTTCATCCAATGTAGTGAACTGTTGAAGTTCTATAGTATCTTAGCTATGATTTCTTAATCCAATAAGAATCTTAATACGGTTCATGTTGATGGTCCATCTACTTCATAATGAATCATGAGTATTTGGAACTCCTGAGCATATTCATCAACAATTTGACTTCCTTGTCTTAGCCTTTATAGCTAAGCAAAAGTGTCTTGCAAATAAGTATCCAACATAAATCTATCTCTAAGAATTCTCTTTATCTCAAGCCAAGTATTAACTTCCTTAAATCCTTCTCATCTCCTCTTAATTTAGAAGTTCTTCCACTATATCACTGCATAACCTAAGAACTCTATAGCAGTAGTCTTCAATTCTTACAGTCTTCATATTGGTAATGATAAAAAAACTTGCTTTACCTTCTCTTCCTAATCTAAGTAGTTGTCAACACTTCTAGAACCATTGAAGCTCAAAATTTGAAGCTTCACATGGTTGATAGCTCGGGGTGTTGGAGCTTGCTCCTTTTCTTCTTCATACTTTTCTTTTCCTTCATCATCCATATCACCTAAGTTAATCCTCCTTCATACTCATCCTCTTACTCCTCCACCTTGAGCTTGTCAAGCTAGGATCTGTCCTCTAGTAGGTTGAGCATTTTGTGGAGTGTTCTACATGGCCTCAGTAGGCCAATAAGTCAATGCATGAATAGTTCTAGTCAAATTGGCTATGAGGTTAGCCACCTCATCAAGTCGTTCATTTGTACTCTTGGGGGTGTTCTAAGGTTATCACTCAAAGTGGATAACATCGCTATTGTTATCTCCAATTCCAACATTGGCGCTCGAATCCATCATTTGCTTTGATAGAACTTATTTACAAACTTCAAATCTAAGAAACAAAAGATACTATTCCTCTAAGCTAATTGATACATACACTCTTTTACACGAATGTCCAACTAATTTATGAACACCACAACTATTCCAATGAACAACAAACATAACCGAACTTGCCTTATTTTAATGTACTCGAAACAGGGCAAAACAGAGTATATAACCACAACAAACTATTGTGCCTTCTACTTACTCAAAAACATTCACAACCGACTTCAATACAACTACAACACACTGCCACAACAATCACTATTTATAGGATAGTTTAAACATAACTTACCTAAACAAAACCTTCGTTCGGATACCTAGATGATAGGAACTAGTCCAATGATTGATAAGGCTAGTTGCAAGGATGGGTCCAAGCTTATGGAAAGCCCGAAAGGAAGGGTGAAAATGCGCATAAACAATAATGAAAGTAAAGTATGCAGACCCTCGATTTGGTCTAAGGATATGATGCACCAAACAACTTCCGAGGACTTACGACTTATGATGCACAAGTTGGTTCAATGACGATACTCGTTACTTAGCTTTACTTAAAGGTTAAGATAAGAGTGAAGTAAGTAATGGGGAACAATGCTCACAAAAGGAGAAGTGTACACTCAATATCCGAAAGTGTAAGATAATTGTGCGGCTATATGTATAGTGGATATTTATACTCGAAAGTTAAGGCATCCTACCTAAAATGGAAAAGACTAAAAGGGTAACGACTAAAATAAGTATGATACAAGGAATATCAAAAGGGTATAATGAAAATACAGAAAAAATGGGTATCTTGTACGGAAGATTCTGTCATATGATTACTTGGACATGTGGCTCTTTATAGATGGGTGATTTTCTAGCAGAAGAAAGCAAACTGTACAATCAAGTTAATGACTACCAAGCTAAGGAGCCCAACAAGGGTGGTAGATTAGCTATGCCAGGCTAAGTAGGTGACACTTTCATGGTGAATTCAGCTTGGACGTATTTAGTACACCTTGGATTTAGGTCGGTTGAGTAGATGGTTGGATAGGTTAAGCTGTTTTTTGAGTGTCGCTCTAGTTGGCAACTAGAGACTACCGATAAGTACGAGAGGGTTTAGCTCGGCTAGGGCATTAGGTAGGTAAACTGTAGTAGCTTGGACTCCTCAAAGCTAGGGCATAAAGATAGAACTCACTTGGCCATGCTTGTCAACCCTCGAGCTTAAGCTTGGGTCAAGGGTTTAGTGGTCTGATTCCCATTAGTTCCTATATGTTGATACCTACTAAAAAACAAACAACTATAAGGGGCGTTGGAGGGTGCTTAGTTAATGTTATCTTCTCCAAAATGACATATTTCAAGCATTTTACAGAGTTTTACTATTATTTCTGAGTTAAAGTTGCTAAAATACATTAGGTCAAGGGTTCGGTGGTCTGATTCCCATTAGTTTCTATATGTCGATACCTACTAAAAAACAAACGACTATAAGGGGCGTTGGAGGGTGCTTAATTAATGTTATCTTCTCCAAAATGACAGATTTCAAGCATTTTATAGAGTTTTACTATTATTTCTGAGTTAAAGTTGCTAAAATACATTTGTTTGGATCAATTTTGTTATGATTTGGAAAAATGATCTAAATGTAGCCTCATATTGTTTGTACCCAGTCACAAGTGTCTGTTTAAAGAGCAGTTGGAACACATTTCAGTTAATTTAGCTTCTTGATAACAAGCCAAATTAATAGCAACATATTTGTTGGGGGCATTTTTTTTTTTTTTTATTTTGAGCAAGCACAGTTACATTTGTAGCAAGCTTAGGAGCCCATTTAAAAGAAAAGGAAGATAGTGGATAGCAACATTGGGGTGTTAAATAGATTTATTTGAGAGTTGAACTAAGATGACTAGTTGATCTTAAACACATAAAGCAAACCAACAACTGATTCATATATTAGTTCAAGAATCAATAGCTCATGTGGAAGTGCGAATTTCATATCCTTGCATAACATATGTCAGATCAAAGCAACTCTTAACTGCATTATAGAAGAGCAAATATTATGGCAGAAGAAGATTCTAATTTTAACCCCAAACAGTTGAGTTCCAGCTCATCATGACGGGCGAGCTACTATTCGTATATGCAATAGTTAGCAATTAAAGCTCCATTTGATGATAGATAAGCCATGCACATTTAAGTTCCATGAAGAATAGAGTTGCACCAAACCACCTGATCCATTCATATAAGATCCAACATGAGACAAGAGCCAAGCTGATGTAAAGCTCCTTCAACCAAAGATAAGCTGCAATTAGATAAGAACAGAAGCTTCTAACCTTAATTGTTTAGCATTATCATTAACCAAATGAGAGAATCATGAGTTACAATTTTAGAAGTGAGCAGCTCCATGAATTTAACAAAGCATCCATGGTAGTCACGACACTTCAATTCTTAAGTGCAATAGCTAACTAAACTAAAACAGCAGTTGTTGTCTACTCAGCTGCAAATTTCAATCAATTGATCCATAAGTAGTGGTATGTCGTGACTCTTAGCTGGAACAAAAAAAAAAAAGAAAAAGAAAAAGAAAAAAGAAAAAACAAATCCAAGCACCAATTAGCTATTGAACAGTAGCTCACTCCATTAAGTTTTCTTTAAACCGATCAATAATAAACCTTACTTATTTAATATTGACCCTTGACTAAGGTTTAAAGAAAAT
Source organism: Lumnitzera littorea (assembly GCA_024138015.1). Lineage (NCBI taxonomy): Eukaryota > Viridiplantae > Streptophyta > Magnoliopsida > Myrtales > Combretaceae > Lumnitzera > Lumnitzera littorea. The sequence continues at coordinate 85,294,641 of JAMXBB010000012.1, forward strand.
CGGTTTTTCAATTTGAAAAGGTATTGGAGTTGCCACCCGATCGAAGTTGGGAAAAAGAGTTAAGTTATAATCAATTGGGTGGATTGGTTATAACTTAGTTACTGGTCTATTGATTAAAAAACCAATTTATAAAACGGCTTTTTGAAAATCAAATATCTAGATTTGAGGGCTAATTTATTAAACCCTAAACGGGTACTACTTTTTTAACTTCTCGAATTTAACTTTGCTTTTCAAATATATCATTTTTCAGTTTTTAAACGGCTAATTATTTTACATGCAACTAAAATTAATCAATTTACATGAATATCCAAAAATGGAAAAAAATAAAACTTTGCATATTTTAAGTCGTCCTGTACTTACATATGAGTACTTATGAACCCACTATTCGGGATTAAACTTTCATAGTTCATTTACCAAAAACATAGCGGCTTGATTGATTTTAATTTTTGAAAAATGCCGAGTTTACACTTTTGTCAATTTTGATTTATTTAAGAAAAAATTCTGGGGGTCCTAATTTAGGGTTTTAATTTTGAAAACTCTAAAGTGGTCCTAATTTGGAGATAGTCCAATTATTTTTATTTATTATTATTTTTTTAAAATCGATTTTCTAAGTGACAAAATAACTTTATTTACTAACATATATATTTATTTTTATTATACCATCTTATTTATTTATTATTTATTCTATTTTTCTATTCAACTAAAAAGTAAATAAATAAACTACTTTTTTAATTTTCTTTTCCTTTTTCCCTTTTTTTTTTATACAATTACATTAGAGCTCTATTATCTACGCACACACACATTACTCTCAATCTCTCGCTTTATATTTATTTTATTTTATCTAAGTCAAGGCTAGATTTAAATTTAAGCTCAAGTCTAACGATTTTTATTTTAAGTCTAATTACATTAAAAATCTATTCTATTCAAATACTTTAAAGAATTTTATTATTTTTTAAATTTCCTAATTTTTCAAATCTTCCTATTTTTTGTGACTTTTTAATTTCTCGTACATTTTTCTAAAATTTTTCCATTTTTTGTCTTTTTTCTAAATTTCTTATCTTTTGTGCTTTTTCCTATTTTCCTATTTTTTGGTGTTTTCTTAAACTTCATATTTTTTGAGTTTTCTTATTTTTTTATTTTTTTATATTTTTTCTAATTTAGTACCCTATATCCTATTTTAAAAAATAAAATGAAAGCAAAAATTAAGTTTATATGATCAATTGAGAGTAGCAGCTAAAGCATATGATCAATACATCAACTACAGCATGCGAGCTCCATCACAATCCAGGCCACGGAACTTGAGTTGGAGCATACTAAACCGAGCGCTCGATTGGTGCTCCAACATACCAATAGTAGCTTCATTTAATTCAATAACCACAACACTCCAGCAAAAGCAATTCCAAGAGCTACACAACAGCAACATGAAGAGCTCACTTATGTTATCAGCATGCAACCGTAGCCGCTTCTTAAATGATATCTTCAAGCAACCCTTGCAGTGACTCATTTCAAGTCGAGAAGCTCCAAATTGTTTTGAAAACCACACCATGCCAAGCCAACGGAAACTTCGACTTCCATTGCAGTAGCTCCTCACGACCGAGCAACTCCCATTGGCATGACAGCAGCTGCAGCAAGATCAACTGAGAGCTTGCCAAGCAACTTAGTTGCAACTGAGCTCTAGATTCTTAAAGATCCAAGCACAAGCCAAGCTAACACTAGCAGCTCAATTTGCTGAGTAGAGAACTTCATTGTCATTAATTTTTCTTTTATTTATTGCAGGCAATTACACTGCCAAGTTGCTGTCCATAATGCAATTGCAGCAACTCCACACTCAACCAAACAATAGCAACTAAAGCAGAGTTCCTCGCTAGGCCGTGGGCTTCAATCGCGTGACAGCAGCTGCATTCACTTCAAACGGCAGCTGGCCAAGTATTTTCTAAGCTATTATCCACTCACGCTTGAGCTTCCTCACCATGCTGAGAAGATCCTTTCTAAATACAGTGCAGCAGGCCTTGAGTGCTAACATTGATGACAGCAGCTGAACAATTCCAGAACCAAGAACAACTTCAGCACAATAGCAAGACAATCTACGCAACAGCAGCCATCAAGTAACCAAGAAGTAGCTTGAGCACTAGCAAACAGCAGCCCAATTCAATCGAGAGCCGCTAGTAGATGAACCAACCAAGCGATCAGCAACAGCACCAAAATTATGAAGCCACAGTAGATCAAAATAGAACACACGACAAACTCCAAGCTCCAACTATCCGAGAAGCTTCCATGCGGTAGCAGCCGAAAGCTTTGAATGACAGCAACTGCAGCTCTCCAAATCCAATTAACTAAGCGCAATAGCCAATAAGAACTGAGAACTAAGCATGCTAAACTCAACATGAACAGTAGCTAACATGCACGACCACATGACGAAGCAGCGTCGAGCATTAAACTGAGTCTTCTTGTCCAAGCTGCTGATTTTTAATTGCTGTTTACATACCGAACCGTAGATTTCATACGAGCGGCTACTTGAACTGAATAAAGGAAACTTAAGTAGATGAATCTTGCATGCGTCTGAGCAGCATCTGAAGTTACGAGGTCGATGATAGAATGAAAGGGTAATATTACAAGTTGACATAAGAGCCCACGTATTGCATTTAAGTTAGGCTAGAAGTCTCTGTGTAGCTGGGCCTAAATGAAGCTAAAGTCCAGATCTTCAATTTGTGTGATGCAGTCATATACGAGAAAAGAATTGTACACGGTTTCCTTCATTTCTTTTGAGTAGAAGTACTTTTGGGGCCTCTTAGGGCATCAAAAGACTGAAAAGGAAGCCCATACGTGAGCATGAAAAAAAAAAAAAAATGAAGCAACCAAAAACTGATATGTAAGCAGCAGTCGAATAGAGAGGAGGGGTGTAGACGAAAAGGGAAAAAAAAGAAGATAGAAACCAAGATAGAATGGAAGATAGGGAGATCATCTATTAGCTTAGGAATTTTATTTTTTTTATAGAATATTTGTAAAGAGAAACTGAATTGTGTGTTTACTTTATTAATTTTAGTATGTTGTCTTTAATTTTAGGATTCTAAATCATTTTTTTTTTTTAGCTCATTAGAAGACTATCCTAAATTTCAAATGAATTGAGATTTGTCAATTTTATATCGGATTTCGGGATTAAATACACTGATCGAATTGTTTTCTTTTTTTTGTTATTTCAATTTATATATATCTTGATTCATTTGGGTTTTGCGATAAAATATTGTACTTAATTTATTTAGGTTTTGTATTGATGAATTTGATGAGTTGATATGTTTTATATATTATTTCGATATTAATTTTGAATATTTGGGTATTTTTTTATTGTGTTCATTGTCTAGTTATTTAGTATTTGACCATTACTTTTTAGATTGATAGAGTTATAGGATATTCGAGAGGGTTTCGATAACTTGTATTGAATATAACTTGAATTTTTAAAAAAACTCGTCATAGGGATATGCGGGTTTAATTAAATTCATTAGCTCCTGCACTTAATGCGGTTGGAAATATGGTTCGAGTCATGGAGACATGCTTAAACCATATTTCTAACTAGAATAATAATTTCGGTGTAAGTGAATTATTATTTATCCGATAATTATAGATAAATTACCTTAGCAGGTGAATTTATACTATAACTAGAATTTCGCTACTCCGCGAAGTGAGCGAGATCTAGTAAGTTTAGTTAAATCCTTTTTAGTTAATTTTGAATATCAAATTAAGACATTATGTTGATTCAAATGAAAATAGATTTATAAATCCTAGTTTGATCTTTCTTATCTCCTAGACCTAGGATCCTCATAGTGTAGATAGAACATTTGGTTTAGTGTTCACCTTGTTACTTAGTTTTTACTTACTTCTAGTTCAATTATCGATAACTTAGCTTAAGGAAAAACTCAAATGATTTAGTACTTAGTACTCAGCTCTTAGCTCCTAGCTCCTAACTCCTTACAGATTATGACCTTGACTCATTGTTTGTACTACTTCCATGACTTGATACACTTGTCGACTCACACACTTACGTTTTTAGCAAGTCAATGCTTCGACATGACCATTTTGATACCTAAGTTAGGCTTTTCTTAGAGAAGGAAACTATAAAATAACATGAAAAAGGAGAGAATAATAAGTGAGATCCCCTTACCTATGGGTATGACTCCCTATTTATAGTAGATGGTGATTTTATTGTACTTAAATCGAGCTGCTAGACTTAGGCTAATGTGCCTCAAAAGAGGGCTTATCGTAGCATAGATGGGTCCTCTAAAGAAAGGTTGGGTAAGTTTTGGATGGGAAACAAACACAAAAGAGAAAAGAGGGTTAAGCCTCGTAAACTACTCATGGATGTGACTTACTGCTCAAGCACTCACGAGCCACTACATCATCGGATGTGACTTACTAGTTTGAGATAATAGGTTGCTCACTAACACAACCTTGCTCAAGGGTTGTTAAGAGCTAAGAGTTTGTTAACTCTTAAATGCAAGAAGGGAAACTTAGAGAAAACACTTCATTAATGATAATAAGTATAAATACAACAAATGGCATAATAGGGTATTTATACCTAGTTACACGAAGGTTACATTATTAGCTAAATTTACTATGAAGTGTATGAAATACATGTAAATGCTAACGTAAAGATAGAAGATCATTTTCGTAATCCTTCTATAAAGAAAAGATTCCACTTGTCAGGTGTTGTGTGTACATGTAGGGATACATTTTTTTCTTAGAGTGGTTAGCATGCCTACTACCGGTTTTTGATAAGTAATGATTAAGTTGACATTTGAAGAGCTTCCTATCAACTTGACTTCTTTAGGGCAAGTTGGGCAAGTAAGGTCGGGTGTCATAAATAGCTTAAGATCGAGGATGGTCATAATTGATGCGAATCAAAGCTAAGGACAAACAATGATACGGATTTGTGGATGAACATATAGACCCAATATCACACATAACCAAATGGGAGGTAGGTCCAAGCTATGTGATGGCCTGAAAAGTAAATAATAGTAGAGGGATGAGCAAGGGTTCCTATATACCAACGATAGATATGACGTACCAATACCTCATACGAGCTCTGGTTATACTTGATATGACTTACAAGTATGGTTGGAGGTCATTCGCTACTATTCTACGATTGAATGTGCTAGATTAGAGTAGTTTAAGAGCAAGCAAAAAGTTCAATTTATTCTTCTGTGCATTGATGATGTGGGTATTACATTATGCGAGTATTTATAATACCTTGTAAGGGTAAGTCCCAAGTTATAGAAATCTAAAAAAAAAAAAAAAATGGATCCTTATTTACTAAACAAAAGGAGAATAATTTACAAGGAAAGTATGAAATCATGCAAAAAGAACGTCCTATGTCAAAAAAGATAGTATGGGTGTTAGAATGGATAGCGCACGTGGGTTTTACTTAATCTGCGATTCTAACAACATTATGAGCTGAGCAGGGGTAGCCTTTTGATCAGGTTTGTTCGGTGTCAGCAATTCGGCACCTTGAAGGCTGGGACTGGACAAGGGTTAGCTCAAGGGCAACACATATTCGGGTTGACCTTAGTTGGTTAGCTCTTCACAATTATCAACTCCGCCTTAATACTATGGAGATGGTTGTTTTCTTGATTTGGTGCTTGGACTAAGGTGTTACAAAAGGGTTGACTCTATATATCAGCTAATTACCTCGGCAGCTTTCTAAAGGGTGAAGAGAGCAAAGTAGCTCGGCAGTTCAGATTGGGATAAACATTGCTCCTCATTGTTTAACTCACCTCTGATAGCTCAATGAATCATCTAAGAAAGCCCTTAGGTCAAGAGTGCATGATTGGTCTTTAATCCTTATCATCCCCTTTGGGTTTTTTGAGATTTGGGATCAAATCTGGTTTGGCACTATGGTTATCCTTAAGAGTGTAAGGTTGGAGATCAGTAACATTGAAGGAGTTTGAGACTCCATATCCTTAAGGTAATTTAATCTTATAGGCATTAGGATTGATCTTTTCAAATACTTTGAAAGGTCTATCGGCTCTAGGGGACAACTTACTCTTCCTTAAGTTTGGGAATCGCTCCTTACTAAGATGTATCCAGACCAAATCACTTGGTTGAAATTCTCTCTTTCTTTGTCCTCATCTTTACTTCTCGAGCTTAGTATTAGCTCAGCTCAATTGCTCTACTACCTTTTAGTGCATAGCAATTCTCTCATTGAACAGGTCGGGATATATAGCCTCCTCTTCCTAAATAAGTATCCGTCTTCCTTGTAATAGTCATCTAATGTTCATCCTTCGTTACATCGGGTGTAGATAGGACCAAAGTATGGGTCTTCAGCATACAAATTCTTTATTGTTGAAAAACCAAGTAGCCTTGTTTGCAGCTCGGTCAGGAGGGTATGTTGTCTTAATAGGGTATCGACTACCACATTGTTCCTTCTACTCTTGTATTTTATGACATAAGAAAAATCCTCTATGAACTTGACCCATTTGGCTTATCTCCAAGACAACTTTAGTTGGCTCTTTAGATATCTCAAGGATTCATGATTAGTGTAGATCATAATAGGTGGTATATCATTAGTGCTTAGATTAAGGAGTAGAACTCCTTATCATAGACAGAGTAGTTGAGTATAGCTCCTTGAAGTTTTTCACTGAAGTAAGTAACAGGTTAGCTTTCTTGCATCGACATAGCACTTATACCTAGTCCAGATGCATTACACTTTACTTTAAACACTTTATCAAAGCTTGGTAGAGCTAAAATGGGGGTTGTAGATAGCCTCTCTTTCACTTCCTCAAAACTCTTTTGCTCCTTTTCTCTTCATTTGAATTTAACATTCATCTTTGAAAGTTCGGTAAGCGGGGCCACAATCGTACTGAAATCCTTTATGAATCAGCGACAGAATGACGCTAGGCCGTAGAAGCTTCTCACATTTACAAAGTAGGTTGGCTCAAGCTATTCTATGATTGCTCTTATTTTCTCATCATTGACTTTGATGCCACCTTCACTCATTATAAACCTTAAGAAGATCACCTCGGATGAGAAAAAGTCACACTTCTATAGTTTGGTGTAAAGTTGTTCAGCTTGGAGTTTCACAAGGACTCTTTGGAGATACTCCTTATGAATCTCTAGGTTGGGGCTGTATACCAAAATGTTGTCAAATTAAACTACAACAAATTTCCTTATGAATTCTCGAAGCACATGATTCATCAGGTGCATAAATGTGCTTGGCAAGTTGGATAGCCCAAATGTCATTACAAGCCATTCATATAAACCATGTCGTGTCTTGAATGAAATCTTCCACTCATCACCTTCACGTATTCAGATTTGATGGTATTTAGATTTGAGGTCAATCTTAGAAAATACTCTTGCTTTACTTAACTTATTTAGCATGTCATTGAGCTTAAGTATGTGATACCTGTGCTCGATAGTGATTCGATTGATTGCTTAACTATCGATGTACGTTCTCCATGAACCATCCTTCTTTAGCACTAACAAGGTTGGAATGGTGCAAGGACTAAGGGACTTGCATACATACCCCTTCTCCATTAGTTCATCTACTTATCTCTATAGCTTAGCGGCCTATTCAGGATTCAGCCTATAGGTAGGCTTATTCGGTAGTACGGCTCCTAGTTATAGGTCAATTGTATGCTCGATGCCTTGGATTAGGGGTAAACCCTTCAATAGCTCCTTTGAAAATAAGTTGGCAAATTCCTCTGGTAAGGTCTTTACCTTGGTAGGCAACTCCTCCTCGGATCTCAACTCTAGAATTCTTCGGACCAGCAGATAGGTTAGTCTTTTGAGCTCCATCTCTCTCTTCAATTCAACTCAGGTCAATACCAAAGCATCCTTCTTCAAGGCTCGACTCAGTTAGGATTACATAACCTTTACCTGTTTGTTAGTTATAGGGCTTAATTTCATCCTCCTTCCTTCATGCTCTACAAAGCATGTATTCTTCCTTCTGTCATATATAACTGCTCGATCAAACATCTATGGTCGTCCAAGTAGAATGTAGGACGTACTTATGGGCAACACATCACAAAGCACTTCATCTTAATACTTGCCAATGTAGATCAGAACAGATACCTATTTGTTCACTCATAGGGCTCCCTTGTCACTAAGCTAATGAAGCTTATAAGGCTTCGGGGGGGAGGGGGGCGGGCATGGTCGGCAATTTCAACTACTGGATCATAAATGTAGAGACTAAATTAGTATAGCTCCTACTATCAACGATTAGTGCTCATAGTGAGTCATTCACCTTGCATCCAATATGGAGGAGATTTTCTCTCTATTTCTCTTCGGGTATAAGACTGACATTCACTATCCTCCTCAACACTAGAGTAGTTGGCATAAAGTTACCTTCCTCACTATAGATAACTTTCTCATCAGATAGCTCGGTCTATCTATCCTCCTTCAACTCCTCTACTTCTTCATCAGTACTATTGACCTCAACGGTCGGTACCTCACTTCGGATCACCATTGTTCACCTGTTTGGATACTAAGCATCCATGTGCCCAAAGCCTTGGCATTTGAAATACTTGATCTCACTCATCTTTTTCGTTGAACTCTAGCCTTTCTTAAACTTCCTTGAGGGTTCCTTCTCTTTTGCTCAGGTAGTTTAAGTAGGTTTGGTCTTAGTAGCCTTGCTTGGTTTCATTCGCACAGGTCTTCTCGAAACAGGTCGACTACTACTAAGATGGTTGACGGGTGGTCAGAATCTTCCTGTTTAGTGCCTTTATATCATCTAGGTGGCTTGGATTGCATCATTAAGCATTCTAACATCCATGGTTTTCAAGACATCCCCAATCTCATAATTCAACCCACTAATGAATTGAGATACAGTTCAGTCTTCTAGCTCTATGACTTCACATCAGATCATTAACATTTAGAATTCTATAATGTGAGTGTCCACACTCGATCCTCCTTATCTTAGTTCTTGTAGTCTTTTGAAGGCATCCTGTAGATAATAGCTCAGCACAAATCTTCTCCACATAACTCTCTTCATTGCATCCCAACTCCTAATCTCTTGTTTTCCTTCCTTTCTTTTAGTAGCTTACAAGTTCTTCTACCACAAGGCGGTATAACTAGTGAACTCCAATACGACAAGTCTAACCTTTGCATTATCGGGCACTTTGTGATATTCAAACTATTATTCAATTTTATTTACTCAATCTAGGTAGTCCTCGGCATCACTACTTCTAGAGAAACCTATAATACGCATCCTCAACCCCTCAACAAATATACTAGGTTAGTTAGACATGGGTTACTTCCCATAAAGCGTTTAGTTTATAGTCACTAGCCCCACTTTTTTAGTCTTATTGTGGGTTTACACCTGCTATGATAGTGGCGTCATAGTCTAAGTTTTCCCCTTCAAAATAGTATTTGAGGAAATGACCATTTATCTTGAAAGTACGACTATCACGTACTTTTAACTCAACTGTACCAAAAGGAAAAACGTTAGCTATTTCAAATGGTTCAAACCATTGAGATTTTAACTTATATAGGAATAGTTTCAGCCGAGAGTTGTATAATAATACTTTTTGACTCGGTACGAACTCGCACTGTTGAATGTTCGTGTTATGCCATCGCTTGGCTCTCTCTCCTTATATATCTTAGCATTTTCATAAGCTTCTTCTCTGATCTCATCCAACTGGTTCAATTGGAGTAATCACTTTTCACTTGCAACTTGTAAATCAAAGTTAAGGTATTTATGGCCCAGTAGGCCTTATGCTCGAGCTCTATAGCTAGGTGACATGATTTACCAAAAATGATTTTGTATGGGAACATTCTTATTGGGGTTTTAAAAGCTGTCCTATAAGGCCATAATACATCATCAAGTTTTAAAGACTAATCTTTCTTAGATGCATTGATAGTCTTTTCTAAGATACACTTTATTTTCCTATTGGACACCTCAACTTGTCTACATGTTTGTGGATGATACAGGATGGCAAGTTCATGAGTGACTACATATTTTGTTAACAATTTTTGAAACTACTAATTGCAATAATGCGACCCCTTATCACTTATAATAGCCTTAGGTACCCCAAACTTGGAAAATATGTTCTTTTTCAAAAATTTAATTACCACTCTAGCATCATTAGTTTGTAGAGCAAATGCTTCTACCCATTTTGACATGTAGTCTATTACCAGAAGTAAATATTTGTTTGAAAAAGATACGAGGAAAGGACCTATGAAGTCTATTCTTCATACATTAAAAAAGCTTGATTACTAGTATACTGTTTTGTGGTAATTCATATCTCCTAGAAATATTTCCAGTCCTTTGGCATTGAGCATAAGACTTAATATAGTTCCTGTAATCACAAAATAAACTGGGCCAGTAAAATCTACAAGATAAAATTTTAGTTGCAGTTCTTTCCATACCAAAGTGACCTCTTGATTCTTTAAAATGATAGTGCTGAATTATGTTAAGTTGTTCGATTTCAAGCACACAACGTCTAATTACTTGGTTAGTATAACATTTAAACAGATATAGTTCATCCCAAAAATAAAATTTCACATCATGTAAATACTTCTTTTTCGTTTGAAATGAGAGACCATATGGTATGATTTTACTAACCAAGTAATTGACTATATTAGCATACTAAGGTAACCCTTAGATCTCTACTGCATAGAATTGTTCATTAGGGAACTTCTCATTAATGGGTGGCTCTAAACAATCAAATTGTAAACAGGATAAATGATAAGTAATCATGTTTTCAATTCCCTTTTTATCTCTAATTTCAAGGTCAAATTCTTGCAGTAGTAAGATCCAATGAATTAACCTAGGTTTAGCATTAGCTTTAGCGAACAAATATTTTAGAGCAGTATGATTGATATATACTATGATCTTGGAACCTATTAGATAAGGCCTAAACTCATCATATGCAAATATAACCGCTAAATGCTCTTTCTCTATTGTGGCATAGTTTTGCTGAGCCTCATTTAAGGTTCTACTAGCATAGTATATAACATGAAATAACTTACCTTTCCTCTATCCAAGTACTGCTCTTACAGCATAGTCTTGGCATTACACAACAACTCGAAAGGAAGCTCCTAATTAGGTGCCACAATCACTGGAGCCAAAATAAGCTCCTCCTTCAATAGCTTAAATGCCTGCAAACAACTATCATAAAAAACAAAGGTAGAATCTTTTTCAAGTAAATTACAAAGAGGTTTAGAGATTTTAGAGAAGTCCCTGATAAATCTCCTATAGAAGCCAACATGCCCCAGGAAGCTCCTGACTCCTTTAACTGAAGTAGGTGATGGCAGCTTCTCTATTATTTCCACTTTGGCTCTATCAACTTCAATCTCCTTTTTCGACACCTTGTAACCTAAGACTATTCCCTCTTTTACCATAAAATGGCATTTTTGCTAGTTTAAAAGTAGATTAGTCTCTTTACACCTTTTAAGCACACAACCTAAATTAGTTAGACATGAATCAAATGACTTCCCAAAGATAGAGAAGTCATCCATAAATATTTCAATAAAATCTTCTTACATGTCAGAAAACGTAGACATCGTACATCTTTGAAAAGTAGTGGGTGTGTTATAGAGACCAAAGGGCATTCTCTTAAAGGCAAAAGTGTTATAAGGACATGTAAAGATGGTTTTCTCCTAGTCTTCGAGTGTTATATGAATTTGATTGTAACCAAAATAGCCATCTAAGAAACAATAATAATCATGTCCTGAAAGTTTTTCTAACATCTGATCTATGAAAGAGAGGAGGAAGTGGTCTTTATGGGTAACATCATTCAATTTTCTATAATCTATGCAGACTCTCCACCCAGTCACAGTACGAGTAGGGATTAACTCATTAGCCCCATTTTTAACCACAGTCATACCACCTCTTTTTTGTCATTACTTGAATGGGACTAACCCACTTACTATTTGAGATAGGGTAGATAATACCGTCATTCAGCAATGTGAGTATCTCTTTCTTGACTACTTCCTTGAGAGTTGGGTTAACTCGTCTCTGTGATTGTACTATGGGTTTGCACTCAGCCTCTAGCAATATCTTGTGAGTGCAAATTAAGAGACTAATCCCCTTGATATCGGTAATGGTCCACCTAATGGCTTCTTTATGCTCTCTTAGAACTCCTAGAAGCTGTTTCTCCTAATCACCTGTCAAAGAAGAGGAGATAATTATTGGCAAAGTATCATTTGTTCCAAGATAAGAATATTTTAAATGACTAGGTAAAGGTTTAAGTTCAAGCACTAGGGGTTATGTCAATGATGGGATTGGCTTCTTCTCATTAGTGCCAAGCTCTTTATAGTATCGAGCTTTGATTTCTAACACCTATTTCCTATCTTCTTCTTCTTCAAGCTCGTTGTCATCACTTTAATCATCTAGACCCCTAAGAACTGATTCCATGGTATCCAATCCTACTTTTCCTTCTATAGACTCATAGGTAATCTCATAAAAAATATCAATAGTGTAATAGGTTTTGCAATCATCAAAATGCTTTATGGCTTCATAAACATTAAAAGTTACTTGATTGTCCATAACTCTTAAAGTAAGCTTACCTTATTCTACGTCTATCAATGCCTTACTTATTGCAAGAAATTGTCTTCCAAGGATCATGGGTACTTCTCTATCCTCTTCCATCTCCAGGACTATAAAGTCAATTGGGAAGGTAAATTTGTCTACCTTCACTAGGACATTCTCTACAATACCCTTTGGGTATTTGATACCCCTGTCAGCAACTTGCAAGGTAACATGGGTCTCCTTGCAATCTCCAAGTCCCAACTTCTTGAAAACAGACAAAAGCATTAAATTTATACTTGCACTTGAATAAAAACTTTATCAAAATGAAAATTTCCTATAGTGCAAAGAACAGTAAAACTCCCTTGATCTCTTTGTTTTCTAGGTAGGTTGGATAAATTTTTCTAAAGGATCATGGAACACTCCCCTTTAAGCATCACTAGTTTGTTCCCATCAATCTTTCTCTTCTTGGTAAGCAAATCCTTCATGAATTTCGCATACGAAGGTATTTACTGAAGTGCCTTTGCAAAAGGAATGTTGATTTGCAGCTTCTTGAAGACATTAAGGAATTTGCCAAATTGGGCGTTTAGTTACTGTTGCTTAAATCTTCTTAGAAAAAGAACTAGAGGAACAAACGGTTTCACTTTTGGTGCTTTCCGCATTGGTTACTCTTCTACCTACTTCCCTTTTCCTTTCTTTGGATTCTCCTTTTTTTCTTTAACTTATTTGTTAACTGTTTTAACTTCCTTTCCACTCATGAACATAATAGCATTGACACCTTTGGGATTCTCTTTAGTATTGCTAGGTAAAGACCTTGATGGTCTATTACACAACTGTTGAGAGATCTGATTAATCTGATTCTCTAAATTACAAATAGTCGCTTGTTGATTCTGTAACATGGTGTCAGTCTTTTGTATATAACTTAACATGAGCTCTTCCATTCTAGACTGATTCTACTAAGGTAGAACATTTTGAATAGGACCCTGCTTCTGGAATCCAGGTGGTGGTTGAAATGCATTACTCTCATTCCTCCATGAGAAATTTGGATAGTTGTGCTACCCATGATTGTATGTATTCGAATATTGTCTTTGATTACCTCATTGAAAATTGTTGACAATGTTCACCTACTCTCTACTAGTTGGAGCTGAGGGATTCCCATATAGGTACTCAAGATTCGAATGTGGTCTTGAACATATCTCATAAAAAGTAATAGGATTAGCATTAAAAGACTGTACTGAGGTGAGTTTACCTACCTGGGTAATGAGAGCTACAATTTGGGCTGTTAATTGAGACATAATGTTATTGTTACTGACTGTTGCCACTCTCGACTTGCTTCTTTCATTTTGCCAGTTATGTGTACTAGAAGACATCTCTTCTATTAGTGTACTTGCTTCATCATAGGTCTTGCCCATCGAAGCACCTCCAGTTGTAGCATCAACTAAAGACCTCAATGTTTCATCCAAACTGAGGTAGAAGATCTCAATTAAGAGATTATCTGCTAAGTCATGATGTGGGCATTTTCTGATCGCCTCCTTGAATCTCTCCCATGCTTCATAAAGCGACTTACCACTAAACTTGGTAAAGTTGGTGATGTCGTTTCTTAGTTTTGCGATCTTGGCTAGTGAGAAAAATCTCCTTAAGAACTTCGATGAAAGATCAGCCCAAGTGGTAATAGATTCTTATGGTAGTGAATGAAACCAAGCTCTAGCTTTATCCCTTAGCGAAAAGGGACAGAGCCGAAATCTGATAATCTCGTCTGTCGCATTGTTCATCTTCACTATATTGCAGTATTAGAGGAATCCTGCTATATGCTTGTTAAGACTTTCATTAGGATATCCTCCAAACTGATTTGTTTGAACCATCTGAATGAGGGACAGCTTCAACTCAAAGTTGTTAGCTTGAATGGTAGGCCTTCTTATAGCTGAACCCATAATCGTAGGTACTATATAGTCTCATAGTGCTCGTGAAACTCCCTATATCTGATTATCATCCTCGTTACTTGCCATCTCTTCTCTTCTTCTTCTATTCTCTTGCCTCAGTTGATGCAATGTGCACTCTACTTTAGAATCTAGTGGTAGAATTTAAGCTCTTCTACTCTAGTGCATAAAACACCTACAATGAGAACAAAAATAATACACATCGTCAAGTGCTCAAATTACCAATAGAACTAAAAGGTTTAATATTTCCAATCTTCGGCAACGGCACCAAAAACTTAATTTGCTTAAACTATATATATATATAAATAAATTACGAATACTCCAGCAAGTATACTAGGTCGAAATCAAGTATTACAAAGAAAGTAAGGTCATCGATCCCTTGAAGACTAAGAAATTACTAATCCTATGCTAGTTCTTATCAATATTCATGCAATAAAAAGTTAATTAACTAATCTAATAATTACCCTAAAACTATCGAAAAGAAAATTACTATAAAATATTTAAAACAAATCAATCAATTGAGAATTATGGGAAAACAGAATCCACCCTAGTTATACAAATCAAATTGTTATCATGTTATATAGATTAATAGCTACATGGTAATTCAAGTGAAAGTATTATTCCTTAAAACTTAAGTACTTAACCCCTAATTAATTGGTTAACTTCCGTATCTCCAATTAATAGTGGACTCTAAATTATAATCATACATCTCTCGATGCTATAATTGTCTAATGTCCTAAATCAACTATTCCTAATGTCTTAGTGAATAATCAATTGCTAAACATCACATTAATCTCTAGATAATTTCTAATTAATTCAATTAACGCTGCTCTTGCATTAATTAATTAAATTAATCAAGAATTTCTAACAAACCTTATACAATTCCCGTATCACTAGGGTTTTTAACAATTATAATCAATTAAACAACTATAATCGAAATCATAGAAATTTGCAATCATGAATCATCCACATATCTATCAATCCTATAACATGAATACAGTTCTCATCTTTGCTACCTAGGGTTTCATCAATTCCCACAAATAAAATTAGCTAGCTATGGAATTTGAAACGAAAGCATAATTACTAAGTGAAATTGCAAAGACATTCATAATTGAACATAAGAATAAATCATAGAATTTTATAAATATAAATAAAATAGATGTCACAAATTCTATCATTGTAAAGGGTAAACTTCAATTGCAACTCTAAAACTTGATCTCTATAGCAAAAGCAAAACCTTCTCAATGGTTTAAGCAATTATATAGAAGAATTTGAAGAACACTAAGCTAAACTCAAGTCTAAGACAATATGCAATTTTTTTCGATATAACCAAATAAATGCCATAATAAAAGTAATTAAAGCAACAATAATAAGTACAAAAATTAAAAGAGATAGCGATAGAGCAATTTAAGCTTGGATATAATGTGCAGTTCCGATCACCCCTTAGTCTCTACATACTCACAATGCCTCTAACCAAAGACTTCACTTCACTTCATTAATTTCACAACTCAATGCTCCAAGAGTTACACAAGCTTACACAATCTCTTTTACACACGACTAACTTAAGTATATCACTTTCTTCACTTAAGATTATAAATATAAGGACTTTCAAGCACTACAACTATATCTCTTTTCGTTTGATAGCAAATAAATGTACAAGAACCAAAGAGATGTAAAATAAGCTCAAGAATGTAAGAGAATGTATTTTAATTGTAGTAGAATATCAAATCTTCATTGGCTTCAGTCAGGTTGTTGAGCTTTTATTTCAACTCATTGAATTCATCTCGTTATTGCGCATTAAATGCTCTAACGGCTACTTGAATTAGACTTACTAGCATGTTGGGTCCTTATATTACTGGCAAGTCGGTAACAAAATACTTTATCAGCATGAACATTGGTAAGTGAACTGGCATGCTGACTCTTTTAAGCTAGTGAGTGTTTTCTAAAGCTTTATACCATTAGCCTAGTTCTTCATTGAGCCGTCAACCCAGTAGGCTAAATACAACTTGAAAATTCTTTTAACATATAATAAACAAATATACTTTGCAATCTAACTTCAAGATCATTTGATCACCATTTAAAAGATTAAATTTCTTGTAGAGATAATTGATATATTTATTCTTTAAGCAAATTAATCAATCTTATTCAATTACCTCAATATAAGAAAATAATACTTAGTTTAGTTATCCACTTATTTGGTTAAGAACAATATGTTTAGATATGTACTTTTTGTTCTCATCAAAATCAATTAATGAACCTTAGGTTCAATAGAATTCTTCAAGACTTATCCAATAGTTGTTCTAAGACTATTTAACTCTAAAGAAGACATAAAGTTCTTTCAAATTCTGAAACACATGACTATTTATAGAGAAAACCAGGGTTGGCTTTCGAAAGGCAATTTTTTCATGAAGGACGATAGTATAGCTTCCAAGACCGGTGACATAGCTTCCAAGATCAGCAGCGTTGACTCCAAAACTGCCGGTGTACAATGTAGGTCAGCTATCTTTAATTCCAATCGTGTTGTGGCTCGATTCAGGCTTTTTTGTTTACGTAAAATTCCTCTAAATTGATCGTATTTCCACTTTAAATTCTCTAATACCTAAAATGTCCAAATGAAAATACTTAAGTACCAATTCTTAATTATTTCTATAAAATCAATAATAATTCTCTCTAATTCACTCATTAAAATATGAATAAAATATGCCTTTATTACTTCTTCCTCAATCTTTTCAAGCATTAGCCTTCATCTAGCGTCCCTACTGATTCCTTCAACTTGGGGTAGTCAAGATGAGGCATTAACTTGGCCAAATTGACCACTGCCTTGTCTTTGCTGTTCACATTCCCTAGTAGGGCTATTTTTAGTTCGCTGCTTGTCTTCTTGGATAATAATCACTAGACTAGCTACCAAGTTAGTAAGCCTATATAAGCGATCACCTAATAATTAAGGTGTGAAGCTTCCTTCTTAACCTTGGCTATGTTGAGTACCACTTTCTTGATTTCCCAAAATTCCTTAAACACTTGAATCTGACATTGATGGTTACTTCACAATGACAATTACACAACAAACGAACAATTAACTACACTCTATTTTACGTATCAAAAATAGGGGAAAATAGAGTATAGAACACTTCTCAACTACTAAACTTCAAAGCTGACAATAGAATCGTTGTCTTACGAGAGTAGTAACAGACTACTCAAAGAACAAAGTAGCAAAATCCAGCTTCGAACATAGCTGAGCTTTGATACTAAGATAATACGAATTTGTAGATGAATATACGAACCCAATATTACGTATAACCAAAAGGGGGGTGGCTCTAAGCCGCGAGATGGCTCAAAAAGCAAATGATAGTTGATGGATGAGCAAGGGTTCTCATGCATCGACGATGGATATGACATACCAACGCCTCACATAAGCTCGAGTCACACTTGATATGACGCATAAGTATTACCGAAGGCCATTTGCCACTAGTTCATGCTCGAATGGGCTAGATAAGAGTAGCTCAAGAGTAAGCAAAAAGGACACTTAGCTTAAGAGAGAGTAAAAAGTTCAATGTATTCTTTTGTGAATTGATGATGCGACTATTGCATTATGTAGGTATTTATAGTACCTTGTTAGGGTAAGTCTTAAGTTATAGAAATCTAAAAAAAATGTATCCTTATTTGCTAAGCAAAGGAAGAATAATTTACAAGGAAGTATGAAACTGTACAAAAGGAACATCCTCTATCAGAAAGGATAGTATGGGTGTCAAAAAGGACAGTGCGTGCATTTTACTCAGTCTGTGATTTTGACAACATTGTGAGCCAAGTAAGGGTAACCCTTTGATTAGGTTTGTTTGGCATCGATAGTTTGGCACCCTAATAGCTGGGGCTAGATAGGGGTTGGCTTAAGGGCAACACACATTTAGGTTGGCCTCAGTTGGCTGGCTCTTCATGATTGTCAACTCAACCTTGGTATTGTAGAGATGGCTATTTTCCTGATTTGGTGCTTGGACTAAGGTGTTACGAAGGGGTCGACTTCATGTGTCAGCTAATCACCTCAGCAGCTTCCTAGAGGGTATGGAGAGCAAAGTAGCTCGGTAGTTCGGATTGGGATAAACATTGCTCCTTAGTGTTTAACTCACCTTAAACAGCTTAGTGAATCATTTGAGAAAGCCCTTGGGCTTGAGAGCGCGTGATTGGTCCTTGATCTCTATTAGACAAGGACAGTCGCTAGGGTAGTACTAAGTTTGTAGAAAGCTTGAAGAAAGTGATGGGAATTGTGCAAAAATAGGAAAAGTAAATAAGCACATCTATGAATAGCTCCAAGGATATGATGCATTAGGGAACTTCCAAGGACTTATGGCATAACTTAATTTGACGTACAAGATGGTTTAGTGAAGGTTCTCACCACTTAGCTTTACTTAAGGGTTAGGATAAGAGTGAAGTAAGTAAACAAGCTAATGAGAGCAATGTTCATAAAAAGTATATTCAATATTCTGAGATAAGGTAATCTGCAGCTACCTCTATAGTGGATATTTATACTCGAAAATCTAGGGTAACTTGCCTTAAATGGAAAAGACTAAAAGGGTAATGTCCAAAAAAGTAGTGTACAAGGAATAATAAAGGGTACAATTAAAAATACAACAAGAAGGAGTATCTTGTATGGGGGATTCTATCACATGGTTGCTCAGACATGGGGTTCCTTGTGGTTGGATGGTTTGCTGGTAGAAAAGATAATTCTGTATGATCAATTTGGTATTTATCGAGCTGAGGTGCTAAGCAAAGGTAGTAGGTTGGCCCTGTCGAGTTGAGTAGATAATTCTTTCGAGGTGAGTTCACCTCAGGCACATTTAGTATGGCTTAGATTCAAGTCGACTAGGTAGGTGGTCAAATTTGCCAAGTTGTTTCTTGAGTATAGATTTAGTCGGTAGTTGGAGACAATTAATGAGTATAAGAGGGTTTGGTTTGGCCAGGGCATTAGGTTGGCAAATTGCAGTAGTTAAGACTCCTCAGTAGTAGGTCATAAGGAAATAATTCATTAGGCCATACTTTCTAACCCTCAAGCTCAAGCTTGGGTTAAGGGTTTGGTGGTTTGATTCCTATCATAAGGTTGTGTACCAAATAGGTTGGTGGTTTGGATGGTCACATAAAGTGGCATTGTCTTGTAGGTTGGAGTGGTTAGGAATAGCTCGATAGTTGAGTACTCAAGTAGTTAAGCTAACCAGGCCTCTTACCCTAACTTGGGTTCAAGGCCCAAGCCTTTGATTTCCATCACTAGCTTAAGTATTGGGTCGGCTAATATAAGTTAGTAGCTTATTTATCAAAAAGCTCTATAAACACTTGCCCCTGATTCTCTTTGATGATAAGTTGGGTATAGAGAGTATTCAAAGAGATTAATTTCATAAGGGCTTTGTAAAAGTTTGTGATCAAGGGCATAAAGAGGTGAAAGTTGGGAGAGAATAAAGTTCATAAAGATGTTTGTATGCCTGAAAAGGCTAGAGTGCTTAAAGAGGCTGATTGACCCTAAGTCCTTTAATCATATAGGACATCTAGCTCAATTGCTTGCCACTCATATAAGGTATCAAATTACAGTATTTTACCCATTGCTGTTTAATGACTGATTACTTTTAAATAGCTTGCTGTCTGTGTTTATTATAGGACATAGAGTATTTTACCTGTCACCAATTAATGGCTTAGGGTTTCCAAATAGCTTGTTGTCTATTAGTTAGACTTATAATATTGTACTCATTGCTAATTGATAGCTTAAGGTTTCTAAGTAGCCTATTGTTTGTTCATTAGACTTAGAGAGTTAGGTCTGCAATAGCTTATCATTCTTTCATAGGACTTTCAGTATTTTACCCGTTGCCAGTTAGTGGTTTAAGGTGTTTATATAGCTCGCCATCCTTCATGAGGATTTATAGCTATTAGACCTATCACTCTTAAAAGAGCTTAAGGCTTTACATCTCATCATCCTTTTTAGGGCTTAGAAAATTAAGGATATCCTTTTCTTATTGTCTATCAGATATAGGACTTAGGGATTAGCGCTTTGTGATTTGATAAGGGGTAACTCATTAACAGATAATGTTTGCATAGCCTTAAGACAAAGGGCATTTCTTTAGCCTTGGTTTGTCTTTGAGTCTTTCTATTTGTCTCGAAAAGAGGTAGAAATAAGCTTGCTAAGAATTGAATAAATTATTACAAGTGTCAAAAAGTCAATACTTTTAATTATTAGGCTTGTCAAAGATCAAATCGTGGAGTGTAATATTTTGTTCAAGCATATTGGTGCACTTAGTTCAGCTCGTTGTTGCTTTAAAGTTGTTTCTCTGGGAAACTCCAGCTGCTCGGAGATACGCTTGTGTGGTTTTCAGCTACGGCTCTAACATGGACAAAAGGTGACTACTCTGAGCTTCATCCTTCTGAGCATAGCTATCCCAAGCATAAATTGTAGGAGTTGGTTGGCATGAATAGTTTGATATAACAGCCCTAACTTTTCGGTTGTGCTACTCGATTTGGAAGGAAGCTCGGAAATCAACCTAGGAGGAATAATCTCGGTTGAGATAGAGTTTGGAGATCAGAAGACGGACCTGCAGTAGCTCGACTCAACTAAATGCAGCTCGGAGGTCGGAGAGTGCAGGTCGGGCATTACTTGAGAGCTAAAGTTAATAGCTCGAGCATGTATCGACAGAGAATGCGCACTTCAGCTCGAGATTTCATTGTCATCAATTCATGTTTAGTATTCATGTGTGGAGAAGATGCTTAAATTTTACCTTGTGGAGAGCTCGGTTACTGTTCCTAATTTAGGTCGGACAATCCTCGTCACGCTATTCTGTCAGAGCACAAAGTCATATTCGGCTGTCTGATGTCACGCTATCCAAACCTTTAAGCCGAGTTTCGCACCTCCATCGACAGTTACCTTAGACGGTTTCTTGAATTTCCATGTACATACAGGTTTTAAGGAATGAAGTAAACGCTCCAGAAACCACATATTCCAACCGAGAATGTTGATAGCCATCAGGACAGAGTAAAACAGCATCACTGTGCAGATTTTAAGCAAAGCAAAAAGAAAAATTCTAGGCACAAACATAAACCAGCAAAACATGAACAGATTTACCCAGGCAGAAAAAAAAAAAAATTAACTGCTTGCCTAAAAAAATTTCGTATCTCCATGTTGAGTAATATAACGGGGTCGGTTATGGAAGTGATAACGAATGTTGATTTGTTTTATGTTACCGTATGACACCATTACAATCATATGAGGCGGTTATTCGAATTCTATTGGTAAGAGTAGCCAAATATGGAAATAAAGATAAAGAGAAGAGACCAGAACAAACCAAAATGGGGGAAATCCGTAAGAGAAAAGAAGCATCCTACTACAACATTTCAACAAATCATAGAAACTGTGGTTGTGGGTTGTGTTTTTGGGGTAGACGGTACTAATTATTGGTAGTAGATTTTTATTTCAATAAGTGAGTACTTGCAAAACAATAAATGGCTATAGGGGGCATTGGAGGGTACTCCGATAAAGCCAATCCAATGCTTGTAAAATAACATGAAAAAGGAGAGAATAATAAGTAAGATCCCCTTACTTATGGGTGTGACTCCCTATTTATAGTAGATGATGATCCTATCGTATTTGAACCAAGTTACTAGACTTGGCCCTAAGTGTTAGATCAACTAATATAAGAGAGTGGCTTATTTATCCAAAAGCCTTATCAACACTTTCAAAATAAGCCCATTCATTAATCCTTTATGAAACCACTAACCAAAAACCCAATTTACATTACGAAACCCAAACAGACCTAGTAGATTAATTAATAGTATCTCACTTACAAAATGGATCATAATTTTTGAGATAGTAATCAAAAGCGAATATAAATCAAGAATGAGTGAGGAAGTCCTCTTTAACTAAATCGACCAACAATGAGTTTTTATCTCCATAGAAAAGAGACTCTGAATGTTAGTTGCACTTGTTAGCAAATTCAAAAAAAAAAAAAAAAGGAATAAGAAAGAGAGAGGGATTTACTCCCTTTCCAAATAGGTGCCTTTTTCAGATGGCATCCTTAGTGACAAATTTTTATGTAAGTCCCTCAAGTTTTCTCTACTAGACATCTATCCTTTTAAAGTCTTTGTTTCAAAAGGCCTTAGTGGCTAGCTTTGTCCATTTTAACATCCATGGGCCAAAAGGGCAGCTTCTTTTATAGTTTGAGGAGTCTAACCTATAAACCATTCCCTGCTTACAAGGTTCACCCTAATAATTAATGTCTCTAAGTTCATGGTTTTAGCCCTTCTAGGAACATCGTCCACTTAAAATGGCAACCCATAAGCATTTTCATCTTTAGCTCTACGACCTTCTAAATATATCCATTTCTTAATCAATAAGCCCTACCATTCAATGTGTTTTTGATCTATATGGATTGGCTGCTCTTTAGAGCACCATTTAAGTGTTTTTGGATTGTGTGCTCGTAGAACATTGTTCTAGTTTTGAAAGTATTATGATTGTTTGCTCATAGGAGTGCTGTTCTAGTTTTAGAAGTTTTAGAATTGCCTATCTATGGAAAGCGCTGTCCTAATTTTAAAAGTTGTAGAACCATCCACTTATAGGAGCACTATCTTAGTTTTATAAGTTTAAGGATTGCCCGTTCATGGGAGCATTGTCCTAGCTTGAAAAGTTTTAAGGTTGCTTGCTCATGAGAGTGCTATTTTAGTTTTAGAGTATTATGATCATTTGCTCATAGAAGCATTATCCTAGTTTTAAAAGTTTTAGGATCACCTATTCATGGGAGCATTATCCTAAATCTAAAAAGTTTCAAGGTCACCTACTCATAGGGGCCCCATCTATCATCAACTAGCCTTAGTACTATCTCTTTCCTTAAGAAAGGTCATCTTATTAAAGGGTCTTCTTAAAATAGATAGTTTATGAGCCCTTCCCATCTTATAAGGGATCGGATCTTGTGTAGCAAGTAACTGTAGCGCTTTTGTCTTTGTGCTAAAATTTTTACTAAACTTTATCATAAAGATGGGTAGTTGTAGATACATCATTTTTGCTTTCTCTTAATTTAAGGTTTTGAAATAATAAAGAGTACCTACTTTGAAAGAAAAAAGGAAAATTCTTCAAAATTAAAAAAAAAAAAGAAAATTAAAAAATAGAAAAAAGTAGAAAAATACACAAACTAAGAAAATTGAAAAAATTGCGAAAATATTGCATTTTTAGGAAAATAGGCTTTTGGCCTTAGGTCATTTTTTGGGGTTTTTTTAATTTTTAAGAGTCAAAAAGATAATTTTGAAAGTTAAATATGCATATGTGATTTGATAGCTTCCAAGCTATATCTAAGAGCATTAGATTTGTCATAAGATCCAACATTCCTACTAAAGTCTATGTTAGTTATTTTTGTACCTTGAAAATGTGGTCAATTTAATCTAATTGTAGCTTCAAATAGGGCCTCAATTTGATTTAAATTGATTAAGTTATAGAGAAATCAAATATGGAATTAACTGGACAAGTACCAAAACAAGATTAAAAAAACCATCAAATTTATAATCATTTAAAAAAATAAAATATGCATAATTGACTTATTTATTTTCAATTGGGTGTTTCTAGTGGTTGTGAGTTCAATTAAATATGGTTTAATTTAGGCTTGAAATGGGTTTTTCTTGTTTAGGCCAACTCAAAAGGCTTATATAAAATTAAAAAGCCTAAATAAATAAGAAACAAGTAGCAACTTAATTGGTTAAGACTTTGAATTAGAAGGTGTAGGTCTTGAGTTCAATTTATCGAAGGTACAACATGTACATTTTATTTTCTTCTCTCACCTGTACACATGTTCGTCCCTCATCGATACACTTGTCCATCCCTTGTTGGTACATGTGTTAACATCACCAACCATGACACGTGTCAACACCACATTATGCTATGTCACCTGCTATGTCATTATTATGTTACACCACATCATTTTTTAGCAAACTTCTATACATGATCGGTATACTCCAACACACTTTAATGCATGGTGGGTAGACTCCTGCATACCTCCATATGCTTTGCATATTGTAGCATACTTCTACATACAGTGGGCACACTTTACGAGCATTTTTCCATACATTACCATGTATTTAGCATCACATATCATCTAGGTTTGTCCGTCTAAAAATTAGAAAAATAAATCATTTTACATACATGGTTATTCAAAATTTGCTAAGCTTAAATGCAGGCATACACTCCTACAGCTTACAACCATCACTAGAGCACCAAAAAACTACCTCAGGTTGGTTTTCTTCCTTTTCATTTAATTTATTTTGTTTATTTGATTTGTTTTTCACTAAATAAGTTTAGTATTCTAGGTAGGGGCAATTGTATAGTCTCTTAGTATTGTGGATAATTACTACCTAAGGATAAATAGAGCTCACAAATAAAAAATAAAAAAATTAAAAGATCAAAATAAAAAATAACAAAAAACATACAAAAATGTAAGAAAAATGTTTTTGATGTTTTATAGTATTTCTTAAATATGGGTTTCCAAAAAAAGCGCCTTTTCAATCTTTTTTATTTTTTTGAATAAATGTCAATTTTTAATCTAAGAAAATAAATAATTTTGTAGGTTTAGTAAAACTATTCTCTTTTTCAAAAAAAAAAAAAATTATCACTTAGATATTTTTTTTGAAAAATAAAAAAATGAAATTGATAAGCCCTTTTTCAAAAGTTCAGCAAATAAGACCTTTTTAAGTTTACATGAATAAAATTAAGGTTTTTCTTAGATTTTTCAAAATTAAATAAACCAATTAATGATATAAACCCAACTTTTCTCTAAAAAAATATTAAATAGAATTAACTCACTAAAATTTTACTAATAAAGGATTTACAAGTACGATGGTCTAATTTCGAATAGTAGATAGATAAGTAATTATGGAACGACCATAAATATAATTTTTTTTCCCTTTCTTCTTTAAGAAAGAAAAAAACTATTGAATAAAAAGAAAAATTCAAAAATAAAAGAAAAAATAAGGGCATTCTTTTAAGTTGAAAGGTTATTTTAAAGTTTAAGGTTCATTTTAGTATTTTGATATGGTAACCTTTGGGTTCCAATAGGTTAACCTTCGAACCTAGTTATTTTCAACTTTTTAAAAATCTTTTCAAAGGGTTTTAAAAAACACAAATAATGGCTAAATTATAACCCATCCATGTAATTGGTTTTAATTTGCTCCTTTTTTTTTTTTTTTAGTTATATCGGTGGCAACTCTAATTTTAGAAAATGAAAAGAAACAGCATTTTCTTACTTATGTTGAGGGTTTAAATCAAAATGGCAAGCATAAGAATTAATTTAAACCAGGTTAAAAAAACAAAAGCTGAAAACTTAGACAACCTCTATCAAGATACAAGAGGTAAGTGCTTGTTCCTGATACTTTGAATTGTATTCCAATTATTCTCCTTGCAAATATCCTTATTTACACACTTTGTAGGCCCATGAACACATAATAAAGACCCTCGATTACTGGAGGGCTGAGCGGGAGCATGTAGCTCAGTTTAAGCTTGAATTCCACAATTTTTTTTTCAATACTGTCATATTTGGCTTGAGTAATTGACTCAGATATATAAGAGAGTTTTCTTTTGTTTAAAGTTGAAAGTTAACGCAGAAGCAGATAAACCCTTAGTAACCCATACATTTTGCACTCCTAGTTTAGTCTAGACAATCCGAATGCTAGATAATAGAATGATCTGACATAGTTTTGTCAAGGAGTATTTGTCTCCTTTATAATAGAGTATATCTATAATATGTGATAAGATAACATGATTAGGTTGGGCTTAGGGCCCATAATGACAATAAATTCTGTATGCAAGGTTGCCTGATAGGAATCCATTTCTCAGACCAATCACACATAGCTAAGCTAGAGAATTGGGAAGACTCACAAGAAGAATACTAGCTCGATACTCTATTCAGGATGAGGAATTCTACTTTGGTCTCCATCTCGTACATTATTGCCTATCTTAGTGTTAAGCTTTCATAAGTGCTAACACAGTTTCTAAGCTACCAAGCATACATGCTGACCTACGGAGCATATGTACTAATTGCTAAGCTTATAGGTTGACCTACTAAGTAGCCATACCTATCACTAAGCTCTTACCTTGATATAGACAGTATTTGAGAAGACCGACCTCGAATGTCTAATCAAGCCAAGCTGCCAAAACACCTAACTTGCAGAGAATCAGAATGTTTTCCAATAATCGAGCTTTGACCTAAAGCTAATTGACTGCTGAATATCTTCTGGATTCGTCCGAAAAAGATCTTATACCTATTAAGTGGCCTTAAGAGTTGTTATAGCTCACTTGACTACATTGCAAGCCTCTAATCACCCTTTGACACATGTCTTCTAATACGACATTCTAGAAAGATTCCTTACTTTTTTCCACATAGATTATTCATTGTCTTTCTTAACCTTTTCAGTATATATTTCGTGTATTCCAATTGTAAATTACCCTTTTTGTCTTTTCCATAGATGCTTTGTAACCCTAATGGCACTAGTATATAAATCACATTTATTGTATACTGACAACAACTCATTACTTTATCGGATTATTACAAAGTTTCCTTTTTGAGCAACCTTAGTATTCTTATTTTCCCTTTAGCTCTTATCTATTCTTTTCAGAAAGGAGTAGTGGTGAGGGACCTTACAATTCAAATTAGTGAGTCATATTTGGTGAATTGTAGGTTAAGTAGGATTAGTCAGTGCGTTATATCCAATTGGTAGCCGTTTGGATTTGCTAAATCCTTTTATTTTCTTTTAGTTCTCATCCGTTATGTTGCCTCTCCATGTATATGACCGTAGAGTTGCATCAGCTTTGCTGGTATCAATACAGTTTGGAGAGAGAGTGTGTGAAGTTACAATAAAGTTTTGGTTTGTGTTTGCTGTTAGTAACTATTGTGCTCTCTCCATAGCTATTGCAGTGTGGTCGTATGAAGTAAGTTCTAAAGTTGTGAGCTATGAAGGAGGTTCATGTGTTGGTAAGTATAGTTCCTATTGTTACTCTGTTGTACTTTATTTTTCATTACAAAAACAAAGTAAGTTCATTTATATTGTATTTGAATGGGTATTGGGTGATTGAAGTTGTTAGAGTGTATTGATAAGTGTAGTTCTTATTGTTACTCTATTATACTCTATTTTTCACTGCAAAAATAGACCAAGTTCATTTCTGTTGTATTCAAGTGAGTGTTAGGTGATTGAAGTTGTTAGAGTATGTCGGTAAGGTTTTGGGTAGTAAGTAGAAGTGTTTATTGTATATTGTATTGTTAACCTGATAGAGAAATGTTACCTTATGTTAGATTCAAGTGTTCAAGGTGTTATTGGTGACGAGAGTAAGGGTGCTCATGCTGGTTGAGGAAAAAATGGTAGTAACACTCTTGTGTTAGTCAATGATAAGCTTGATAGGCTCACCATTTTTATCGAGAGTTTGGTTACCACAATGCAAGTCAATAGATAGCAACTCCAGGATGTACTACATCATACTTCATTTGAGAATGTTCTTAAGAGGTGATATAGCTAAGGTGGTCGAGTTAATCACCTAGTTTGACCACATCAAGCTGGAGGAGTTATGGACTAAGCTGCTTGATGAAGGTTGGAGTTGGAAAAGATTAAGGAGGATGATGATGAGGTAGATGATGAAGAGTATGAAGAGGCAAAAGAAGAGGTTGAATATTATCAAGCATAAGAGCGCGGATGCCAAGTTTCTCAAGAACTAGACAATGTTAAGGTCCAGATCCCTCCCTTTAGTAGAAATGGAGATGTAGATGAATATTTAGAGTGGGAAGAGAAAGTAAAGAAGGTGTTTAGCTGCTATGGGTATATTAATGTTATTAAGGTGTGACTTGCTACACTAGAGTTTACTGGTTATGCTACCATATGGTGGAAAAATTTGAATGTAGCTAAAGCAAGAGATGGAAGACGAGATGTATGGACTTAGGAAGAGATGAAGAGATTATTGAGAGGGAGATTTGTGCCTAAGACCTACTTATAGGACACATTTACAAAGTTATAGGAACTTCACTAAGGAAACCAATCTGTTGATAACCATGTAAAGGAATTCCAGATGTTGATGATCTAAGAAGATGTGGAAGAGCCTGAAGCCTGCATTATATTTCATTTCATCTATGGACTCAAATATGAGATTCCTAATATTGTGGAAGTACAAAGGTTTTATACATTAGAAGGGGTCATTAAGGTAATGTAGAGGGTTAAAAAGTAAAGAAGAAATGCTTTGAGTTAACTTGGGCTGCATTGATGATATGACTAAGCTTTTGTTCCATGCCAACCTACTCAAGCTAAGCCAAGGAAAAAGATGATTTACTTAATGAATTGAGCTAGCCAATCAAGCCGAATTGATGATAAGCTGACCTTAAGGACATATGACAAGGGACAAACCTCTGGATGTAAGATGAGTGAGGTGAAATGGTTCAAATGCTTAAGTTTTGGACACATGATGGTT
Source organism: Lumnitzera littorea (assembly GCA_024138015.1). Classification (NCBI taxonomy): domain Eukaryota; kingdom Viridiplantae; phylum Streptophyta; class Magnoliopsida; order Myrtales; family Combretaceae; genus Lumnitzera; species Lumnitzera littorea. The sequence goes on from JAMXBB010000012.1 coordinate 85,323,484, forward strand.
GAGTGTCCAAATTAGTGTGCTATGGTACTTCGAGGAGATGTAGTAGATAACATCGACGAGAGTGAGCCTAAAGAGGAGAAGAATGTTAGGAAAGTTGAAGTTAAGGAGGAAGAGGAGACTTGTGTCTATGTTGATTAGGGAGAAGTGATGACCCTAGTACCAAAACGAGTACTAAGCTCCTTATTGAGTTTCGAAGAATACTAGAGAGAGAATTTATTCCATACAAAGTATACCATCTAGAGACAATTGTGTACTATCATTATAGATGGAGGGAGTTGCACCAACATTGTTGCATAGTCCTTTATGCAAAGGTTAGGACTACTGACCTCTAAGCACCTCCGACCTTACAAGCTACACTAACTTCAAGCAATCAATCGAATTACTATCTAGTATAGATATCCAATATCGAAGGTTGATGACATGTTAGATGAGTTAGATGGTGCTCAAATATTCTTGAAGATTGATTGGCGAAATGACTACCATCAAATTCTTATGAAGCCTAGTGATAAATGGAAGACTGCTTTCAAAACGAAGTATAGTTTTTATGAATGATTGGTTATGCCATTTGGACTTATAAATGCATCGAGCATACTTTTGCTACTTATGATTCATGTGATGCATTTGCTAATCGGAAGATGTGTAGCTGTGTACTTCAATGACATATTAGTATACAGTGCCAACTTAAACAACCATGTCTAATATCTTCGAGTTGTTTTTTACATTTTACGAGCAAAGAAGTTATATGAGAACTTGAAGAAGTGTATGTTCTACCAACATGAAGTTGTCTTCTTAGGGTATGTAGTATTCAAAGAAGGAATCTAAGAAAATGAGGAAAAGGTCTAAGCTATCTTAAAGTGGCTGATACCAAAGAATGTTACTGAAGTATGAAGTTTTCATAACCTTGCTTCTTTCTATAGAAGATTCATTAAAAGCTTCAGTACCATTATAAGTCTCTTGATCGAGTTAGCAAAAAAGAGTGAAGGATTTTGATGGAATGACTAAGCTCAATAGAGCTTTAAGGACATCAAAGAGAAGCTTACTATTGCCCCTATCCTATCCCTACTAGATTTTGACAAGCTAATTGAATTGGAATGTGATGTGTCAAGCGTTCAAATTGGTGTCGTCTTGATGCAAGAACGATGATTGATTGCCTACCATAGTAAAAAGCTTAATAGTGCTACACTAAACTATTCTATATATGAGAAAGAATAATACTTACTATTCTAAGTTCTTACCATGTGGCAACATTATTTATTACCATGAGAGTTTGCAATTTAAACTAACCATAAGTCATTAAAACATCTTAAGATTCAAAACCAACTTTTGAAAAGGTAAGCTAAATGGCTATAATTTATGGAAGGCTTTTCCTATGTGATTCGGTATAAGAAGGGTAGTACCAATGTGGTTGTGGATACCCTATCATGTAGGAAAACCTTGCTAACTACCCTATAGATGAATTGTGGAGATTTTGACTTATCACTGAGCAGTATGCTCTTGACTCCCATTTTGGTCACATTTTTTAGCATTGTTGTAAACATCGTATTTTTGCCCTCTTTAGTTTTAAAATTTTTAGAATAGAGTAAGGAGTTCTAATGTAGGAAAAAAGCATAAAAAAAAAATAGAAAAATTAGATAGAACATAAAAAATAGAAAATTTATAAAAAATCACAAAAAGTAGAAAATTTAGAAAAAAACACAAAAAATAAAAAATTTAGAGAATGCATAAAAAATAGAAAATTTAGAAGAAATAAAAAATTTTAAAAAATAAAAAAAAATAGATAATTTGAAATAGAATAGAAAATTTTAATAGATTTAGCACTTTTTAGGTCTTAGATAATAAAAATAAGAAAGGGGATTTTAGGCATGAGCTTAGATTTATATTTAGCTTAAGCCGACGTTTAATTGTATATATAGACAAGGCACAGGCTAACAACTTATTAATATTATACATTGACTTAACATTGCATTGAAGCTATGGGTCTTGGGTTCAATTCTCATCAAGTGTACAAAGTGCATATTTTATTTTTTTTCATGCCCAAGCCACGTGTTATGATGTGATTAGCCCATCCCATTACTGTTCATTGTCTTTTTCAGGTAAATCCCCTATTTTCCAATAACATTCCTTCCCAAGCTCCTTACTTTGCTTAAATTTTTCATTGTTTTTTCTCCATGATGTCATCAAAATAATGGTGAAATCATAGAGATTACATCGGATACTACAAATGGAACCCAAAAACATGTCCAAGTTTGATCATTTAAGGGGTCAAAAAGCCATTTAAAACTAAAAGAATTTTCAATGCACAAATTTTGCTCCAACTCGTAATCTCCTAATTTAAGCTTTTTCATTAAAGACCAAAGCTCCATTCTTACATTTGGACTAAGAATAAAAACTTTGAAAGTTTATTTGATCATTAATAAAAGCCAAATTACATCAATTTCAAATTTTTTTATCAAAACCCATTAATTTGACATCATTGAAAATACTTTGTTTCATGGCTTTCCTGAGCTTCCTCGAGCATGGAACACTATAAAAAGGAGCTTAGGAGCTTGTTAAAGCATCAATCAACATTTAAAAATCCACCATACAAGCTCTCCAACCCCTTTCTCTCTTTAGAAACCCTAGCTTGCAATCTCTCTCTCTCTCTCTCTCTATAATTTCAATCTCCATAGTGGCTTTCAAGATGTACTGAAGCTACCGAGAGTATCTCCAAGTCAAGTACTCTCGCCCCTACTTACTCTCTAATATGGAACAAACGACAGCGGATCTTGAGACCCAGAATGGGTCAAATGGGTATGACGGATAGCAAGTGAAATGGTTGGGTTGTGACTTTGAATGTGTATAGATATTACGTACCAAGGCACAAACATAATCAAGGGTTTGAGCTCCAAATAAGGTTCGATACAACTCACGAATACTAAATGCCACTCGTGATTCAAATGAAGGTTAGATGTAACTCATTAATCGGTTCAAATGAAGGGGTTCACCATAATCTTAAGGTTATATCGATAAGAATGTGGGAAAGATTAAAGAGTTTGATCTACCTTGATAAAACGACAATGTTAGTTGAAGAGTAGCCTTGCTAAAAAAAAAAAGGAAAGATTCCAAAACATAGGAGTATACTTTTCTATCTATTAATGTCTATCTTTGATGTTTATAGATGTTGTTATTTATAGCAAGTCCGAAACCTTAGTGGCAAAACTATAAATAATCTAAAAAATTAGGCCCATAAATAAAATAAAGGAAAACATGTACCAGAATATAAAACTATGCGTTTTATAGGACAAGTCGGCATGTAGTCACTAGGCATGTCTTGGAAGGAGTAATATTCGAACCAGACGAGGTCAGCAGTTAGATGTACGAGTTCAGAAAAGAGTCCTTAAAGTCTCATGTAGCTTAATTGAGAAATTATAGGGGTTGACCCACAATTGTTGAGTTTTATAGTTAGTCGGCACTAATCTCTCCGTGTTGTACTGCATCGAGTGGATCCTACTCTTAGCAACGTAGTCTCTTGGTTACTCGGTCGACGATAGACTTGTTGCCGAGTGGTTATTTTTCTTCCTCTCATCCTTTTGGCTTTTGCTTAGCCTCGGTAAGCATTGATTAACCTTGGCTTCAGACAAGTTTGCTTCGACTTAAATGTAGTCGGAGGCTGATTCCCATCACTCTCACTATCTGCTATGCCTCTAAACTCCTTCGGCCAACACCAAGGGTTCGACTACCATCGACCCTAGTTAACAACACCACATCCAATGACTCTGACTCAAAAACTATCACCACTGCTAAACTCATGGTGGCCAAAAACCTAAAGCAAGACACTCCCCCTACTTCTCCATACCTTTAGTAGCAATTATCTAACATGCACCATAGCGGTTGCCTTGCACCACCACCAAAAACACCCTTAAACACCAAAGCACTCTCTCAGCACCCCCATTCTCCTAAAATACGCATAAAAATGCCATTTGCTCTTTCTTTTGGCACATGAAACACCACAAATTGAGCCCTTAAAGTTGCACTACTCTTCTTCTCGTCTTAACCTAAATAAAAACCCGCTCTACGACTTGTATCCTCTACTCTGAGACCGACTTAATCGACCCACATGCTGCTCCACGTGGTCTGGTTTTCTTTTTATGTATTTCATGTAATTTTTTTTAATTTTTAATTTTTTATATTTCATTTATTTTACTAAAATGTAATTTTAACTAAAAAAGGAAAAAAAAAAAGAAGAAGATGGAGTAGCATAGTTTTTTATTTTATTTTATCTTATTTTTATTATATTTTCTCTATTAAAACTTAAATAAGAAAAAATAATTTAATGATAAAAGAAGAAAAATAAGAAAATTGTTTTATGACTTATAAAAAATTATTTTCCAAATAAGTAAAAATAAATCAACGCTTTTTCAAAATTAAGATTACTTTAGAATTTTCCAAAAATAAGAATCCCAATTTAGGACCCATTTTTTAAGGAGATTTTCTTAAACAAAATAAATGATTAAGAAAATGTTAAGTTGGGTGTTTTCAATGATTAAAAGCAATCAACTCGCTTAAAATTTTCATAAACAAACTACAAATAGTCTGATCCTTAATAGAGAATATGTAAGCACTTATGAGACAACTTAAAATAGGGAAAATTTTTTATTTTTCCTTTTTGTAAATATTTTTTATTTATTATTTTTGTACAAATGACTTAATTTTAACCGTAAGTTTAGAACTAGTAATTGAATTTCGTTTTAAAAAAGGGGTAATTTTGAAAGGTGAATATAAATTCGAAAAGTTAGTAGTGGCACTTGTAAGGGTTTAAAAAATTAGCCCCCAGATCCAAAATCTTTGGTTTTCAAACATGTTTCTTAAAATTGGTTTTTTAAGTGGACTTGCTACGTTAATTCAACTTACTCAAACATTTTAACCTAATCCTCTTTTTTTTCTTTTTCGGATTCTAGTCGAGTGGTGACTCCAAGAGTTTACAAAATTCTTTTAAAAGACCTTAGTTTTCCTTAAGCCTTAATTGTGGATCAATATTAAATGGGTAGGGTTTAAAATTGATTGATATAAGAAAAATTTACAAAATTGGAAAAAATCAAGCTTGATAGAATGGCAACTCCACTAGAGATTTCAAGAGGGCTAGCCACTTAAAAAACTTTACAAAATTAAATTTGCCTCTCAAAATACTCATGTTGTTTATTTATTTGTTCATTTGTTTATATATTTGTTTCATATATATACTTTGTTTTAATTACTGTATTTTCTTTTTTCATGCAACGTACATTGGGATATGGGGGGTCATTTATTGTATCAAGGAAGCAAGGTAGATATGATCAGACCTAAGCCATCTTTAGACCCTAAGAGGGGGGCCATTGTGTAGGCTTTGAGTATATTGGGGTAAGCATCACTCGAGGTTGATTAGGCCACCCTGCTTAACCTTAGATGTGACCAATGAAGGTATTTTCTAAAAATGAGTGAGCTCATGAAACTTAAAGATCTTTAGAACCTACCCTGATTAAATGCACTTCCCCTTAAACTTTGAGTTAATACACAACTCTTAAGAATTGTAGCCCTACTAATATTGGAAAGTTTCTAGAAATGTAATCATAAAAGTTAAACACCGAATTAAGAAGCAGGGTTGCAACTTAAGAAGTAATGTACAAACCTAAATGGTTCTAGTATATGTATGTTTCCACATGTAATGTTTTGTTTTATTGATAAATGATTCTTTTTTATGAAATGTTTAGGCATAAAATGGCAGATAACCAAGTAAATAATCATATAACTGATAGGCTACTAAACCTCCTTAGGATTCTTGAGCAACTACTAGAGGCTAAAATTGCTTATTTAAAGGAGAAGCTTGAATGCTGTAAAGCTCACAACTGAGCCTTAAAAACCCTTCTTAAACAAGTCATTGGGGAAACCCATGAAATGTTAGAAGACCCTAAAGCTTGTCTACGAGACTTTGTTTAAGGTTTTTCTAATTCATAGCTAGGAAGCCTAGAATAAATGCTAAGTTCCATCAAATAAAGATCGAGAATAAATGTTAGGTTCTCTTTCTTTGTTTTCTATACTTTGATCTTACAAAGTAATAAAAGTTCTCTTTAATTTATTATTCTTCATTCGTTAGTATTCCCTTCTTTGTAAATAGTCCTTTAATAGTACTCATCTAACCATTATTCTTTCTCATTTAGGGAAATGTAAGTAAATTCCATTAACTTGTATATAGAACCCCAAAAATCATTGTCTTTATTTGTATTTAGACTTCTTAGTTTCTGTAAAATAAACCTTATCTTTCTCTAGTGCGGACTATGTCCAAGAACAAATAAGGTCGATCGTTGAATGGGTCTAAGCTTACCGAAAGCTTAAAAAAGGAAGTGATGGGAAATGTGCGAAAGAACAGATAAGAATGAAAAGTAAGCAACAACCCATGAACAACCCCAATGGATATAATATACCAATGGAACTTCCGAGGACTTACAGCACGGTTCAATATGACATACGAATTGATCCAGTGAGGTTACTCGCCACTTACCCTTACTCAAGGGTTAAGATAAGAGTGATATTGAGAGTAAATAGGTAGTGTTTACATAAGGACAAAAAATACTCAAGTGTATTAATGATAATTAGTTTGATATTTATAGCTATAAGTACAAGGGCTATTTATACTTGAGAATTTAGGGTAACATGGCCAAAAGAGAAAAGACAAAAGGGCATTTTTTAAGGAAGTAATATACAAGACATAAAAGGGTAAAAATGAATAATCAAGGAAAACAATCATTAGTGTAACAGATTCTATACATGAATCTGTACACTTAGATAGAATATGTACCCTTAGCGATGCTGTATTTGTGATACCATTAGGAGATGTGGACAAAAGTACTGTAAGCTTGCTTGTCCGAGCAGGGGTAGCTTAGTTAGTCCAAAGTCTCTTTATCTCGACTTCTCGATAAGGGAGATGCCAAGTCAATGGTTGGCTTGGTCATGAGTGAATAATTTACAATTCGGTATACTACAAAGAGATGGGCAGTCATTCAGCTCGACGTAAAGAGTGACCTAGCAAAGAAGTATTTGGCTTCGATAGGAGTAGGAGAATCTGCCTTGCTAGGCCTTCCAATCTTCAGGCTTGGTTATGGGTCAAAGGCCCATTAGCCTAATTCCTATCATTCCCTCGTAGTTAATTTGGATTTGGGATCAAATTTAAATGGTCTTCGGTTAGCTCTCTATCAAGGTAATATGGATTGAGGTTAGAAATGTTGAACGTGTTAAAGACCCCATGGTCCTTAGGTAGCTCCAATTTGTAGGCGTTATCATTGATCTTTTAGAGGATTTTGAAAAGTCCTTCAACTCTTGCAAATAAATTGTTCCTCCTATTGCTCGGGAACTGTTTCTTGTTGAGTTGCAGCCATACAAAGTCTCCTTATTGGAATTGTTTAGCTGTCCTGCCCTTGTCCTTTTCTCACATTCTTCTAGCAACTTAGTCAATGCACCAAGTGACTTTATCATAGATGTGTTGAAGGGATTGTGCCTTAGCTCTCTCATCAGGGTCCTCTTACGTGGGTACAGGTATAGGGGTGTAATCGAGGGGCAACTTTGGATTAAAACCATATACCACTTCAAAGGGAGTCTGCTTAGTGGTGTCATGCGCACTATCCTGTTGTAAGTGAATTCAACTACTAGCAAGCAAACGTCCTAATTAGCCAAGTTCTTACTTATTGTAGCTCGGAGTAGTGATCCCAAAGTATGATTAACCACCTTTGTTTGGCTGTTAGTTTGGGGGTGACAAGAAGTACTGAATAGTAGTTTGGTCCCCATCCATCACCATAAGGTTCTCCAGAAATGGCTTAAGAACTTTGGGTCCTTATCAAAGACTACACTTCTCAGCACACCATGTAACCATACAATCTCTTGTAAGAAACGAGTAGCAATAGTCGAAGCAACGTTAGTTTTAGAGTAGGGTACAAAGTGTGCCATCTTGCTAAACCTATCTACGATAACCATTACAGAATCTTTGCTTTAGGTAGTTTTTTGTTACTCGAGAACAAAGTCTGCTTAATTTAGTCCATGGTTTCATCGGATCATGCAAAGGCATTACTTTCCCTTTTTGACTCAGCACTTAGCCCTTTTTCACACAGCACATCTTTAAATAACTCAGTGCACATCGCGCCTCATCTTAGGCTAAAAGAATCGACCACTTAACAATTCATATCTCCTTTTCTCCCTAAAATGTCTAGACAATCCTCTACTATGGGCTTCCTTTATCAGTAGCTCCCGTAGTAAACAAGTCGGAATGCATAATTTTCCCCTTCAAAACAAGTAGCCATCTTCCACATAATACTTGTCCACTATTCTTCCATTGACACATCGTGCAAATATGTGTCGAAAGTGTAGATCCCTAGAGTACTACTCTTTGATGCTTACAAACCTAAAAGATCTAGTCTGCAGTTCACTCATGAGTACATGTCTTTTCGAAAGAGCATCTGCAACTACATTCCTCTTTCATTGTTTCTATTTTATTACAAAATTGAATCTTTTAAGGAATTCAACCCATCTCGTATGCTGATTCGATAACTTAATTTGACTTCGGAGGTATCTCAGCGACTCATGGTCAGTATATATGACAAATTCTTTTGGCAGTAAATAGTGTTGCTATACTTGTAGTGCTCAGATTAGTATCAAGAGTTCTTTGTCATACACAAAGTAATTTAACTTAGATCCTTTAAGCTTCTCACTGTGGAAGGCAATTGGTCGACCTCCTTGCATTAAGACAGCACCTATTCCAATGTCTGATACATCATATTCCAACTCAAATATTTAATACTGGGGTAGAGATCAATCTTTCCTTTATCTCAACAAAGCTCCTCTCCTCTCTTTCTCCCCATTAGAGGTCATTGCTTTTCTTTATTAGCTCATTAATTGGTGCAGCAAGGGTGCTAAAATTCCTGATGAATCATCTATAGAATGAAGCTAGTTCATGGAAACTTCTTACATTGACACAAGTAGTAGGAGTTCGCCACTCAACGATTAGTTGGATCTTCTTGTGGTTTACTTATAAGCCTCCTCCACTTATTACATACCCCAAGAATACCACTTTCTCTTGGTAAAAACAACTCTTCTTGAGATTGCCGAATAGTCTCTTAGCATTGACGATATCCAAAACCACTCGGAGATGCTCATAGTGACTCGACATGTTAGCACTGTAAACTAGGATGTCGTCAAAGTACACCATGACACACTTCCTTATTAGATGTCTCGACACATGGTTCATTAGACTTATGAAAGTGCTTAAGACATTTGACAAGCCAAATGGCATGACCATCCATTCGTAAAGTCTATGTTGAGTCTTGAACGCAATCTTCCACTCATCTCCTAGCCTTATGCGAATTTAATGGTAGCTAGATTTTAGGTCAATCTTCCTGAAAATCTTAGCTCTACTCAACTCATCCAGCATGTCTTCCAATCTAGGAATGGGATACTTATATTTGATTGTGATCTTGTTCATAGCTCAACTATCTATATACATTTGTCAAGTTCCATCCTTTTTCAATACTAGAAGTGTCGATACAGCATAATGGCTAAGACTTTCTCTAATGTAACCTCTCTCCAGTAACTCATTGGCTTGATGTTGGAGCTTAGAAGCTTGTTCAGGATTCATCTGATAAGCTGGTTTATTGGGTAGTATGACGTCGGGTAATAAGTCAATGTAGTGTTCTATGCCTCGAGTTGGGGGTAATCTCTTGGGTAACTGTTTTGGGAACAAATCGACATACTTGTCTAACAACTCTTTTATTTCCAAGGGTAGTTTACCCTACTCCTTCATTTCTAGGAATCACCTAACCAACATAAGGGTTAGCTTATCAGCATTGATGGCCTCTTAGAGTTCGGCTCTACTCATCACTAAAGCTTTTTTTTGATCTGCGAGCAAGTTTTATCTATAGTTTATTAACTTTTCTCAGCGGCATTGGGTTCATTGTAATCTTTCTGCCATCCTTCTCAAACATATACGTGTTCTTATAGTCGTTATGGATAACTCTCTTATCAAATAGCCACGATCTACTCAACAACATGTAAGAAGCATATATGGGTAGTACGTCATAGAGAATTTGGTCAGAGTAATTTCCGATTGTGATTGGCAATAATATTTGTCAAGTGACATGTAGTGCTCCTTTCTCACTTAACTAATGAACTTGTACGGCCTCAGGTGTACAATAATCGGCAACTTTAGTTTTGAAATAAGATCAGTCGATGCCACATTAGTACTACTATAGGTGGTATGAAATAAGTTCTCTCTGTGCTCCTCCTTGCGTGAAGGTTCTATGTTCATTGTGTGTTAGACAACCATGGTCAATTGATCCAAGTCTTTGGCAAACACATCCTCCTTATTAAGTTCTTTCTTGATAACTTCTTTCATGGTAGTGCTTTCTTCTTCTTCGGGTTCCTCATCGGTACTTTCTATCTTTAGCTTCAGGATGTCTTCCTTGATTACCATAGTCCTATATTTCAGGCACTAAGTAGCCATATGTCCAAACCATTGACATTTGAAGCACTTAATTTAGCTAATCTTCTTATTAGACCCTTGCCCCTTCTCATAAGTGCGGGTTGGTACGTTACTGTCAAGTCAGCCTTTTTACTTAGCTCAGACATCTACCTTTCAGTTCAACTCGATACTAGAATGAGCTCGATAACTTCCTTATGCGGGTCAGTTAATCGGCATTCTGGTCGGTATTCAGCTTCTTCTATACCTCTCTACTCATTGGGCAATTCTAATGGTTTCATCCATTATGGTAAATCATTGGAGCTCCATAATGTCTTGAATGTCACATCACAACCCAGTAAGGAACGTAGAGATTGAGCACGTTGGTGGTTCCTCCACTTTGAGCATTTGGAATTCTTGGACATACTGGTTAATTGTTTGGCTTCCTTGTCTCAACTCTTGAAGCTGAGTGAAAATGTCTTGTAGATAAGTGTCCGGCACAAATCTATTTCTTAGTACTCTTTTCATTTCAGGCCAAGTATTAATATCTTGGTAGTCTTCTCGACTCCTCATAACCTGGAAATTCTTCCACCACATAGTAGCATATCTAGAGAACTCAATAGCAACAGTTCTCACTTTCTTGTAGTCTTCGTATTGATAATAGTCAAATATATGCTCCACTTTCTCTTTCTACTCTAAATATTCATTAGCATTCCTAAATCCATTGAAGCTCATAATTCGAAGCTTGGAATTCAAAGCTTTACATGGTCAGATGCTTTAGAGACTCGAGCTCGCACTTCTTCAAAATACTCTTCCTCTTCCTCTTCATCCAATTCCCTTAATTCTATCCCTCGTCTTACTCATTTGCCTACTCATCTACCTCGAACTTGTCGAGCTTGGTTCTAACCTCTAATAGGTTGAGCAACTCGTGGAGTGTTTTGTGTAGCCTCAATTGGTTAACAAGCCAACGCGTGAATAATTTGGGTCAAATCTACCAAGAGATTAGCCACCTCCTTAGGTCTCTTCTCAATGCTCCTAGGGGTTTCCTAAGACTATCGTCCATGATAGACAACTCTACTATTGTCATCTCTTGCACCAATGTTTACACTTGGGTAAGTCATTTTCTTCATAGATTCATAACTCAAACTCTTCAAATAGGTGATATAGCAAACACTTCAACAAACTAGAAAAAGTAGTAACTAACAAACACAACAATCAAACGATACAGTAACTTGCTATATTTCACATACGCAAAACAAAGTATAAACAAAACTTCAAACATAAACCAGAACTCAAACAAAGCCTCCACTCTAATACCAAGATGGTAGGGACCGTGGCCAAGAACAAACAGGACTGGTTACTGAATGGATCTAAGCTTATCGAAACCTTAAAAAAGGAAGTGATGGGAAATGTGCAAAAGAACATATACAAATGAAAAGTAAGAAAAAACCCACAAATAGCCTCAATAGATATGACACACTAATGGAACTTCCAAGGACTCACAGTACAATTCGATATAACATACGAATCAGTCCAGTGAGGTTACACGTCACCTAGCCTTACTCAAGGGTTAGGATAAGAGTAATGCCAAGAGTAAACAAGCAATGTTTATGTAGGGATGAAAAATACTCAAGTGTATTAATGATAATCAGTTTGATGTTTATAGCTACAAGTACAAGGGATATTTATACTTGAGAATTTAGGCTAACATGACTAAAAGGGAAAAGACAAAAAAGGCATTTCCTAAAGAAGTAATGTATAAGATATAAAAGGGTAAAAATGAATAATTAAGGAAAATAATCATTGGTGTAATGGATTTTACACATAAATTTGTACACATAGCGATGCTATATTTATGATGCTGTTGGGAGATTTGGAAAAAAGTATGATCAACTTTCTTATCTGAGCAAGGGTGGCGTAGTCATTCTGAAGTCTCTCCATCTCGGCTTCTTGGCAAGGGAGATGCCAATTCATTGGATGGCTCGAGTGTAAGTAAGTAATCTACAATTTGGCATACTATAAAGAGATAGGCAGTCATTCGGCTTGGCATAAAGAGTGACTTAGCAAAGTAGTACTTGGTCTCAGTAGGAGTCGGCTAGAGTAGGAGAATCTACCTTGCTAAGCCTTCCAATCCTTAAGCTCGATTGTGAGTCAAAGGCCTATTAGCTTAATTCCTATCATTCTCTCTCACAAAAGAAAAAAAAATAATAAATATTTAAAAAAAAAAAAAGAAATTTGCTAATGGTTATAAATTCTTATGGGTTAACCCAAACACGTACCACTTAGCCTATTAAGACATCCAACCTAAATAAAGCCACTTAGCTCGTTAAGGAATCCAACCCAAACAAAGCCACTTAGCTTATTAAAGAAGCCAACCTAAGCACAAGCCCCTTGGCCCATTCAGGTTGCCAACCCTTAAACCATTAAGGTAGCTAACTTAAACACAAACCTTAACCCATTAAGGTAATTGACCTAAACATAAACTACGACCCATGAAGGCAATTGAACCAAATGTAATCCTCAACCCATTAAGGTAACCAAACCAAGTCAAAGCCCCTAGTCTAGTGAGAAAACCAAACTTGACTAAGTCAAAAAACAAAGTGAAAATACAATCTAAGTTTCGAACACACATCAAATGAAAAATATCAAATTAGGGCATATGTTAAGAAATTAGGGGGCAAAGTCAATCTTCACCTGGGGGAAAACAAATATAGATTCCTTCCTAAGGAATTAGTAGCTCACTTTTAAAAGGTTTAGGTTAAAAAGAGGTAAACTATATTTTACACACTAACCTTTAAAACACTTTGAGAGTTGAGTGACATCATAGAGAAGATACTTTAGACTTATTCTTTAAAGGAGGTCGATTTTGAATTTGATACATAGATTGAAATGAAGTTAGGCATTCATTTTCAAATCCTAAACACAGCTATCCATTATTAACCTCATTGGACCAATTTAGAGAATTTTTCAAATTTAGACCTAATCAAGAACCACTCCATATTAGAGCAATTCGGTGGATAGGGTCATTAACTAGGAGAATAGTATTAAATTGGTTTATGCTTGCTTCAGTAACATTAATTCAAAGATGACTTTTATTTCTAATAAATTATTTTTCTTTGAAATGAAGAAAAGTCAATACCTTTCAAACACATCAAGCTTATACTTACCTTACCTAAGCCTATATACTAAGAACCTATGGATTTAAAGCCTTCAATCTCTCAAAGTCAAAGACTTAACAATAGGGGCCTATGGAAAAGGGATTAAAAAGAGTGATGAAAGAATGGGGCAAAAAAATACATACATACATATATATATATATAGAAAAAAGAAAGGAAAGGAAGAAAATAGGCCGAAAAATTGGGCTTAAGTGTAAGATGAAAGGCCTAAAAGATATATCCCAATAAGGGTAGCAAAACTAAATCAAAGCTGAGCATTAAAGCCCAAATAGCCCTAAAAACGCAAGGCCTTTAATCACATTCTAAGCCTAAAAACATAACCTCTACATCCACTTAGAATTACACTTTAAAATCACAAATAGAAAACTTTCTTACCTATGCTAAATCACACAAGACCTCTCTACCCATAATACCACCTTTATTGAATGAAAGCTCTTTTGATCCTAAAGGATAATTTATCTTTAATAAAAATTATTTTTGAAACTAGGGTAAGCATACTTTTAATTTTTCCTAAAGGTTCTTGACTTGTACACTTAGGATTGAATAAAAGTATTTCTTTCAAAATAGGCATTCTCATTAGTCTTTTTTGAAACTCTTTGACCAAAAGCCTAAATTCATAATGTAAAACTAAAAAGACCTAACAGATTGATCAAGGCATATCACTTGTAAAATGGACTGTAGTCAAGAGTGCAATCTAGATCGAGAGTTTACAAGGAAGCCATCCTTGACTAGACTAATCATGAGTTACCTTTTCCTTAGGAAAGGAATGTTTAAAATAATAAGGCCCTATTGGGAAGCCTAGCATCAAGGTTAGGAGATAATGCCCAGAAGAATATGAGAGGCCCCATATAGTTACCAAGAAAGGGGATGATTATAACATTTGCTCCTAGATAAGAATTTATACCCTTTAGCAAACTTTCAAATTAAAAAAGAATGAAAGGAGAGAGAAAAGGTAAAGGCTTGTCAGAAGTTTTTTGTTCATATAGACCCGAGTGGCCAAGCTTTCAATTTAGGTCATTTGTTTCCTTTTCAATGTGGTTACACATTTTAAGTTGATCACATTAATCTAAGTCATTAAAGGACTTAATCCCTTATGCCTCTTTTATCATTAAATGATTTTCACCAATTTCTTTGTCTATAAATACTTTTCAAGTTAGGAAATTTTTCAAATTGGTTACGTCCCTTATTTTTCTTCTTTAATCTCTGATATTTCCTTTAGGGTTTTAGCTAGCTCTTAGAGCGCGGTCCCATCTTTCATCATTTTTAGTGTTCTAACTAGCTCTTAGAGCATTGTCTCATCTTTAATCCATTTTTTTTAGGGTTTTAATCAGCTCACAAATCATTATCCCAAATTTACCATTTTCACATAAGGTTTAGATAGCCCATAGTATGCTTCCCCTTTCATCAATTTTTCTTAGTGAACTTATAGGGCACTTCTCTTCACCAATTTTTTTTTAGTGAGCCCATAGAGCGCTTCTTATTTTCAAATTATTTAGGGTCTTAACTAGCTCAAGAAATGCTTCACCCATTTGCTTAGGTTACTTAGCTCAAAGGAGCACAACCAGGTTTCTTTAAGGTCTTAGCTAGCTTAAGGAGCACTTCACCCGTTTGCTTGGTCAATCGGCTCATAATTCTTTAGGGTCTTAACTAGCTCAAGGAGAGCTTTGCCCATTTGCCTAGGTTAGTCATCTTAAAGGGGTATGATTAGGTTTTTAAATTCTTTAGGGTCTTAGCCAGCTCAAGGAGTGCTTCGCTCATTCACTTAGGTTAGTTAAGTCAAAGGAGTACAACCAGGTTCTCTTTAGGGTCTTAGCCATCTCAAGGAGCTATTTGCTCATTTACCTAGATTAGTTAGCTCAAAGGAGTACAATTAGGTTTTAATTTAGGGTATTAGTTGGCTCAAAGAGTGCTTTACTCATTCACTTAAGTCAATTAGCTCATAGGGTCATGACTAGGCTTTCAAATTCTTTAGGGTCTTAGTCAGCTTAAGGAGTCATTTGCCTGTTCGCTTAGGTTAGTTAGTTGAAAAGAAGATGACTTGGTTTCAATTTAGGGTATTAGCTAACTCATGGAATGCTTTACCCTCTCACTTAGGTTTTTTAGCTCATAGGGGTACAATTAGGCTTTTAAATTCTTTAGGGTCTTAGCTAGCTCAAGGAGAGCACTTCACCCATTCACTTAGGTTAGTCAACTCAAAGGAGGGTGACCATATTCTCATTTAGGATCTAAGCCAACTCAAGGAGTGCTTTGCCTGTTCACCTAAGTTAGTTAGCTTAAAGGAGTATATCTAAGCTTCTAAATTCTTTAAGGTTTTTACAAGCTCAAGAAGCACTTCACCCTTTCGCTTATGTTAGTTAACTCATAAGGACATGACTAGGCTTTCAAATTCTTTAGGGTCTTAATGAGCTTAAGGAGTACTTTGCCCATTTTCTTATGTTATTCAACTCAAAGGAGCACAATCATGCTTTTAAATTCGTTAGAGTCTTAGCTAGCTCAAGGAATGCTTCGCCTATTTGCTCAGGTCAATTATTTCATAGGGGCATGACAAGCTTTCAAATTCTTTAGGGTCTTAGTTAGCTCAAGGAGTGCTTTGCTCGTTCACTTAGGTTAGTTAGCTCATAGAGGTATAACTAGGCTTTCAAATTCTTTAAGGTCCTAGCCAACTTAAGGAGTGCTTCACCCATTTGCTAATGTTAGTTAGCTCATAAGGGCATGACTAGATTTCAATTTGGGGTCTTAGCTAGCTCAAGGAGCACTTTACCCATTTGCTTAGGTAAGTCAGCTCATAGGGGCATGACTAAGGTTTCAAATTCTTTTATGGTTCTTGCTAACCCATAGGGACACTACCCTCTTGAGTTTTTTTTTTTTTTTTGTCCCAGCCAACTCTTAGAGTACCTCCTCTCTCTTTTACCTTTCACCAAATCCCTATGGACTAAGCTCAAGATAGTTAGCTAGTTGTAGTGCTTAGGAAAAATTCATTCCTAAGGCAAAAATAACATCTCTTTTGTCTTTTTGGCAAAATTTTACAAAAACTTCACCACAAAAAGGGGTAGCTATAGATACCCCATTTTTGCCTTCTTTAATTTAAAAATTTTTAGAATAGGATAAGAGGTCCTTGTTAGATATCTTCCATGGTCATGGATTTTGATGATAACAAAAAGAGAAGAACACTAATGAATTAACAAGCGTGTAGGCATTCAAAAAGATTCTTAGAAAGTTTAATTTCGCAAAACTAAGTTGTATTCAAAAGCTTATTTAGAAGGTTTGACTTAACTGAAAAAAGGAATAGTTTAGAAAATCTTCAAAAAGTATTTCAGAAGCTTTTATAAAAGGAATTGGTCTAGCACTTTAGAAGCTTATTCAAAAACTAAAGGCTCCTATTCTTTAGAAGGTTGTTCGGAAAGTAAGTCTAGAAGATGTTAAATTAGTTTAAAATCAAATTCAATTTAATCAAGGCCTACCTCCACTAGATTGAGTGCATTAGGAAAATACATTCAATCCCATTTCATTCAAGATGGAGTTAAGATCCATGGAGATTATCTTTGAGCATGTTAATTTTTTGAAAAATCAAGATAGACATAAATATGAATAACAATAAAGTTGAGTTAGATTTTGTGGAAATTCAAAATAAACTCTATCCAGAAATATCTGATAAGGATTATCTCTTTGTTAAGAAATTTATCGGTGGTTATGATTTTAAGCAAATTTGATCTGAGTAAATCAAGGAGAATAGATTTTTAAATTCAAAATACTAAGATCTTCTCACAAAAATATCCAAGGATTATCCTTTGCATTCTAACGATTGTATAATTATAGAAGTAAGCAAAATCTTCATATTTTTTACCGTTGGAAAAACTCAATATAAAAGAAAGAAGGATTCAAAATGTCATATACAACTCTAAAGAAAATTATTGTTGCACAAAAATTCTTGATCAGTTTTTAACTTCTGAAAAGATTCAAAAAGTTCTTCAGATACTTCTTCAAAGAGCTGCATTAAATCAAAGTTCTACAATAAGTGTTATTTTTTTTAAGTGCAAAATTATTTGAGACTTATATTTTCGTTCTTACTTGTAATCTCTATACTTTATTGTAAAGAATAGACAGTTTGTATTCTGTAAATTCATATTAGCCTAAATTGTAGAGAGGCTAGATAAGTAGAGTAGAGCGTTGAAAAGTCATTGTGACGAACACTTATAATTTGTTTGTGATTTGATTTAGTGGATCAAGTGGAACGGCATCGGTAAAGTAGATTGGGTCACTAGCAGTGGAGTTGGAAGAGAGCAGTAGGTAAAAAGCCAAAACTCTATAAAATCTTTACTTAATTTTCTCTTTCCTTACATTATTTTAATTTGGTTTATTATTGATTGTATACTGAATCATTAACTTATCACTACTCACCATTATAAGTTGTTAATAGGGGTAACTTCAATTTTAATGAAAAAGTTTTCAAAAATTTAAAGATATTAATTTATCCCCCCTCTTGATATCTTATACAGGACTAACAATTGGTATCAAAGCCTCACTCTAATATCTTTTAGAGTTCAAGATCATGGGTGAACCAAGTAGTAGTTTAACAGTTCAACAGTTCAACTTGATAAGGTACAATTTTTTTATGGAACTAACTTTCCTAATTGGAAATTCAAGATGGAGACTTATGGCTTGGTAAATTATATCTATAGAAGATCTCAAAGTTCCAACTGTTATCACAACAAATGATGATATCACCAAAGCCGAACTCAATTCAACGGCTAAGAATCTTTTGTTGAGTACTATTGCATGTTTTGAATTTTATCTAATTGCTTCTTATGCTATAGTTAAAGATATTTAGGATACTTTAGTGCAAACCTATGAAGGGATAGAGACAATCAGGGATACAAAAATCAACTCGCTGGTTCAATAATATAAAACATTTCGAATTCTCCTTAGTGAAGAAATCAAAGACTTTTTTAGTAGATTTACTGCTATAACTAATGAACTATTTTCTCTTGGCAAAATTATCAGTGATGTAGATATGGTATGTCAGATGCTAAGGATTCTTCCCAAAATTTGGAATACGAAGAAAATTACCATAGAAGAAGCTTATGATCTAAAATCATTAACTTTGAGTCAATTGCATAGTAAGCTCATGGCTTACAAAACTGATTTTCTCAAATTAGAGAGTACTTCAGAGGATACAAAAAAGAAGGCTATAGCATTTATAGCTAAAGAAGTAGAAGTTGATTCGAACAATGATGATTCATCAGATGATGATAAAGAGGTTACATGGTTGGCAAGACGTTTGAACAGATTGCTCAAGAAAAGAGGTAAAAAATCATATAGCTCTAAATATTTTAAATCTAATAAGAATCGAGATGTTGCAGGAAATGATGCTAAGGAAAAGAAGGAAGTTATTTGTTACAAATGCAAAAAGATTGGGCACATTAAATATGAATGTCCACTACTTTTCAAAAATCTTCGTAAATACAAAAAGAAATGAAAAGGCTTGCTAGCGACATGGAGTGATTTGGACGAGTTGGAATCTAAGGAAGAAGGTTTGGATGATAATGTTGAAGAAGCAAACTTATGTTTAATGGCACGTTCTAAAATAAGTTTTGAATCTAAATCTAAATCCGATAAAGATTATATACCTAATGATATTTGTGTTGAAATAAGTAAATTGTTAAAAGCGCTTTCAAAAGCTAATGATAAAATTTCAAAAGTTGAAAGTGAAAATAAAGCTTTGAAGAATGAAAAACAAGCTCTCATTTAAACAAACAAGCTTTTGGCCGATGAAAATGATTTTTTGAAAAATGAGTTTGAAGGTTTACATATTGCAAAAGAAACTTTAGTAAATGAAAATCTTATTCTGAAAGAAGAGATCAAAAGTATGAAAAATCGTATGGAGGAATTATCTAAGTTAATCAAAAATACATTTCAAAAGTTTGATGAAGGTGATAAGAAGTTACAAATGCTCATTTCTAGGTAAAGAATGGATAATTCAAAATTTAGACTTGGTTTCGAATTTGGAGATACATCTAAAATAAAGAGAGAAATAGTGTTTGTCAAATCAAAAAGTGAAAATCAAGAAACATGCAAAGAAAACGATAAAGGCAAAATAGTTGAACCTATTAGAAGGCACAACAGATAGTATTCTCAAAACAAAAATAAGTATCCCTTTGGAAGGTACAACTGAAGGTTGCATAGAGAGTATGTAAGAGACCACCCAAAGCAAAACCAAAGGCATAGAATAAGAAACGATATGATTATTCTTCTCCCTATGCATGTTTCTTTTGTAATAAGTTCGGTCATATTGAAAAGTACTATTTTTATAAAAGTTGCAAGTTTAGTAAAAACCAAGTAAATGCAAATAATATCACAAGCTTGAATTTTAAAGGACCTAAGTTTGTTTGGGTTCCTAAGAATGTCTAATTGTTCTTTAAGTGATTGCAGGTTATGAGGAAAAATTTAATTGGAGGTAATTCTTAATCAATAATGTCTCATTTGAAATGAAAGTATGGAATGGATGGTAATCTTGTTCTATTTTTTTTTTTTTTAGCTCTTCATGTCATATTTCATTATTGATCATAATAGATAATTGGTATCATTTTGAGGGAGAGCTCTTTTTCTGAAATATGTTTTTATAAAGAGAAATAGAAAGATGTTAAAATTTGTTTTTTTTTTTTTCTTTTTAAGAAAAACATGGTATTGATCTATTTTATTAAGGGAGAGAAGTCTTATAATTTATTTTTCCTTTATAAAAATTGGTTATCTTCTCATAAGAAAAAGGGAGAGAAAAGTTATTCAATAATTTTGTCATAAAAATATATAGTTGTTTTCTAATAATAGCAAAAAGGGGGAGAAAGATAAAAAACAATTAAGTACTAAACATAAACAAGCAAATGTGATAGCACAATAGTTTGAATAATTTATAATTATTGTCGAATAATGTTTTTTCTTGTCGTTTATATTAGACGTTGAAATATTATATGTTTTTGGATATACACATGTTTTATTATCATCTAAAAGGGGGAGAATGTTAGATATCTCTCATGGTTATGGATTTTGATGATAATAAAAAGAGAAGAATAGTAATGAATTAACAAGTGTGCAGGCATCGAAAAGGATTCTTAGAAAGTTTAATTTCACAAAACTAAGTTGTATTTAAAAGCTTATTTAGAAGGTTTGACTTGACTAAAAAAGGGAATAGTTTGGAAAATCTTCAAAAAGTATTTCAGAAGCTTTTATAAAAGAAATTGGTACAGCACTTCAGAAGCTTATTTAGAAACTAAAGGCTGATATTCTTTAGAAGGTTATTCAAAAAGTAAGTTTGGAAGACATTGAAATTAGTTTCAAATTAGATTCAATTTAATCAAGGCTTAGCTCCACTAGATTGAGTGTATTAAATAATACATTAAATCCCATTTCACTCAAAATAGAGTTAAGATCCATGGGGATTATCTTTGAGCGTGTTAATTTTTTGGAAAATCAAGATAAATACAAATATGGATAAGGATAAAGTTGAGTTGAATTTTATGGTAATTCAAAATGAACTCTATCTAGAAATATCTAATAAAGATTATCTCTTCACTAGGTAATCTATTTGGTGGTTATGATTTTAAGTATATATGATCTAAACAAATTAAGGAGAATAGATTTTTAAATTCAAAATATCGAGATCTTCTCACAAAAATATCCAA
Source organism: Lumnitzera littorea (assembly GCA_024138015.1). Classification (NCBI taxonomy): domain Eukaryota; kingdom Viridiplantae; phylum Streptophyta; class Magnoliopsida; order Myrtales; family Combretaceae; genus Lumnitzera; species Lumnitzera littorea. Next base: position 85,344,789 of record JAMXBB010000012.1, read on the forward strand.
TGATTATCCTTTGCATTCTAACGGTTAGATAATTTTAGAAGTAAACAAAATTTTTAGATTTTTAGTTGTTAGAAAAACTTAATATAAAAGAAAGAAGGATTCAAAACGTCATATATAACTCTAAAGAAAAATTATTGTTGCATAAAAATTTTTGATCAGTTTTAACCTTCTGAATAACCTTCTGAAAAGATTTAGAAAGTTCTTTAGATACTTCTTCAAAGAGCTGTATTGAATCAAAGTTCTACAATAAGTGTTATTTCTTTTAAGTCTTTGAGACTTGTATTTTCGTTCTCATTTGTAATCTCTATACTTTATTGTAGAGAATAGACAGTTTATACTCTGTAAATCCGTATTAGCCTAGATTGTAGAGGGGTTAGATAATTAGAGCAGAGTGTTGAAAAGTCATTGTAATGAATGCTTGTAATCTGTTTGTGATTTGATTTAGTGGATTAAGTGTAACGGTACCGGTGAAATAGATCAAGTCCCCAATAGTAGAGCTAAAAAAGAGTAGTAAGCAAAAAGCCGAAACTCTATAAAATCTTTACCTGATTTTCTCTTTCCTTACACTTTTTTAATTTGGTTTATTATTGATTGTGTACTAAATCATTAAATTATCACTACTCACCATTATAAGTTGTTAATAGGGGTAACTTTAATTTTAACAAAAAAGCTTTCAAAAATTTAAAGATATCAATTTACACCCTCCCTCTTAATATCTTATATGGGACCAATAGTCCTAATGAAGGAAAAAAGCACAAGAAAATAGAAAAATTAGAAATAATATAAAAATAGAAAATTTACAAAAAATCACAAAATGTAGAAAATTTAGAAAAAAAAAACACAAAAAATAGAAATTTTTGAGAATGCACAAAAAATAGAAAATTTAGAAAAAAAATACAAAAAATTTAAAAAATTAAAAATAAAAAGATTTATATAATTTAAAATAGAATAGAAAATTTTAATAGTTTTAATACTTTTTAGGTCTTAGATAATAAAAATAACAAGGGGGGATTTTGGGCCCAAGCTTAGATTTACATTTAGCCTGAGCCAACCTAGTCCATATGTGTAATTTAATTGCATATATGGACAAGGCATAAGCCAACAACCTCTCAATACTATATATTGACTTAACATTGCATTAGAGCTACAAGTCTGTGGTTCAATTCTCATCAAGTGCACGTTTTATTTTTGTTCATGCCTAGGCCACATGTCAAGCTATGATTCGCCTATCCCATTATTGTTGATTATCTTCTTCAAGTAAATCCCCTATTTTCCAACAACCTTCCTTCCCGAGCTCCCTACCTTGCTTTAATTTTTCATCGAATTTTCTCCATGATCTCATCAAAATAATGGTGAAATCATGGAGATTACATGGGATACTATGAATGGAACCTAAAAACACATCCAAGTTTGATCATTTAAGAGGTTAAAAAGCCATTTGAAAAAAAAAAAATTCAACGTATAAATTTTGCTCCCATTTGTAATCTCTTGATTCGAGCATTTTCATTAAAAACCAAAGCATCGTTCCTAAATTAGGAATAAGAATAAATAATTACAGAGTTTATTTGATCATTAATAAATGTTGAATCGCGTCAATTTCAAATTTTTTAGTCAAAACCCATCAACTCAAAACCATTGAAAATACGTTGTTTCCTAGCTTTCTCGAACTTCCTCAAGCATGGAGCACTATAAAAAGGAGCTTAGGAACTTGTTAAAGCATCAATCAACAATTAAAAATCCACCATATAAGCTCTCCAAGCACTTTCTTTCTCTAGGAATCTTAGCTCGCGATGTCACATGCTCTCTTTCTACTATTTAAATCTTTATAGTAGCCTTTGAGACGTAGCTCTAATTCACACCTACTCACACTCTTTACCGTACCTCTAAACTCCTTTGGCCAACACTAAGGGTTCAACTACTGTCGACCCTAGTTCACAACACTACATCTAGCTACTCCTACATAAAACTATCATTATAGCTAAACTCGTGGTGGTAAAAAACCTAAAGCTAGACACTTCCCCCACTTCCCTACACCCTCAACGACAACAAACTAGCATCCACCTTAGTAGTCATCTTACACCACTACTAAAAACATCCCCTAACACCAAGGCACTCTCCCTATACCCCCACCCTTCAATCAAATACGTGTAAAAATGCTTTTTCCCCCTCGTTTTGGCATATGAAACACCATAAATTGAGCCCTAAAGTTGTTGCACTCTTCTTCCCCTCTTGACCTAGATCATAACCCGCTCGACGACCTGGATCTGTTAGTCTAAGATCGACCTGACCAATTTGCACTCCAATTCAACTTTCATGCCACTCCACTTGGTTCGATTTCTTTTTTGTGTATTTTTTTTTATTTATTTTACTCGAATGTAATTATAACTAGAAAAGTAAAAAAAGAAGAAAAAATCTAACAAAAAAAGAAGAAAAAAAAAAAAAGAATAAATAAAGAAGAATGTAGAGCAGCTTAGTTTTTTTTTCTTAAATTTAAATTTTATTTTATTTTCTTGGTTAAAGCTTTAATAAGAAAAAATAATAATAATGATAAAAGAAGAAAAATAAGAAGATTGTTTTATGACTTAGAAAAATTTATTTTCTAGATAAATAAAAATAAATCAACCCTTTTTCAAAATTAGGGCTACTTTAGAATTTTCCAAAAATAACAATTCCAATTTAGGACCCATTTTTAGGAGATTTTCTTAAACAAGATAAATGAATAGAAAATGTTAAGCTAGGTGTTTTCAAAGATTAAAAATGATCAACCCACCTAAAATTTTCATAAACGAACTATGGAATGTCTGATCCTTAATAAAGGGTACATAGGCACCTACGAGGCGACCTAAAATAAGGAAAACTATTTTATTTTCCTTTTTTTTTAAATTGTTTCAATTTTGTAATTTTGTGCAAATGACTTAATTTTAACCTTAAGTTTAGAATTAGTAATTGAATTTTGTTTTTAAAAAGGAGTAATTTTGAAAGGTGAATTTAAATTCGAAAAGTTAATAGTAGCACTTATATGAGTTTAAAAGATTAGCCCCCTAAACTCAAAATCTTTGGTTTTCAAGCCTTTTTCTTAAAATTAGTTTTTTAAGTAGACTAGTGACTAGTTTAAATCGGCTTACCAGTTGATTTAACCTAACCCTCTTTTCTTTTTTTCTTTTCAACTCCAGTTAGGTGGTAACTCCAAGAGTTTACAAAAATCTTTTAAAATGGCCTTACTTTTCCTTAAGCTTTTGTCAAGGATCAATTAAATGAGTAAGGTTTAATATTGATCAATTTAGGGAAAAATTATAAAAAAAAAAAAAAAAAAATTAGGCTTGACAAGTGTAGAGAAGGAGTTGCTATTAAAAAAAAATTACCTTAAGGATGGTTATCTATTTAAGGATAGAAGATTGTGCATATGAAGCTATTCCATACATGAGTTGCTAGTGAGAGAAGCTTACAGTAGTGGATTATCTAGTCATTTTTTAGAGACCAAAATGGCTAACCTATTGAAAGAAAACTTTTATTGGCCTGGTTTGGTTAAGGATATCCATAAGGTAGTCAATAGTTGTGAAACTTGCAAGAAGGTTAAGGGAAAGAGGGAGCTACATGGAGTGTATATGCCATTACCTATACGGATTTCACATTGGGCCTACCTCAATATGGACTTTGTCCTAGAGTTGCCACGAGCATCCAAAGGAAAGGATTTAATCTTTGTTGTAGTGGACTGCTTTAGTAAAATGGTACACTTCATCCCATGCTATCAAACTAATGATGCTTTATATATTGTTAATTTGTTTTTTTAGGAAGTTGTTTGACTTTATGGAGTGTCGAAGACAATTGTTTCAGCTCCAATAGCTACCATCAGACCAATAACCAGATTGAAGTGGTGAATAAGATGCTAGGCAATTTACTCTAAGCTGTTGTGGGAAGGAATTTAAAGGATTGGGATCTGTGTTTGCTTATTGTAGAGTTTGCATACAACTAAACTATTTATAGTACTACTAAGAAGATTCCTTTCAAGGTCATCTATGGCCTCAATCCCACTATTCCCTTATATTTGATCAATACCCCCACAACTGTTGAAGAGAGTCAATTTGGAGTCAACCGAGCCCAAAAATTACAAAAGCTACATTAGTCCATGGTAAGGAAGATCGCCAAGTTCAACCAAAGACAATAAGAGATTGATAGTTGTGGCCACTGAATTGTTTCTTTTAAATTGGGTGATTTAGTATGGATTTACCTCAACAAAGAGAGATTTCCACACTTGGGATAGAGTAGGCTATCTCTACGAGTTAATGGCCTATTCATGGTCTTGAAGAAGATTAACCACAATGCCTACTAAGTTGAATTGCCCGAAAACTATGGTGTTTCCTCCACCTTTAATGTGTCTGACCTTATTTCCTACTAACCAAAAGAAGACTCAGTAGATGCCAGGATAAAATAAGAGCCTGATATCATTTCGGATTTAAGGGCAAATCTTTTCGACCCTTAGGTAGATGATAGGAATCAACTCTTTAGACTAATCATACTAGTCGAGTTAGAGGATTACAAGCACTCACACGAAAAATACTAGCTTGATACTGCATTCAGGAAGAGGATTTCTATTTCAATCTTCACCTTTTATATTACTATTGACTTAAGTGTTGAGCTCTCATAAGTGCCAACATAGTTTTCGAGTTACCAAACATACATGCCAACCTACTGAGTATATTGGCTAACCTATCTAGCATTCTTGAGGCATTCCCTACCATGGTGTTCTTAAGATGTTTGAGCTTTAAAGCTTCAAATTTCTTTTTAACTAAGATTTCTTAAGGCAGTAATGGTCTAAGCTCTTTAGGTCCGTCCTGTGGTTTTCCTTAAGCTTTATTGCCTTTAAGGTTACCTTAGTGCTTAAGGATACACAACAGTTATCGTAAGGCAAAATTATATGGGGTTACACTTAAACTTAAAGAGGCACAAAATTCAAAAGAAATTGGTATTTTATTAACTCCATTTAAAATTTTGCACACTATAAGTATTCAAAATAAGGCCAATGATTATTAACATTACATGTCCTAGGAATGTCAATACTATTTAGAGTCTCTAATTGTATGAACCTTTCCCTAAATCTTTCTTTACATTCACTAGGTCTTCATAATTTAGAACAAGCTTGCCCTATCTTTCCCTAGTCTAAAGGCTTTGAGCTTTCAAGCAATAAGTTTGTCAAATTAAAATACTCTATGCCTAACCTTCTTATCATAATATCAAGCTACCTCATGCTAGTATTCAACTATACTCTTAGAGGCGAGTTCTCATACTTCATCAACGGTATCAAAGCTAGACCATATGCTGGTCTTATTGAGTACAGCATTCGGGTCTCTAGTTTTGATATTTTAGAGTTGAAGCTCAATTGGTAACATTACCTCAATACCAAAAGTAAGCTAAAAGGGCGTCTCTCCTATTCTCATCCTCTATGTAGTTTTGTACCCCTATAGGATAAGGGGCAATTCATCAGTCCACTTTCCCTTAGCTCTATCAACTCTTTTCTCTAAGCTTCTATGTATGCTCTTGTTAGTTGCTTCGACTTATCCATTGCTTGGTAGATGCACTACTAAAGTATAATCAATATTGATGTAGTATTTGTTGTAAAAGTCTTAGAACTTTAAGTTGTCGAACTAAGGCCCGTTATCTTTGATGATTGCATATGATACGTAAACTTAGTTAGAATGAAGCTAATGATGAATGACTCTACATTACTCTTTATGATCTTTGTTATAGCCTTTTCCTCTAACCAATAAGTAAGGTAATCCATATCAATAATGATGAATTGCCTTACCATAAGGAAAGGGTCAAGGATATCAAAACCCCATTGGGTACAAGGTCATGGGCTAGCTAGGGGTAGAAATTGTTGTTGGGCACATGATCGATAAGTGTACTAGCACTACTCACATCATTGTACCATCTCTTTAGTATCTTTCTTCCTCATAAGCTAGTAATATCTTAGGTGTAAGCTTAGACATAAATGGATTGAGCCTTGATATGGTTATTGCATACTTTAACATATAACTCTCATAGTAATCTTCCGATCTTCCTCTAGTTGGAGACAATGGAGTAAGGGTAATGTGTATCTTTAAGGTCAATTGAGGCTTTTGATCGATAGTTCACTTTGATAAGTACTCTACAAAAATCTTCTTATTCTTCTTCTTAGGCTTTGGGATGTTGATGGAAGTATACCTTGATAGTGTGTTGGCTTTAAGATTTTCAAGCCAAGGGATTCTAGTTTTTTCCATGAAGTAAACTTTATAGTAAGGGATCTGACCAACTTTAGCCTCTTGATCATTCTCTCTCCCTTAGGTTCATTATTCCCTAGTAACATGTTGCACTATAAAGATGGAGTCTAAGAAGACTTTTAGTCGTTCCATCTAAACCTCCTTGGCCAGCATCAACCCAGCTATTAGGGCTTCATACTCAGCTCTATTATTATTGTCGTTGAACTCAAACTTCAATGCGTAGCATACTTCTAGTCTATGTGTGCCTTTTAACATAAGCTTGGTTCCACTCTCCTCTCAGGTGGATGAATCGTTGATGTGAAGGTCCATATTAGATTTTCACCATCATCAGGTACTTCGTCATCTCCTATATACTTTGCTATAAAGTTCGTAAGGACCTATGCTTTGAAGGCATCTTAAGGCTTATACTGGATACAACATGCGCTAACTTCAACAACATACTTCACCATTTGCCTTACTATGTTTGGCTTTTGTAATATGGTATGTAGCGACTAATCGATTAGGACAACAATTTGATTATCTTTAAAGTATGGTTGGAGTCTTATAGCCAATATCACCACCTAAGGACAAATTTCTCTACTTTTGAATATCTAACTTCTAACCCTTAGGGTATGTAGTTAACGTAGTATACTGGCTTATGTTCCCTCCCCTTAGCTCAAACTAGCATTGAAGAAAGGGCCTTGCTCACATCTAGATAAAGATACAAATTCTTTTAGGGATAGGCTTCAAAAGCATAAGTAGAGAGATATGAATTCTTGGAGTTCCTTGAATGCTTTTCTACATTGGGGCATCTATTCAAAACCTTAGGGGTTCTTCGGGAACTTGAAAAACTCTATCTGTTTTACCATACTTTTGAATATGAATCTACTTAGTACGACTACCCTTCTTGTGAGTTGTTAAACCTCTTTTATGCTACCTAGAGGCTGCATTATCTTGAATGGCCTTTATCTTCTCAAGATTCACCTCAATCCCATGTTGAGTCACTATGTAGCCGAGGAAGTAGCTTAAGGCCATTATGCACATTACTTTTGAGGGTTAAGTTTCATACTATGTTTCCTCATGTAGTCAAAGGTCTCCTATAAGTCTTTAAGGTGATTCTTAGGCTTCTTACTCTTAATGATCATGTCATCTACATATAACTCCATGTTCTACTAGAATTGAGGTTTGAACATGTCCATGACCATTATTTGATATGTTGACCCAATGTTCTTCAAGCTAAAGGGCATTACCTTATAACAATACATGTCGAAGTCTATGATGAAGGATTATGTACCTTATCCTCTAACACCATTCTTATCGATTATGAGCATCCATAAAACTGAATAGTGGATGTCTTGAGGTTGAGTTTGTCAAGCCTTAATAAGGTAACTAAACATAATAGATCACCATACATTACTGAGAAGTTAAAGAGTAACACCATCATTGCTTAGAAACTTCCCAATAACACATAACGTGTCTCTTAAGTAACGGTTCATGCAGTGTTAATGATATAAGCAAAGAACCTATTCAAAATGTAACCTGTGCAATATATATCTTCAACATATTTTCTCATTATAACACTTATTGCAACTTAGTCCTTCTAAGACTTCATATAAGTTTACATTCAACAATAAAAGGGCTTTATGAGCCATAATTCATCACTGTATCCTATATTAGCCTACATAAGTCTAATCATATTACAACCATATCAGAGTGTAATAAAAATATGATCAAAATATTCAATTTTCCTTTCTAGCTCACGAACATGACCTAGCTACTATTTGTATATAGCTTACCCACAGCATGGATCGGCTAGGAGATGCTTAGTACAAGCTTTGCAAAATACTATAATGGTATAAGATATATCTAGCTTAGTGAGTAATTCACTTATATCACCAATAAAAAAATACTTTCATGTTATCAATCATATGAATGCAATATCACAAGTAGCCAACTGGTAACTACATGAAGTTTATGGCTTGGAAATCCAACATATAGCCAATGTAGTTGAAACTGCATGAAGTAGTAAGAATTAATTAAGCAATGCAAATCTATATGCTTAAAACCTAGCCTAGTGGTGTTGTGTTCTCACTTTCACTAATGTCATGTACAAATAAGAATTTCCCACTTTTTAAAAATAGTGGAGTACTATACTATCAATGAACGTGTTTGTAGATAAAAATGAATAAATTTTAGTGGAAACCACAAATGAACGACAAGCGTACCGGTATATTAATAGTACAGGGAGAGTAACTAGGGTTGTATTTTGTGTTGAAGGGAAGAGTAGAGCTTAGAAATATAACTAAGTACTAGATTCTACTATTTCAACTCTAATCTAAGCAACCAATTGAGCAATTTTAAAGAAAAGACCATGTAAATTATCTAAATAGAAGTAAAAACTATAATGGAATTAAGTGTGGATTTTAGCAATTTCTTAGTATTGGGATGTGGATTTCTTCATAAAAGATGTATGAGTAACGATTAAACAATCATTTAAGATCATTGTAGCTAAGATTTATGATAGTTTAAATATAGATTTTATTCATACTCACAAAATTTATCTAACTTTCATTTCATAAATTCTATCATATAGCATAAGCATTGTATTATCAATATCTTATCTACACTATCAGCTAGCTATTCAAGTCTCGTCATTGCTTAAATAACGATGTTAGAATTGATTTCTCATTCCAACTAATTTTTAGCTCTAGGTGATTACAAGGATTTAAGTCCTAATTCTCAAGAATTACTTATTCAAATTAGGAATCTTAGGTTCTATTCAAGGATTTCAAATTCTATTACAATATCTAGATCCTATTAAGATAACAAGGAGGCAAGCTTAATGTATAGGAAACGTTATCTAGCTTGATATTAATCCAATACTCAAGTTATACCTAATTACACCATAGAACTAAGTAAAATTCTAAATTTATATTATCACAATACAAAAACATCAATAGCTACAAGCTCTATTTATCACATTCATGGAGAGTAAACATTTAACACATAATACATATGAACATGAAAATAAACATTACATTAAACATGAAAAAAGTATGAGAAACATTACAAAACCGAGCTCTAAACCTCAACAATAGAGTTTCTCAAGATTTTTTGGACTATCTCCATGGATGCAATGAAAATCTACAAACCCAAACCTTGAAAGGAGCTAAAATCCACAAATAGTTTGCACTACGATCATAAAAATACAAGAAAAATCTATGGAAATCATAAAACTATGCTAAAAGTAACCTAAGATGATCTAAAGAAGATTGAAATGGCTGAGACTCAAACCTTAGAAATTACCAAACCAAATCTATAGAAAATGAAGAAGAAGAAGATTTTATATTAGGTAGCTATTGGCATGATGGTAAGCAAAGGTACTGACATCTAGTGGATACGTGTCGTGCTCTTCTCTTCTCTTCTTTTCTTTTAATAAAATGGTGTGTTTTTGCTTTAGGAGTCAAGTATACCATCATGTCAATAGCTAGGTATCGTCATACTAATATACCCTTCTAGTTTTGCAACTTAATTTGATTATATGCTAAGTACAGTCTTGACGGTGGATAGGCTTACCGTTACACTGATAGTTATAATTTCCAAGTTTCCTTCTTTACTTTTTTCTTCATTTCTAGCTTCATAAATTGGTGCTACCATTACATGATAGCCTCAAAACCTACATGATTAAACATGAAGAGCTTAAATTCTTTAAATATGTTTTTTTGAGCATCAAAATACAAAAATATGAATTACACTTGTGTTGAGTAATTATATATGATTTTAATGAAAATTCATACACTTTTACTAAAAAATCTATCGAATCACATATAATTGTTAGAGAAATCCTTTAGATAAGTGTGTAGTTTCACACACTTATCAATATCCCCAATTTTATAACTTGCTTATCCTCAAGCAAGCTCAAACCACTTGAAGAATAATGGGTAAAAGATGGATTCTCTACTCCTTGGTTGTTAAGTCTATTCTTTAGTTTTTACAGACTGAGTTGTATATTTTTCAATTAGCTTTTGGCAAGCAATTAATTGTGCATGAAAGCTAAGTAAATGTTTTTATGTGCTTAATTACATATCTAAGAGAATTAATGAATTAATCTATGGTTCATAAAGTTAAGCCTCTTATTTAACTTAAGATTGGATAACTTGAGATCAAGTAAGTTATCATAACGAGAGAGAAAGACCCATACAATTTATAGATTGATCAACGTGTATATAACCTTAAACCTTCCCTATCATGACCATACGGGGGGCTTAGTAAGATTGTCTAAAATATTCATATCATATGTGCACCCATGATATAAAAACCGCCTTGCAAGTTAGAGACTACAAGACTCTAAATAATTAGTCACTTATGTTTTTTATCTTTAATTAATTTACTTACTATAAAACATAAGTGACTACGGATATCTGATACTCCATAGTCCAATAGAACCATAAAGAATCGATATCTCCTATCAAATGCTAAGATAAGATAAAACAACTTAATAATTTACAAGAAATACTATATTATACATAATCTTATCATATAAATATTTTTTACGTCAATTGTTTCTATATCAACTATACACATTTCAATTAACTCTAACATTATCAAACTTATTTTTGATTTATATTTTGCTCTTAAGATTTTCCCCAATCTATACTTAAAGGAACTTGCAAAACAAACTATAGGTGAATGAGTAAATTACGACTCAATGACTTCATTTCTCATTACTATCTTTCAAGTAAGTTATTAAACATTATTAGCACACATGAAATNTATACTTATGTAATTAGGTAATATAATCCCTAAATATGCTATATGCACTATACACATATATATGTATATACTATACCTATACATATATTATACGAGTATTTTTGTAATTTATATGTGCATATCTATATTTGTATTTTCAACCACATATTTGTGCATATACCTATATAATAAAAATACCTAATATACATATATTATACATGCATACATATAAATATGTACATACACACAATTTCTTTATACTAACTATTTGTAGAATCAATTATGACATGTATGTGCACATGAATATTCTAAGTATTTACACATTTATGAATACATGTACATGGTATAATAACAATTTTTTTTTTTCATAAAATCCCAATACATGTACATAGATTTTTTTTTTCTTTGTAAATAACAATAAAATACCTATAAATTCACTATGTACACCTATAATACATATGAAATTTTATGAAATATATGTACATGAAACAATACATTTAAATACTTATTACAAAATAAACATAATACACATACTACTTATCTATGCTCTTAGTGACTTAATGAAATATGGATTGGAAGCTCCTTCTTCTTCTTTTTGCTTTAATGATTGACTTTGAAGTAGAAAAAAAAATTGGAGAAAGGAAGAGTAATGCTTCACAGTTTGGAAATAAGTAAGGAATTATAGTGTTTGTGCTTTTTTGTTAGAAAATATGTGTGTTTGCTTCTTGTTTCCAAATGTGATCAAGTAGGGAAAATGGGTAGAAAATGATGTGAAAAAATCAAGACAAGATATTATCATTAGGTGACAAGACATGGCCCTTATCTTACTAGATTTGTTTTATGCACATAATTAGCACATAGTGAAAATGAAATATACATCAACAATTGAAATTTTCTGGAAGTTCATGTAGCAAATAAAAAAAAAAAATTGGAGAAGAAAAAGGAAAAGGAAAAGGAGGAAGAAAAAAGAAAAAGAAAAATTAGAAAATTTTGAAATATAAAAATTGTAAATTTACTAATTATAAAATAATGTTGAATTTTTATAAAATTTATTAATTTAATTGTTAACCATTACATTTATAATATTTAGAAGTTATCTTAACGTGTTCGTTGATAAGTTTAAGTGATTACGCATATTAATCGTGAATTGTATTTAATTAAAGTCTTATTACTATTAGGGTATAATTACTCATTTTATACACTTAAAATTATAGTTTAGGATTTTCATCAAGTTCGAGTTCAATCTCTAGGATTTTCATCAAGTTCGAGTTCAATCTCGAGTATTTACACATATATAGGGTTTAGGGTTTTCGTACGCAATTTAGGTTTCGATCCAATTTCTAGAGTTTTTATCATGTATAATATATTCAATTTCATAATTTAATAAAATTTTTATTTTGCTCAACTTTATCGACTCATGAAGTTATCTATAGTACTAAAGTTCAATTTTACCTTCAAATAGCTAAATTCGTAAGGTTTACATTCCCTTAAGCTAATCATAATTTAGAGAAATATGACAAAATTTTTTCACTTTTCATACTTATGGCCAAATTTCACTCATGCATCTTGAACTTTTGATCAATGAAGCTCTTCATTCCTCACCTTTTCCTAAGTGAACACCAGGGGCTTATGAACCTATTCTAGAATTCATCATTCCAAAAGATGCGCCAAGCACTTATTAGGTGCCCTAGATGTTTACTCGTGCTCTCTCTTTGTTTTCTTTTTCTTTTTGTTTTGTTTTCTATTTTTTTTTTTATTTTGGTTAAGCTAACCCCAAACTTTTGAATTTTGACTTATTTTCATTCTATTTTTTATTAAGAAATCCTTTTCAAGACCAAAACAATTTCAGCATCTTTTCTAACACTATACTTAGCTATTTGAAAATTCAAAGAGCACGATACATGAAAATCAATTTTCTAAAAAGTAAACGCCTAACTCTAACTAGTGGCACCATCTTATTTTCAGCTCATGAATCTAAAGATAAATATAAAGGGTAACAATCTAATTCAAAGATTTTTTTCATTAATTCTAAAGGAGTGTAATAAGTTCACTCCATTTGATCCTCAATTAGGAACGTAATAAAAGCAAAAGCTGCTTGCTCTTTTTTACACAACTTAGAGAATTGAAGAAAATAAAATAGCCTTAGAAACCAAACACTTAACACAAATGTAATATTAATTCAACAAAGCGCAACCACAGCTTCAATCCACTCCATATATTCCTACCCCTAACATTTATTTCTATTATCATCTCAACTCATCATCAAATTTAAATTAGAAAGGAAAGGTTAGAACAAGACTACCTTAGGAATTAAGCTGAGCTGTTTTGTTTTCCTTTTGCTCTTTAGGTCCTCTGGAGCTAAACTCAAGCCTCTTTAAAGATTTACACAAGAATAGAAATCGTCTCAAGGTATCTTATTTAGCCATTTTCTCAAAACATAAAACAAACCTAGAAAAACTTAAAGAAGAGTGAATGGAAATTAAATAAAACTCTGGTGGGTTACCTCCCACCTAGTGCTTGAGTTTTGTGTCCTTCAACCGGACCCTTCTGATAATCATCATGGTGGATGGAAGTAGGGATATTTCTTGGCCCATTCTTTGATATCTTCATCTTCAGCTTGACCAAATATCCAGTAGAGAGGATCATTCCACTCCTTAATAAATTGATTTTTCAAATCATTGAAATCAAAATGAATATCCTCGTTTTCATTCCTCTTCTCCTTGACCTTTCTTGCAAATAGCTTGATTTTTGACGACCCACATCTTAAAACTATCTTTTTGCCTTTGACATCTATTAGTGCCCTAATCATTGCAAAAAATGATCAACCTAAGATGAGCATTTGTGCTCCATCATTGATTTCCGTCACAATAAGATCTATCAAATAGTTGAAACGATTAACTTCTATAACAAGATCTATGAGAAGTCCCAATGGCTTCTTTGTTGACTTGTCAGTAAATTACATGATAAAATTCACCTCCCTAAGGAATTCTTCCAATCCCATTTTTCTCATAAGCTCTCCAGACATAATGTTGTCGAAAGCCCCTACGTCATAATAAGCTCTCGAAAAGTATTTTTTAAGAATAACATAAGAAATGGTAAACTAGTCTAGATCTCTTCTCTTTGGTGGCATGTAAAAATATTTTCTTGTATATAATATCCTTGCTAACTCCTTAATCTCCTCATCATCAAGTTCAGGAAGTAGGATGAAATCCTTACTTTCTTCTTTCACTAATGGCTTGATCTTAATTGACCTGCTTGAGTTACTTAGATTGTTTTCTCCTGATCCCTCTTTTGATTCATTCTCCTCAAGGGCCTTACTTTGAAATAGAGGGGGATTATCAACTTCCATGTTTTGGCTATCCTTTAAGGGATCTTCCTCTCCATTTAGCATTTTAACTTGCTTTTCTTCAACCATTCTCTCAAATTCTTCTTCTGTTATCATCATTTCTAATTCTTTACTCCCAGCTTCTTCTTCTATGCTCTCTTTTGAAATAGGAATTTCTAACTCTTGCTCTTGTGGCACGATCGGGAGATTATCAACTTCTATGTTTTAGCTATCCTTTGAGGGATCTTCCTTTCCATTTAGCATTTTAACTTGCTTTTCTTCAACCATTCTCTCAAATTCTTCTTCTGTTATGATCGTTTCTAATTCTTCACTCTCAACTTCTTCTTCTATGCTCTCTTTTGAAATAGGAATTTCTAACTCTTCCTCTTATGGCACGATCTCTTCAATAATCTCATATTACACTTTAGAATCTTCAATCTTTAAATGATCTCTCTTGCAATTACTATAATCACTCTCAGCTACATTTGCATCTTTTAACTTCCCATTAGATGTACTAACTTACGTGTTTACAAGTGCTCTTATTATTAATTACTCTCTTAGATTCTTTTCAATATTGCTAGGTAATGCACCTTGCAATCTAGCACCTAGCATCCTGGAAATTTGTTGCAATTGGATCTGAATATTTATCATAGCCGATTCTTAAGAAGACAACCTCTTCATCATATCATTGTTCTCCCCCTCCTTTTTGTGATTGAAAGTTTTACTAGGGTCTTTGTTATGGTGCTAGAAGAGGTAGGAAATTTTGTCCATTGGGTTAGTTATTCCCATATCTAAAATTGGGATTTTGGTTCCACCTTTAAGCAAAATTGTTTGGATATGCATTTTAGTTGTTTGGTCCTCTCTGTTGAAAGTTGTTGATATAATTGACTTCCTAAATGCCTTGATCTTGTCCATGCTGATATTGATAGTGATTGAACTCATCATGATCAACACCGCCACACTTCATGCATCTAGCATTTTGGCTCATGCTCTCCTTAGCATCAAGCAGCTTGTTTAGTTTGTTAGATAGGGTAGTAACTTGACAAGTTATCATATTGAATTTATCTTCCTCATCTATGCTCACAACTCTTCTAGCATATGTTCTCTCAAAATGCCATCCTAAAGAATTGGAAGCCATATCTTGCATCAATTCATATGCCTCTTTAAGACTTTTTCTCACCAAGTTACCTCTAGATGTAGCACTAATCATGCACAGTAAACTTCCTGATAAACCATTAAAGAAAGTTTGAACTTGTAACCAATATGGTAATCTATGGCATAGATATCTTCTCTACATCTCCTTATATCATTCCTATGCTTCATATAAAGGCTCTCCATTATATTGGCAAAATATGGTGATGTCATTCCTCATCTTCATTGTCTTGCACTAAGGGAAAACCCTTAATAAAAAATTCTAGTCCCAAGAAGTGATCGAATGAGACAGTAGAGAATATAATCAACTTCGAGCTTTATCTCTTAAGGAGAATGGGAATAGCCTCAATCGAATAGCATCCTTTGAAACACCGTTGCTTTTTAAGGTTACACACAATTGAAGAAATCTCTATAGATATTCATTTGGGTCTTCTAAAGCACTCCCACCAAAATGGTTGATTTGCACCATTTGTATCAATGCGGGTTTAAGCTTAAAATTGTTGGCTTAGATAGCAAGCCATGCCACTACAAGTAAAAAACTGTCCACAGTTGGTATAGTGTATTCCCGTAAAGCTTTGTGGTTTCCATTCCCATTACCATTCACATTGTCATTTTGTCCATTGAATCCATTTTAATATCCTTCTCCATTCATATCATCCATATTCACACCAATTCCTACACCAAAACTGTATCCATTTCCTTCATTCAAATTCTCCATCTCAACAAATCTTCTTCTTTCTCGTAGTCATCTATGAAATGTTCTATCAACTTCAAGATTAAATAACAATTCAAAATCAGTAATTACTTTTGTTAACATAAAACAATAGAGGCTTCAAAATTTCAACACCATGGTAATCTTAGGGGGCTAAATACAAAAGGTTTCAACAATCCTAACTCAATACAATCTTATAGCAAGAGATTTATCTCTTCTCTAAACAATCACTTGAACCTTCAATAGCCTCTTCACAAGTCCTACAAAGAAACAAAAACAATGAAGCAAAAAGCTCTTAACAAAATAAAGATGCAAATCTACCATGCAAAACTAACTCTAACTACAACTAAATCTATTCTACTATAAACCTAGTCTTAGAGAGAAATACTAAATTAATATTAGCTAACTTTCACTTTCCTTGCCTTCTAGGTAATGGCACCAAAAACTTGGTGTTGTGCTCTCACTTCTACTAATATCATGCACAAATAAGAATTTGCCCCTTTTTAAAAATAGTAGAATGCTATACTATTAATGAACTCGCTTGTGGGTAGAAATGAATAAATTTTAGTGGAAACCACAAATGAACGGTGAGCATATCAGTCTATTGATAGTACAGGGATAGTAACTAAGGTCATATTTTATGGTGAAGAAAAAAATAGAGTTTAGAAATATAACCATGTATTAGATTCTATTATTTCTACTTTAATCTAAGCAACCAATTGAGCAATTTTAAGGAAAAGAATGTGCAAATTATCTAAATAGAAGTAAAAACTACAATGGAATTAAGTATAAATTTTAGCAATTTCTCGGCATTGGAATGTAGATTTTTTCATAAAAGATGTATGAGTAACGATTAAATAATTGTCTAAGATTGTGGTAGTTATACTATTAAAGTATTTATAATAGTTTAAATATGAATTTTACTCATTGCTAAATAAAATTTATCACTATTTAGGAAATCGGTGAATGAATATACTTGACCCACAGAAAAGTAAGAAAATCATTTTCAATTAACTTGCAATAATAAAGTCAATCAATTTCACCCTTAACAATGTCATAATTTCACTTGACCATATTCGAATGCTCCAACAATACTTAATACTAGAGTTTACTAGTTAATTTATGAAAATCAAAGTTTACCCGAGTCATTTAATGAAGGTTTCCTAAACTAGAAATTGGATTTAACATCTCGCCAACTAGGAAAGAATCATAAAAATTTTGTTCATTTAACTAAAGTATATACAATTCTCTCTTCAATCTCGCCAAGTGCCATAATCCAAAACAAACACATTTTACATCCATTCATCCTCTAATCATCTCTCTAGTTCATCCTTTTGTTGAGAGGTTTTTAAATTTACTTTATTTAAGCATAATTACCTTTAATGGATAATTGTGTTGGTAGAGGGAAAGAATCTTGCTCTTCTAATGGACCAAGACTGATCCATACCAACTTATCCCTCATATTAATAGCAAGAAAGAACCTTGATCTTCTAACGGACTAAGGTCGATCCATACCAATTTTTTTTTCATTGGTATTGGCATTAGGACTTAATCTTGCTCTTCTGACAGACCAAGATGAGTCTTTACCAATTTTTTTTAACTATTCATATACTTGTTATTACTTTTTACCTCCAATCATTGTGATTTTTCAGAGGTTTCTCAAAAGAAGAATTTTATTTGTTTGTTTGTTAAGAATTATAGGGCTTTAAAAATTTTCAAGAGAAAGGTATACATAAAAGTAAATTTAAAAATAACCATGACTAACTCTAACTAGTGATGCTGTTCCAATCTTAAGTCTTGGAGTCTTGAGCTAAATAACTCAAACTGTGCCCTCTAAAGATTCGATTAATCAATTCTAGTAAAGTATAATAAGATCAATAATAATCAAGATGAAATAGTTGATTTGGCCCAACACTTCAAATTCCAACACTTATTAATCACCTATTGTAAGTTAACTTAAAAATTAATTAGGTCAAATGTGAATAATTGGTCTCCTAAATAGTAACAAATTCATATATATCCTTTCCCTACACTTAATAACGTACACTGTCCTCAATGTACGACTAAGATAGCACAATAGCAAGATATCAAACAATTAAAAAAAAATATATCATCTGGAAAAAGGAAATACCTATATTGAAAAAAAAAAAAAAAACTAATACTTCCCTGCCTTGAAGCATAAGATATTCTAGTGGAGAAAGGGTGGCTAATAGCCTGACAATAGTGCCCTCATGAGTGGAAGATGATGTGATGGATTTGGATCTCCTCTGAATGATCTACTTTTCAAGATTTGCCATGGTCACTTGGATTGTGTTGGATTTGATGAAAAAGTTAGTTAATGAAAATTGGAATGTGAGAAGAAGATGGAGAAAAGAGTGATTTCATGTTTGTGCTCATGAGTGTTTATGTTTTAAAAGTGTTGTGCAATGCATGGATACATCGTGTAGGTGTTGGGTGAACATGGGTTGGGACACAACTGTGTCCCATGTTTGTGTAACTTTCTATGTTGCATGTATGTTCCTGGGCGAACGTAGGCTGGGATACAACTATGTCCCACGCCTGTGTAACATTTTGTTCTCTCTCTCTCTCTTTTTTTTTTTTTTTTGCTTAGCCTAAATTCATGAATTTAAAAATAAAAGAAACTTAAAGAAATAAAAGTACTTAAACTAGAAAAAGAAGACCAAGAAAACTAAAGAAAAAAAATTTAAACTAAAGAAAAGCCTATGACTAAAATTGAAACAAATGAAAGAAGCAAAGAAAAGTTAGATAAAAGAAAAATAAAATGGAATAAACTAAAAGAACTAAAGCGTAAGCAAAGTTAGACATGGGTTGCCTCTCAAGAAGCGCTATAGTTAACGTCAACAGCTCGATGGGATACGTCTTGTCATTCATGATTCTTCATCTAGGTAGAGATAGGACTCCTCCAATATCTCGCTTTCGTACTCTTTATATGAGTGTAAATTTACCCTTATGTCATCAACCTTGCCAATTCCATTTCATTGGTGCATGACTTCTATAGTTTCTCTCCTTATCATGCTACTTATCAAATTCATGTGGCCTAAATTTCTTGATTGTTCACTTTTAGCTTGGATGTAGTTATCATTAGGAGTTTTGAACTTTTCACCACAAAGACATGTTCTAAATGATTTCTTGACAGTTTTAGTTCCAACATTGATGGCTTCTCTTTGAAGGATCTTAACTTAAGATCCTTTGGCTTGTGAAGTAGATCAACCCCCTTCTTGTCTACAATGGATTCATGAACTTCTATTTGAGCTACCACTTCTGTGCAATTGGGGTTGGTCACCAGATTTTCATCTCCCTTTTGCAAGTAATAGCTTGAGGAATCCTTAGCAAACGTTTCCTTCACACATGTAGATATAACAACATTAGTGGCATTAACATTATGACATGTATGCTTTGAGTCAAGAAATTTGTTCGTTACCTCTAGAGTTTTAAAAACTATTTCATCATCCCCGACCCGTAATATCAACTTATGCTTACTAACATCAAAAACATCCCTAGTAGTGGCTAGGAAGGGTCGACTTAAAATGATTGGCATCTCAATATCCTCATCTATATCAAGTATAACAAAATCCATGGGAAAGATGAATTTGTCTACTTACACTAAAACATCCTTTATGATGCCTCTAGGGTATGTGATAGACCTATTAGCTAATTGAAGACTCATGCACGTTAGTTTAGGTTCTCCTAACCTTAGCTTTTTGAACAATCTATACGGCATCAAATTTATATTAGCTTCTAAGTCTACCAAAGCATTATCTACTAATAAATTGCCAAGCATACAAAGAATAGTGAAACTCCCTAGATCTCTTAATTTTGTGACAGCTTTTTCTGGAGAAGTGCCGAGCATTCCTCATTTAATGTAACGATTGTAAGCTCCTCCAACTTCCTTTTGTTTAATAGAAGATCCTTTAGAAATTTAGCATACTTTGGCATCTACAAGATAACGTCAACATGAGGTAAGTTAATGTGTATTTGTTTGAAAATATTAAGCAATTTACCGAATTCCTTATTCTGATTAGTGTAACATTACTTAAGGTATTGTGGGTAAGGGATGGGAGGCTTATACTCCTTCACTTTTGGTGGTTCTATATTTTCTTTTGATTTTAGTGGCTTTGCATCTTCCTTACGGTTGACTTCCACTTCTTTCTCAACTACTTCCCTACTATCTTTCTTCTCCACTTGCAGTTTTCTACCACTTCTTGAGGTTACTGCATTAACATGTTCCTTAGGATTGACCTCGGTATTCCTTAGGAGTATCCCTTGTTGCCTCTCAGAGATCATTTTTACAAGTTGACCAATTTACTTCTCAAGATTACGATTGGAAGCCTCTTGATTTCTTAATGATGATTCAATGTTAGATAGCCAAGCCTCATTGCCTTGAATATATTTCATAAGAAGTTCTTCTAAACTGGACCTCTCCTCCTGAGGAGGAGGAGGTGGTAATGGTTTTTGAAATCCAGGTGGACCAAAGTTAGTTTTCTACTGGCCTTGGTTTTAGTTTCCCCATGAGAAATTAGGATGATTCCTTCGCTCGGAATTATAAGTGTTGCTATAGGGGTTATTTTGTTGCATGAGTAGATTTCTTAGATAATCCACTTGTTTTAGTTGTTATTGTGCTCCATAACCCTACATGCTAAAGTCACTTACATCCGGTTGTACTTGTTGAGGGCTAATAGAGAGTGTATTAATCTTCCTACTCAATAGATCCACCTTAGCTGCCAAAGCAGTGGTCAAGTCCACATCATAAATTCTTATAACCTTTTGCCTAGCTTTAGTGATTTCCCACTAATAATTATTCATCACTATTCCTTCAATCAAGTTTTATGCTTGCTCGAGTGTCTTTATGTTCAAAGTACCTCCTGCGGATGCAATAATCATCTGTCTCATAGATAAATTGAGACCATTATAGAAGGTCTGAATTTGCATCCATAGTGGGAGGCTATGATGTGGGCACCTCCTGAGCAAGTCTTTAAACCGCTCTTAAGTATCATATAGAGTCTCCACTTCCAATTAGGCAAAACAAGAAATGTTGTTCCGAAGTTTAGCCATCTTCACAGGTAGGAAATACTTCTCTGAAAATTTCTCTACCAATTCATTCCAAGTTGTGATTGAATTTCATGGTAAGGAGTTCAACCACTACTTTGCTCTACCCCTTAAGGAAAAAGGAAATAGCAACAGTCAGATGGCATCATCCATGGCTCTGTTGATTTTAAATATATCACAAATCTCTAGAAAGCTAGAGATGTGAGCATTAGGATCTTCATCTTGGAGACTATCGAATTGAACATATCGTTGCACCATTTGTATGATGTTGGGTGCAATTTGGAAGTTATTAGATGCAACGGTTGGCCTTGTGATATTAGAGTCAGCTCCTGTAAGTGTAGGCCTTGAATATTCGGACATAGTTTGGTTTACTTCATTACCATTGTTAGCCATGTGTGGTGGAGCTTCTTGATTGATGAATTGAGTATTGGCCTCTTCACCCTCTTCCTTAACCTCAACGATTGACTTGTCTTCTATGGTAGCCACAATTTGTTTAGGTCATAATCTCAAATTTTGAAGGATAGTTCTCTTAATTTTAGGATCAAGTTTTACCAAATCTTTCAAGTTACTTTGGGTCATGCACTACAAGGGCAAGAAATATAGAATCAATTGCAGCTTTAGGTAATAAAAATAAATAATGAAAACAAAAGAAATAGAAAAAAAATGGTCAAAGTAATAAAGCAACTGGTGTTCTCAATATCGAAGTCCCTAGCAATGGTACTAAAAACTTGATATAAGGCAAGTGCACCTATCCATTTTAATATAGAAAATGTGAGTCTAAGTCGATCCCTTAGAGACCTCAAATACTAATACTAACCTTAACTCTATTATCTAACTGAAAAATTGTGATGGGTTGAATGAATTAAAAATATTAAAATTAACAAACTAATCTAATTATGAGACTTGACTAATTAATTTAGGAAGCAATAAAATTAAGAACGACTTCAAAAAGGAAAATAATGTATTTAGGAATTATTTCCCCTAGTATTTAACATGTGACCGCTAAAAATATATCCAATTTCATCTCTATTATTCTTAACCGGAAGGATTTACAACTAAAGTTAATACATTTTTCAAGCATATTAACCTTAATCCTAAATTATTTACCGAAATCTCTTAACTTAATAATATAATTTAGAATCGCATTAATGTATAATGAATTCAGACACAAAAGAATAACTTTCCAGAAGAATCATGTATCTTATCTCTAAGTACACATGCAATTCTCTCCAATTATGTCAAGATCTCATTATACAAGTGATTTCTCAATTATCATGAATAATATCATAGATTGATATCCTAGAAATATCAATTAACAATGAAAACACATAATTAAATTAAGAAAGATAGAAACTTTATTGAAAATTATCAATAAATCTAATAGTCACATGAAACCCTAGGTTCCACAATCCTAAATATAAGAATCTTAAGCTATCATGATGAAATTAAAAACGAATTGTAACAAAATAAAGAAATGAAACATGAAAAACCCCTTTTGTTGATAAAAAATCTTCTTCAATCTTGAAGTTAGGTGTTGCTTTCACCTTTTTCTTCTCCTTCTCTTCAAGTCTCTTCTCTTTTGAATGTCCAAAGTTATGTGCAAAACCCTCATAAGTCCTTTTATAATGTATTGTGAAATTTCTTTTTTTGTCACCAGACATAGCCTAGGACACAATTGTATCCCCAAGTTACATAACTAACTGACCTTAGCATAAAAAAATCTTCCTGCATAGATACAGCTTGGGGATACAGTTGTGTCCCAGACTGTAACTTTCTAACCAAAAATTGCCACTTTCTCCTATTGTTTGTATAGCTTCAAAACTTCATAACTCATTCATTTGAACTCTAAATTGAGTAAAACTTGATTCCTTTTATTTGCTTTCAATCTAAGAACACATTTAAACATTGAAATCAAAATTTTACTCAATTAAGTATCAATCTCTTTAAAAAAAAAAACCAAAGATGTAAGGGAAATACTATAAAATCACCGAGTAAAATGTATTTAAAATAAGAGTTATCACTCACACTCACAAAATTTATCCAACTCTCGTTTTGTAAATTCTATCATGTAGCATGAGCATTGTATTATCAATATCTTATCTATACTATTAACTAGCTATTTAAGTCCCATCACTACTTAAATAACAATGTTAGAATTTATTTCTCATTTCAACTAATTTTTAGCTCTAGGTGAATACAAGGATTTAAGTCCTAATTCTTAAGAATTACCTCTTTAAATTAGGAATCCTAAGTTTTATTCAGGGTTTTTGAATCCTATTACGATACCTAGACCCTATTAGAATAACAAGGGAGGAGGCTTAATATGTAGGAAATGTTATCTAGCTCAACATTAATCCAATACTCAAGTTATACCTAATTACACCATAGAACTAAGTAAAATTCCAAATTTATATTATCACAATACAAAAACATTAATAGCCAAAACTGCTTCATCATGTTCACACACTACCCATATGTATAATAAGCACTATTTATCACATTTATGGAGAATAAATGTTCAACACATAAGACAAATGAAGTTGATATTTGTATCTAAACTTTGTAATTCCTTCCTTCATATAAGGTTTACTTAGGTGAATACCTCGAAGGATTGATTAGTTCTAACCTTTCTAAGCAAAAATACGTATTAACAAATGAATCAAACATAAGGAAACACTTCACTCAATCCATGCACATTTAATAGAACCATGTATCCAATTAATCTAGCACATTATTACAGTTTACGATACAACTAACTCTAAGTCAAGTAGACATGGGACTACTTGCACAAAAATAAAAATATCCACTTACCTCAGCTTGATAATAATAAAAAATCTTAGGCTTTACGATATGGTCTTTCCTCCCCTATTATACCTAGGAAAATACATACAGTCTCGAAATCAATTACAAGTTGAAACTAAACTTTTATAAGCTTTTACTATTGCGTTTCCAAACTTTATTTCATTGTATCTTACTTGTTCCTTATTTGATTTTAGTAAACTTGATATTGTCATGATCGTTATTTCAAGTATTACTAAGATATCTTAAGAAATAAGATTGATTAATATAGTTATAAGTTCGAGAATACCCTTTCTTGTTATCGACTCGATCATACATTATTAAAACTTTGTAATTGACTTGAATAAACTTTAATTCTAAACTAAAAACGCTAAAAATCACACTTCCCAACCATGACCAGCATCTATTATGTACTCAAAAGTGCTTTTCTTACAAGAATTTAACAAATATCTTACTAGTACTAGTTGCTATGTTAATACATTAAGCTAATATATAGGCTTATATTAGGAAAATACTCAATGGATAGTATATAAGTCTAATTAATTCTACAAAAAATTCTATAGACTCACAATAATATAGTTTAATATTGACAATTCGTAATAATTATCTTGGTTATCGCCTATTTTCATAAAAATAGCATTTTTAGCTCAAAATTCGGGAAAATTAGGAACATAAACAAATTGAGATGCAAGATAAAAACCAACTATACCAAATATCATTATAAACTTCCAAAAGTAAAAATATGTAGGGCTTATTCATTGATTTTGTTAAAAACTAATTATTTTAATAAATCAACAAAACTACCAATTTTATTCAAAATAAATATAATAAATAGTAAACATGCTTACATTAAAAAATTTTTGTTACCATAATTAAACATATATATTAAGCATTATTATACACAAAAATTTAGCAAGAAACAACAATGTTTAATATTTTTAAAAATTAAATTAAAATTCACCAAACATTGCATTTTCTTAAGCAACCCATATTTCCACTAATGGTTTAATTAAAATAAAATTACTACATTAATCTACATCTAAAATAATTCTACAAAACAATTTTTCATAATTAATTAAGTAGATTTAGTATTTTTAGAAAATTAAAGAAGTTGCAAGCAAAATTTTGTTAACCTAAACTGGTAACCTTCGACTACCTAACCTTATCGGAACGCCTCCTCTCATGGTAGACCTTTAAACCCCAAAGTGGCTTAATGTCAGGTTGTGGTCTAGTTTGTAAACCATATGTAACCAAACCCTCCATTATTTCTTGCTCTGTTTTTCTTTTCTTTTTTTATTTTTTGTAAATTCTCGTTATTCAAATTTGGTTTGCTAAAATGTCTAATATTTGGTGTTAAAGGTCTATTTATAGATTTAGAGTTGGTTGGGTTGATGAGTCATCATGCCATATGTCATTTTTCTAGCTTAGGCATCATTTTTGTATTTATCCAATATTTCTAGGTGTTAATCTCTCACAACTTAGCTATTGACACATCCTCTTAAGCTATTCCCAAGTTGCCACCTCATGTTGATGATCATGTTATTTTTAAAATAATTGTAATCATTTTTGTATTATTTTCCTATACTTTAAGTATTTTATATTAATATATATGTGCATATCTAATAAATATGGCATATATTTTAGATATTACATCTACAATATATATAATTTCACTCTACTTAATCATTTATATAAGTTATATAATTTATCTTTAATATCTTGAAGCTCGAATTTCATGTTTTAATAAATATCAGCTTTATCGCTAAATTGACGTTTTTCTCAAATTAATTCTTTTATATATCTTGTTTTGAAAAATTAACTTTAGTAGGATACTTCTTATAACCTTTCTAGCCTTACTGTAACGTTTGAACTAAAATGGATAACGTTGACCAACGCTTTAAATTTAGCGGTTCAAAATCCTAAGTATTACATCATACCCTCCTTACAATAAGTTTCATTCTTGAAACTTCTATAATCTATGACTTTCAAATTCAAACCTAATACCATGCTTCTGCTGCGTAATTTTAATTCTCACATCACATCACATCACAATCATAAACTATTGTTAAGAGTGAAATCTTTTTATACTGACTTCTATATCTTATCCCCAAATTTATTAACTTGTGAACTTTTTGTTTTGTCTTACATATCTTATTTTTTTCTTCATCTTTTTTTCAAATTTCTACTATGCATGTTAGTTTATTCTAGATATTCCTTACTTTGCCTTCTATTATATCTTCTCTCTATATATATTTATATATGTTTTTCTTCATCCCCCTTTCTTGTTTAAGTCATCTTTTCATAACAATCAATCCATCATCATAACTTCATTAGGTTCTTATCTATATACCACAACCATCATATTACTATCTATGATATTACTCTTCATCACTATCTAATAATTGTCTCATGCCAAAACTAGTATGTTTTTATACTAGTCTTCTATTACTAACCAAACTAGTACTTTCATTTAGTCTCTATTTCATTCCTTTAGTTAATTAAGACTCTTACCTTAGTTAGTTCTATAGACTCACAATCATTTCATCCATCAATCCATTGTTTATCCCATAGTTTGCCAACATATCTTTTCACCTCATCCCTATTACCCATACATTATCCAAGTCCCAATTTCTCCTTAAGATGAACATAACAAATTCAATTTCTTCACATCTACAGGTCTTATACCACGGTCATCACTTAATGGTCACAATTAAGATCTTAAGTATTTCCTATAGTTAACACTTATATCAATAAGAATGAGTTTAGCAAATCTAAACTTTCCCACAAACTTGTACACTAAGGAAATAGAGAATGACTATACCAAATGGCTTGACTTAATCTAATAGAAATTGACACAACTTTTGACGAACAAGACTCACAAGGACATTGGACACTTTTTCTGGCTGACAAATGGCATGACAAGACTCACAAAGATAGTAAACTTTATTATGAAAGACACAAGAGTCATAACAAACATGATTTGCTTTAATAAAAGAGTTATGAAAGTCACAAATTTGCCATTCTCTTCTTGCATATCACATGTGCCGAAGGGTATATGAAGAGTATACTCTCGTAGTGTCATAGTTATATTCCTTATTAACCTCATATACTTTATTGTTATTTGACTCCCTAATCTCATAATGAGCTATTACCTCATGAATTACAATCTCATTCTATATAAGATCGACCTCTAAATTAGTCTCTGATTATGCTTTTAATAAAAGTTCTGATTTATTCTCAGAACTCACTCTTGATTATCCACCTTCATCATTTCCTACCGTTCCATTCATTCCAATAATAGCTTTAGCCTACCTTACTACGACACCCATATCCTTCTTAGGATCTGCCCTAAATGCCTACTTTCAACTTCTCCTTTATAGGCTCTTTCTCTTCTAACAACTTCTCTCAACACTTAAGTTCCTATGCTACCATCTTTTTCTCATAGTTAGCATTTGCTCCATCTTACCTCCAATATTATATCCAATACTCTCATACCTAGAACAAACAACTCTATAGTAATCTCATGAGCATCTAAACTCACATTCCCCATCCTTCAACTTATGTTGCACTACTTGTTCTCCTCTAGGAGGGGTTGTAACTATTAGTTCATAAACTAAGGTCTCTATAGGTAGTTTATTTCTATCAATGTATTATTTTGAAACACACAAGCATAACTAACTCCTATATGTACGAGCGCTAAAAGCAATTTGTTATACCTATATTACTATTTTCAAGTATTTCTTATTTATCAGCGACCAGTTACACATATACTCTATGTTGTCAAGTTTAGAGGTCATACCTATCATAACTTGATCATTTCCAGATTCGTTTTGCTAGAAAACATATACCCTACCTTACTTCTTGGGCCTATGATAGGCTTTGAGGTATTGACCTAACCCGACTACCAAAGCTAAGCTCATCTACTTGTCGACTCATTCCGCCTGTCGAGTTGAATGACCTATTTCTAACAGATAGAGTATTGAGAAGTAGAAGGCCAAGACAATAATCGATCCTCACCTATGTTCGACTAATTACTTACTCGACATCATTCTTACCGATAGGCTGAGATATCACATTTCCAAGAGTTGGATTCACTTGACTAAAGTATGTCATCGACTTAGTGGCAGAGATATTATGTTACTGAACATTCGATCTACTTGGCATAGCCTAGAAAAACTATTGCCGACTGACTTCAGAACTCGGCAATTATCAGCTAACCTCTCTAGTGTCTCAGCCAAGTACTATGAAACCACCTCTAAGGCATGCCAAATGACCACATACTGACTTCTCCTTGTAAAACGTACAATTTTATATTTTTGTACATGTTTATCTTTATTTTATTTATGGGCCCAATTCTTTTGGGTTTAAGGCCTTATACATTATTTATAGTTTTGCTATTAGGATTTAGGAAGTACTATAAATAGCAATTTTTGCAACAATGCATAAATAGACAAAAAATTAATGAAAAACCCCTTTTGAGTCTTTTCTCTCTAAAAGCTCTCTTTCCTTTACCAGCACTTATCAATCCCTTTAGCATGGATTGTGGCAAGCAACCCCATCACTCAGACCGATGCGTCATATCCGGTGAGTCTTAGGTCCATATAGAATATAGCTGGTTCATCATAACCAATTAAGTGGCTCACGGATTCACTAAAACCCTCATTAAAACCCTCACTAAACCTACTTTATCTTTCGTTCCTTCGGCAGGATCAGACCTACCCTGACGGCTAACCTTATCTATCCATGGCCCGATCCATATCATCTTGATATCAGAGCTCGAGGTTCCAAATAGGGCCAAGAGTTTTAGTGATTGTATCTATTCTATTTTGTGTTTAAGGAAGTGCTTACTTATTGGGTTTGTTTAGGATATCAAAGATTTGTTTGCTGGATGTTAGTTTGGTTTCAATTGAATTTCCTTCGGGTGGGTCAGTGAAAATTTGGATTGCAATTCCTTTCCATCAGAAGTCCCATATTGAATATATATATTAAAGAAAAGGTTGGGAATTCTAATCTGGGTTATTTATCGAGATATTACTTCTTCAAGCTGTTCAATGTCTTATCTTGCTTTAGTATTGCGATAGTGGCTGAGAAAGTACTGTTGTATGTGTCGAAGCCTACTGCTGTAATAAGTTGTTGTAACGTGTTAGTATTGTGCTAGCCATGCCATTGTGGCTAAGTGCCGAACTACTATACTACTTTAAGCTATTGTTCCTAAGTGCTGAATTGTTGTACTCGAAACAAGTGTTAGAGCTACCATCCCATAAAACGCAATTCAAGCTGCTATCAAATTGAACTTATGACAAACTATTACGTGTGTTAGTCCAAGTGACGAGCTAGATTGAAGTACAAGCTGAGATAATTATTGTTAAGTTGTTAATACTTGCGATCTGAGCACTAGTACCCTCTAGCTGTACTGTTGTCCATTAGTTGCCGAGTAACTCTCTCTCTCATAAGCTTAAGTACTACGCTATTGAATTGAATATCCTCAACATGGCATATGAAGCTGGATACGGATATGAATATTATTATGAAGATGTGATATCACAAATTTAAGAGTTTGATGGATATGGCACTTTGGATGAATATTTGAGTTGGGAATTTCAAGTCAATCAGGTTTTCGAAGATTATTCTTACCTCGAGCATAAGAGAGCTTATGCTATAAAGAATTCAATGATTAGCTTTGTAGCTACTTGGTAGAAGAGAATGATAAATCAACGAATTGATAGGGGAAACATTGAGATCATTACATGGGACGAGATAAAACGTTTGATATGAAGAAAATTTGTACCCCGAGTTCATCACAACAGATTTTGTGAGAGAAAACCTACCTATGAAGCTAACCTCTCAGAAGTGCAGGATCAGTTAAAGTAGATTGAAAGACGACTTGAAGTGTTCTAAGATGAAATAAGACAACGGAGCAATGTTGAATTAGAGAGTATTGAAGGAGGAGTTAAGGAGGTAGAGGTTACTAGAGAAGTGAGTAGTACAGAGGAAGAGGACCAAGCTGAGTTGGAGTTAACCCTCATATTCTTGACGTACCCCCATTATCGACCATCTAAACTAATGAGCATGACCTCAGGTGGAAAGAGGAAGAAGAATCGATTTGCGAGGAAGCCGAGGGAATACTAATTTCAATGAATGAGGAGAGTGTGAGATCCAAGCTAGCTAAGCTTGAAGAGTTAAAAGTACTTATGATTGATGAGCCATCTTACTTTCTGTTGGCATTGGACCCATACACCCATAATCTTTTGTATGCCCTAGAGATTGTGTTACTTTCTGTACTTGATAGTTGCTAGGACTATCAAGATGTGGTTAATCAAATTCATGACAAATGGAAGGAGCCGAGGATGAAGCTAACACTAATCATAGACCTAAACTAACTCTATATCACTCTCTCTGGTTGTTGTAGGATGGTATTTGATCTTGATGGGGTTTAAAGCTACCAATTAGCAAGTTTCGGGTCAAAACTTCTCTAAGGGAGAGGAAATGATGGGCTTTAAGGTACTAACCCAACCCGATTACCAAGGCTGACCTCATTTACTTGCTGACTCATTTTGCCTATCAAGCTGAATGACTTATTTCTCGTAGATAGAGTGCCGAGAAGCAAAAAGCCAAGACAACAACCGATCTTCACCTATGCTTGACTAATTACTTACTCAGCATCATTCTTACCGATAGGTCAAGATATCATGTTTCCTAGAGTTAGATTTACTTAGCTAAAGTCTATCGTCAACTTAGTGGCCGAGAGATCATGTTACTGAGGGTTGGATCCACTCGGCATAGCCTAGAGAAACTATTGCTGACTGACTTTAAAAGTCGGCAATTATAGGCCGACCTCTCTAGTGTCTCAACCAAGCATTATGGGATTACCTCTAAGGCATGCTGAATGACCACATATCGACTTCTCCCTGTAAAACGCACAATTTTATATTTTTGTACATGTTTCTCTTTATTTTATTTATGGGCCTAATTCTTTAAGGTTTAAGGTCTTGTACATTATTTACAGTTTTGCTACTAGGGTTTAGGATGTACTATAAATAGCAGCTTTTGTAACAATGCATAAATAGATAGAAGATTAATGAAAAACCTCTTTTGAGTCCTTTCTCTCGAAAAGCTCTCTCTCCCTTACTAGCTCTTATCAATCCCTTTAGCAAGGATTATGGTAGGCAATCTTATCACTCGGACCGATGCGTCACATCTGGCGAGTCTTAGGTTCGTGTAGAATCTAGTTGGTGCATTATATCTAGTTAGGTAGCTCACGAATTTACTAAAACCCTCGCTAAAACCTTTACTAAACCCACTCTATCTTTCGTTCCTTTAGCAAGATTGGACCCACCCCCCGACGGTCGACCTTGTTTGTCCTTAGCCCAATCCATATCTGCCTAAGTCCTTCTCCTCTAGGTTAATTATTCCTATTACCCAGTCTTAGTATATTAGCTTAGTTTTGCTACTAAATTGGTCCTTTTTGTTGTCGTCCTACACATTGTCGAGCAATATGCCCTTGCTAATGGCATCAATAGCAATATATACCTCCTAAATCAGGGATTTCACATTACTTGGCCTGATGCCCAATTTCATTGAACCTATAATACTTCCCCCTAATTATGGGCATTCCCAAGCTTAATGCTCACCATTACATGATGCGAACTGTAACCAAGAATAGATAAGATTGGTTGTAAAGATGGGTCCAAGCTTACCAAAAGCTTGAAAAGGGTGATGGGAAAAATGCGTGAATGAATTAAAACAAATAAAAAGTAAGCAAAACCCATGAACAACTCCAAAGAATATGATGCACCAATGGAACTTTCAAAAGCTTATGACACAACTTGATATGATGTACGAGTTGGTTTAGTGAGGATACTCGCTACCAAACGTTGCTTAAGGGTTAGGATAAGAGTGAAATGAGAGTAAACAAACTATGTTTACAAGAAAAAAAATATCTAATGCGTTAATGATAAATTTGATGATTACGGCTACATGTACAAGGGGGTATTTATACCCTTAGAATTTAGGGCAACCTACCTAAAAAGAAAAGATAAAAAGGATATTGTCCTAAATAAGTAATATACAGAGTATACAAAGGGTGAAAATAATATTTACGGAAAAAGCAATGATTATAGTAGCAAATTCTATAAGTAGTCCCAAATACGTGGCAACAAGGTATTAGTAGTACTATTGGAGGATGTAGAGAAAACAATACTATTGAGAGGCATTTTTAGATAATTATTATGTGGGCTTATATTAGTGAGCCCAATATCAAAGCCTAGTCTAATGACCTAGTCTGGGGACAATCTCTATTGATTCATTATAAATACTAGGTAAGACCCCCTCTTCTCGACTCTCTCATTCTAATAACCATTTGACAATTTTACTCTTATGACAAAAGGTCTAAGTTAGGTATTGGAGTAGCTACACCAAAGCAACCTCAGGTGCTCCCCATAGCCATTTTCTAGTGTTTTAGGTGTTCATGTACCGAAACGAGAATCACCCGTCAACAATTGGCATCATTTATGGGAATCACGTAATCATGGTTAAAACTACGATCTTTCATGATTCTCAAAAATTTTATAATCTGGGAAATTTGTTCGTATGCTACTACTTTATCTTAATTTCTAGGATTTTATGTTTTTCTTTTTCTTCGAATCTGCATACCAGCACCTCTTTGCTTTATATCTTGATGATTGCTAAATATTATGATTTGACGATTACATAACTGCCTTCGAATCGCTTTCGAAGAAGATAATTTTCTTTCAGTAAATGATCCTAATATACGGATACAAATTTCTTTAATAGATTTTTATTTCTATTTCAATGTTTTCCTATAACGGATGAATCAATGTTGAAATGACACAAGCACATTGTTGTGATATGCCAAAATGGTTACAGCAACTTTGCTTTCGCAGTAACCGTATGTTAGATCCAATGCGAAGCCGAAAGTTGATCGAATCTAATACACTTGGGAAGTTGGAAACCACTTAGTAACCACTGTTAAGAAGTTGGTAACCGCCATATAATTACTATGTAACCGCTGTATCTCGCACGTATACCGGATTTTGAACTTGACGAGAGTAATTCGAGCCTTAGAGTCCACGGTTTTGGCTTTTCTTATCAACAATTTTCCGAGAATAAAGCCATGGCCGAGTTGTTGGCATGTTACACTAAGATATACTTGGCATACATTGAAGTGGTTTGGAAAGCTACGGCCGAGTCAAAGTAACTAATTTAGCTCATGCGTTTGAAAAACCGAAAGTGTATCATGAAGCCATCTCAAATCACAAGAAAGCTTTTGAACTATCCTATAGAAGTGCAAGGACTTATGCAAGTCTTGTATACACCTATCATTTGCAATGATGAAGTAGGCAGTTGAAGCCAATCCGAGCGAACTATCCATTTTATGAAGCTGGATATCTAGAACTCCCATGTGCAAACAGTAGCAGAAATGAAATCCCTAGGAAAATAAAGTGAAAAATGACGAGCTCCATCCTACGGCAAGGCATATGAATGGATCCAAGTTGCCAAATCCAAACTCTAGTTTGCAGTTGTAGTTCGTGCACTTTGCTCACCAAGTTCCGTAATAGCAAACAAGCCGAGCTTTTCAACCAAGTTGTGGCCGAGTGATTATTTCACAAGCCATACAACATCGCCGAGCGACCGTAAATGGCTGCTGAGCAGTTCAATCTCAAGGCCAAGTTGTCACGAGGAAGATCATACTTTAGTTGTACCAACTTCTCTATGTGCCGAGCATAGCATTACTCATTTTAATCGCGTAAATTAGAGTCATGCTGAGTTGTTTTGTGTTTGAACTGAGTAATGCTCAAGTGCCGAACCTATTATCTATTATTACTCTAAATAGTTTATCTGAGTTTCTCTTTATTGCGAGGCCAAGCAGCTTCGCTTGTCAAGTCGAGAGGCATTCGAAACCGAAGTCCAAAACAACTTTGCCAAACTCTTTTTCATTGAGACCAGTCTACGTGGAGCTCTTTATTGCGGCAATTAAGTCGAAAGGACTAATGATCTACTAGTTGCTAAATTCTAAACAAGATTCACCAAAGTGGGGGAGCTGCAATAGCTTCGTGCCAAGCACTTCAAACTGTGGTACATTTCTATCAAGCTTCCAATGATAACCAAGTGCATAAAACAATAGCAAAGCCAAGAAGGATAGCGTGTTTTAATACGAGCTTTACAATCCCGAGCTGCTAGATGTTCTCAATTTATAAGTTGACGAGATACTCTGCCTGAGCAGTTGTAGTAGCGTACCTGTTGTATATTTATAATTGCTACCGAATTGTAGTATACAAAATCAGCTATAAGGCCGAACTGTCAAATTGCTCAAGATTAAGCTTGAATACATATGTCAAGGTCTCCAAGTTGCAGTACGTTCATACCAAACTCTTCAAACTGCCAAGGGGCCCTAGCAAGCAAATGACTGACCCGATATTCGAGGTAGTGTACCGAACTGGATTGTCGAGCTACTAAGAAGCTAAACTTTATTGTCGATCGATTTCTAGTGGCCGAGCAGCCGTGAAAACTTGCCGGGTATTGAGTTTAGAAAACAGACTGCCATATAAACTCAGCTGAGGCCAAGTTCTGGATGATTGAGTCAATACCGAGCACATTGCAATAATGTTGGGTCAAACTCCGAGAGAGCAAATGCCAGCCAAAATCAAGTTCTAGAACAGCGAATGCTGAAGCATTGTTATCTTGGCAAAGCAAAGTCCGAGCTTCCAATAGGCCGAGAAACATTACAATAGTAGTGGAGAAGTCGAGTAGGAGACTATTTAAACTGCCGAGCCTCTCATTACGAGCCATTTATTCAAGTTCACTGTTGTGCTATAATACTGGCAAAACGGCACTCAACCAACCAAATTCTTAATGTAATGCTGAGCTCACACTAAAAGTGCTCTGATATAGTTTATGCTTTTAAGTTGAGCCACACTTTCCGAATGTGAAGCTCTTCATAGCCGAGTTTGTTCCAGTCAAAACAAGTCGTCATGCTCCATGCCAAGTGGCCGAGAAGCTACTGTACGTACTTAGTATTGAGCTATTCCTTGAATGATTGAGCCCATATCAACTCAATTTCTGAGGACGCAGGGAGTGCAAGTGAGCAATCCCCTTCATGGAGTGCAATCCACCATAATAGCAGAACGACGCTTTCTTTTTATAAATGCTGAGTCAGAGGATCTGAGCTAAATGTTGAGTTACTTCGGTAGACCGATGCCAAGTTATCTGTAGTCGAGTTGAATCCTAATAAGACTGAGTACTTTATGAACAACATATTAGATAACGACTTGAGCTTCTCTTCCTTTAATCAAAATCCGAGCTTTGCTTGGGCAAAACATCCTCAAATGGATTTCCTCTTCACTCCATCGTTGTTGAATTTTTGAGAATTTTCTCAACACATCAAGCTCCACCGTCATCCGTGCTATCGCCGGTTAAGGAAATTTCTGAGCAGCACTTCAACAAAAATAGATGAACATGATTACTCGACAAGCAATCCAACGCAGGACAACAGTCTAAGTTCTTTTCGTAGCTATAGCAACGGAGTGATAGATCCTTATCCAATTTGTCCAAGCTCTTTTTTGGCCGAACTCTTGCGAGTAACGGAACAGAGAGAATATCTTCTAATAGCCGAGAAAGGGTACGCAATGCTACCTGATGACTAGTAACACAATTGGAAAGAATTACCAAGCCACATAACTGTAGTTTGAGCCCCCTTGTATCTTGCAGCTGCCTGGCGGATTTGCCTATGTTAAAGTTTATGAGGGTGTTGAGATAGTGGTCGAAAAACTTAATGCTTAGGCCAATGACCAGCTATGCTGTAACGATAGTGCTAAGTTGGATCTTTTTCAAGCTTGAGTCGAATGCTTCACTAACAACGGTGACGACTCCGAAAACTGAACTCCACTAGTCGAGTTCTATCTTTTACTGTGTTTCAAAAGCTGAAAATGCCAAGCTCCTTCACACCAAAGTCAAATAGTTGTCTCAAGTTTGGATTGTTTTCTTGAATTACTACAAAGTCAACAACATCTCAAGCTACGGAAAGTCGTATTTGAACTATACGTATCGACCCCACCGTTTAAAGATGAGTAAGATTTTACTCCTACCATTTGTAAGTTATTATACATTTTTCAAGACAATACGTATTAAAAATACAAGTCTTATGCTAAGCTTCATGTTAACCTATTGTTGACACTCTCTCTTGACTATATATCAAGCTGCATTTGTCCATAAGTCGCTTCATGATTTAAACTTCGACAAGTTAGATAATATAAATTGTCACCTATTTAGCAATTATAGCAACTTACTTGGTCATTTGCTAACTTATTTTCACTTCCTTTGGAGACAAGTATGAGAACTCCAAAGCAAGTGAGAGTAAAATAAATGCCCTTCGTTTTATGCCCATGCAAACGTAATTTGCTAATGGGATACTCCTTAACCGCTCTAAGTCCTACAACTGATATGAATGATGAGAAAGCAAGCTAAGGTCCTATACTTTAATGGACCAAAGTCCAGTCAACCTATCTTACAACTTAGCACAGGTCATGCCTAACTTGGGCAACTTTCATGCTTCCTTTGCCTTTTTAAGCACCTTAGTCTCTTCAGGTCTATGCTTCTTTAGGCATACTCGCCTCTTCAGGCACTCTTGTCTTTTCAAGCACATTGGCCTCTTTAAGCATACTTGCTTCTTCAAGTACTCTTACTTCTTCTGGCATATTAGCATCTTTAGGCCCTCGCTTCTTTAGGCTTCAGGCACTTCGGCCTCTTTAGGTCTATGCCTTTTTTAGCCATACCAATATTTATAGGTGCCTTAAGCACCCTACTTTTTGCCTTTTTAGGCCTTTGCTTCTTCAAGTACCTTAGCTTCTTCAAGTTGAGATTATAAACCTTTCTAGAAATCATACTAAATCAACTTCCCTAAATACTCTCTTTTCTGACTTTATCACTAAAAAGAGTTGGGTGGGGGGGGTAAGTGTTGATAGGCATTTTTAGATAATTATTATGTAAGCTTATATAGTAAGCCCAATATCTAAGCCCGATTTAATGACTTAAACCAAGGACAGTCTCCATTAACTCACTATAAATACCAGGCAAGACCCCTTCTTCTTGACTCTTGACTCTCACTCTAATAACCATTCAACAATTTTACTCTCATGACAAGAGGTCTAACTTAGGCATCAAAGTGACCGCCCCATAGCCATTTTCTTGTGTTGCAGGTGTTCATGTATTGGAACAAGAATCACCGGCTAATAAGTATGAACTAGTTAGGTAGCCGAACAAGAGTGTTGAGTAGGCATGGACTTGTTTAAACAAGAGTAGTTGAGGATTAGCATAGGATAACTCTCTCGGCTTCTCGATAGTAATGGTGTTAAGCAAGTGGCCGGCTTGGACATAATCGAACTAGTGTGTAAGGATTGGCTGTTGTTGGGGCATTCTTCTACTCAGCATACAATTTCCAAGAGATAGGCAATCATTCAGCATGGCATCGAGAATTGATTGACAATAAGGAGTAACTTTGCTTCAGTAGAAGTTGGTTAGAGCATGAGGATTCGCCTTGCTAATCCCTTTACTCTTTAGGCTTAGCTGTAGGTTAAAGGACCAATAGCCTGATTCTTATCATTCCCTCTAGGTTGATTTGGATTTGGGATCAAATCCGAACGATTTTCACTTAGCTCTCCGTTAGGGTGATATGGACTAAGGTCGGCAATGTTAAAGGTGTTATAATCCTCATAATCTTTGGGAAGCTTAAACCTATAGGCATTGCCGTTGATTTTTTAGAGGATTCTAAAAGGTCTCTTAGCCCATGCAGACAGTTTGTTCCTTCTCTTGCTTGGAAACCTTTCCTTGCACAGGTGTAGCCATACTAAGTCTACTTGCTGAAACTGTTTCGTTGTCCTAACCTTAGCCTTCTCACACATTCATTTGGCAGCTTAGTTGATTTGTCAAGTAACTTTATTTTAGATGTGTTGTAAGGACTGTGCTTATGCTCTTACATTAAGGTCTTCATGCTTGGATTTGGGTATAGGGGTGTGACCGAAGGGCAACTCGAGATTAAAATCATAGACAATCTTGAAGGGGGTTTGCTTAGTAGTGTCATGTACTATTCGATTGTAAGCGAATTCAACTGTTGGTAAGCAAACATCCCAATCAGTTAAGTTCTTGTCCATTGTAGCTTAGAGCACCAATCCCAAAGTATGACTGACTACCTCTATTTAGCCATTGATTTAGGGATGACAGGAAGTACTGAATAGTAGTTTGGTCCCAATGCATCTCTATAGAGTTCTCTAAAAATGGCTCAAGAACTTTAAGTCCCTATTTGATACCGCACTTCTCGGCACATCATGTAACCGAATAATTTCCTACAAGAAAAGAGAAGTAATAACCGAAGCATCATTACTCTTAAAGTAAGGTACAAAGTGTGCCATCTTACTAATTCTATTGACGATGATCATTACAGAATCTTTACCTTAGGTAGTTCATGGTAATCTAAGAATAAAGTCCATGCTCAACTCGATCTAAAGTCTCATTGGGACAAGCAAGGGCATTACTTTCCCTTGCTCGACTCGATGTTTAGCCCTTTTGCACACGGCATGGCCATCAACAACTCAATGTACATCTCATGTTGTTCTCAGCTAGAAGAAATGCCCATTCAACAACTCATAAGTCCTTCTCTCCCCAAAGTGTCAAAAGAGTCCTCTACTATAGCCTTCCTTGATTAGTAACTCCCTTAGTGAACAAGTTGGCACGTACAATTTTCTTCTTCAGAACAAGTATCCACCTTCCATATGATATTCATCTACTATCCTTCCATCAGCATAGCACCTAAGTATGGGTCTAAAGTGTGGATCTTCGGAGTTCTGTTCCTTAATATTTACAAACCTAAGCAATCTAGTATGTAGTTCTGTTAGGAGTGTATGTCTTCTTGAAAGAGCATCTGTAACCATGTTGCTTTTTCCCTACTTGTACTTAATGACAAAATTGAATCCCTTAAGGAATTTAACCTACCTCGCTTACTGCTTCAATAACTAAGTCAGAGTTCGGAGATACCTTAAAGACTCATGGTTAGTGTAGATGACAAATTCTCTTGGTAGTAGATAATGTTGCCATACTTAGAGTGCTTGAATGAGTGCTAAGAGTTCTTTGTCATGCATGGAGTAGTTCCCTAAGCTTCTCACTATGGTAGGAGATAGGTTAGCCTTCCTACATTATAATAGCGCCTATCCCAATGCCTGACGTATTACATTTCAACTCAAATACTTTCTCGAAGTTAGGCAAAGATTGTATTAGTGCAGAAGTCAATCTTTGCTTCACCTCAGCAAAGCTTCTCTCCTCCTTTTCTCCCCATCTAAATTCAATGTTCTTCCTTGTTAGGTCAGTAAGGGGCATGGCTAAGGTGCTGAAATTCCTAATAAATCTCTTATAAAATGATGCCAGTCCATAGAAATTTCTTACTTTGATATAAGTAGTTAAAGTTAGCTACTCGATGATTGCTCGGATCTTCTCATCATCTACTTGTAAGCCTCTTCTACTTACTACATAGCCAGGAACATTACTTCCTCCTAACAAAAGCAACATTTCTTAAGATTGCCAAATAATCTCTTAGTATGGAGGACACCCAATACGGCTCGGAGATGTTCATAATGACTCGACAAGTTGACATTGTACACTAGGATGTCGTCGAAGTATACTGCGATACACTTTCCTATCAAATATCTTAGGACATGGTTCATCAGTCACATGAAAGTGCTTAGGGCATTTGACAAGCTGAATGGCATAACTATCCACTCATAGTGTCCATGTTAAGTTCTGAATGCAGTCTTCTACTAATCTCCCAGCCTCATGAGAATTTGATGGTATCTAGACTTCAAATTAATCTTGCTGAAGATCTTAGCTCCACATAATTCATCCAGCGTGTCTTCCAACCTGGGGCTAAGATACCTGTATTTGATCACAATCTTATTCATGGCTCGGTTATCAATACATATCTACTAAGTACCATCCTTTTTCAGCATTAAGAGTACCAAAACAACATAAGGGCTGAGACTCTCCTTTACAAATCCTCTTTCTGGTAGCTCATTGACTTGTCATTGTAACCCAAAAGCCTACTTCGGACTCATCCAATAGGTTAGCTTATTTGGCAAGGTAGCGCCAAGTATTAAGTCAATGTAATGTTCTATGCCTTGAAAAGGGGGTAACCCTTCGAGCAACTGTTTTAGGAATAAATCAGTATATTCATCCAACAACTCTCTTACTTCCAGGGGTAGTTTACCCGCTCCTTTAACTTTAATAAACACCTGACCAACATGAAGGTTGGTACATCAGCTTTAATGGCCTCTTGGAGCTTGGCTTTACTCATCATCAGAGTTTTCTTTGATCCGCCAGCAAGTTTTGCCTACAGTTTGTTAACTTGACTCGGTGGTATCAAGTTTAGTATAATCTTCTTACCATCCTTCTCGAACATATACATATTCCTATATTCATCACGGATAACTCTTTCATTAAATCGCCACGGTTGGCCTAGCAACACGTATGATGCACATATAGGTGACATGTCGCAAAGAATCTTGTTGGAATAATTTCTAATAGTGATTGACAGTAGTACTTACAAAGTGACTTGTAATAATCTTTTGTCATTTAACCAATGCAACTTATATGGCCTCGGATGTGTAATAGTCGACAATTTCAACTTCATGACCAAATTAGCTGATGCCACATTGGTACATCTACCACCATCCACAATGAGAGCATCTAGCTGGTCATCTAACTTGTAGGTGATGTGGAACAAGTTCTCTCTTTGCTCTTCCTTAAGTGTAGACTCTAAACTCATTACACATCAAATGACAAGGATCAACTGATCCAAGTCCTCGACAAATACATCCTCTTCAATCAGTTCTTTTTCCTAAGTAGTTTCCTTCTAGGCAAGAGTCTCTTCCTCAGGTTTCTTGTTAGTATTATCTACCTCAAGCTTCGAGTCATCTCCCTTAATGACCATAGTCTTTTAGTTTAAGCATTGAGCAGCCATATGTCCAAATCTTTAGCACTTGAAGTGCTTGATCTAACTCATCTTCCTACTAGATCCTTGCCATTTTTCATATGTTTAGGTTGGTACATCACTTTTTGATTGGCCCTTCTGGTCAGTCCTGACATCCCCTCGTTTGATTAGCTATATACTCATCTAACCTTGATAACTTCCCTAAACAGGTCGACTAGTCAACAATCGAGTCGGCATTCGACTCCTTCTCTACCTTTCCACTCATTGAGCTACTTGTATGGCCTCATCCATAGTGGTAAATCATTAGAGTTCCATAATATCTTGAATGTCACTTCTCAATACAGTAAGAAACCTAGAGATTATTCGTACTGGTGGTTCCTCCACCTCATAGTGGAATATAAGCATTTGGAATTCTTAGACATACTCATCAATAGTTTGGCCTCCTTATCTCAGTTCTTGAAGCCCAGTAAAAGTATCTTGTAGATAAGTATCCAGCAGAAATCTATTTCTGAGTAGTCTCTTCATCTTAGGCTAAGTAATAATCACTCTATATCCTTCTCGTCTCCTCATAGCCTAGAAATTCTTCTACCACATGGCAACATATCTAGAGAACTTAACAACATTAGTTCCCATTTTCTCATAATCCTCATATTGATAATAGTAAAAAACACGTTTTACCTTCTCCTCACAATCTAAGTACTTTTTCATACTTCCAAACCCATTGATGCTAGGAATTTAAAACATCACATCATTAAATGCTCTAGGTGTTTGAACTTACTCTTCTTCTTCATAATACTCTTCTTCATCCTCTTTTCCTTAGTCTCTCAAGTTAATTCTTCTCCTCACTAGTTCGCCTACTTCTCCACTTTGAGCTTGTGGAGCTAGGTTTTGACCTTACGTAGGTTAGGCAACTTATGGAGTGTTATGAATGGCTTCAGCAAGTTAATAAGTTAACGCATGAACAGCTTAAGTTAAATCTACTAGGAGGTTAGCCACCTCATCAATTCTCTCATCCATACTTCTTAGAGTACCTTGAGATTATCCACTAGGGAAGGTAACACCACTATTGTCTTCCCTAATGCTAGCATTAACACTTGAGTCCATCGTTTTTCTCCAATAAGTCCAAATTTCAAACTTCTCGACTAGGTGTTATTGCAAACACTTTCACAACACACTTCCTCCAAGCTAGAAGCGTAACAACTAGCAAAATATAGCAGTTAAACAAGCAAGATAACTTGCTTTATTTCATACGCGCAAAATAGAGTATAGACAGAACTTCGAAACAAACTACTACAACCCAAATAAAACCTTCACTCTGATACCAAGATGATGTGAACCGCAACCAAAAACAGATAAGGACAGTCGTAGGGGTAGGTCTAAGCTTGCTAAAAGCTTGAAAAGAGAGATGGGAAAAATGCACAAACGAACCAAAATGAATGAAAAGTAAGCAAAACCCACAAATAGCTCCAAATGATATAATGCACCAATATAACTTCTAAAGGCTCATAATACGATATGACACACGAGTTGGTCTGATGAAGGTACTTACCACCTAGCCTTGTTAAAGGGTTAGGATAAGAGTGAAATGAGAGTAAATAAACTATGTTTACTAGAGGAAAAATATTCAATGTATTAATGATAAATCTGATGATTTGCAGCTATATGTACAAAGAGATATTTATACTCGAGAATTTAGGGCAACCTACTAAAAAGGAAAAGATAAAAAGGGTATTATCCTAAAAAAGTAATGTACAAAGTATACAGAGGGTGAAAAGAATATTCACTGAAAAAGCAATGATTATAGTAGCAGTTTCTACAAGTTATCCTAGACATGTAGTAACAAGGCATTGGTGGTACTGTTGGAGGATGTAGACAAAACAGTACGAACTAGTTGGGTAGCCGAGTAAGAGTACCAAGCAGGCAGGGACTCATCTGAACAGGAGTAGTTAAGGATTATTGCATGACAACTCTCTTGGCTTCTCAGTAGTAATAGTGCCAATAAGTAATTGGCTTAGACATCATCGAACTAGTGTGGGAAGATTAGCTGTTGTTAGAGCATTCTTCTAGTTGATGTACAATTTTTAAGAGATGGGTAGTCAATTAACTTGGCATCAAGAATTGATTAGCAGTAAGGAGTAACTTAGCTTTGATAAAAGTCAACTGGAGCATGAGGATTCGCCTCACCTATCTCTTTAGTCCTCAAGCTTGGCTACAAGTTAAAAGCCTAATAGCCCAATTCTTATCATTGAGTGTACTTTATCTTAGATCAGTTTAGATCATAAGAAATTTAGTTGAAGTCTTAGGGAGAAATCCCCATCAACTTTGCCTGCCAAGTCTCCCTGATGGGTACATTAAGGAGAGGAGCAATATTTCTTTGGAAGGATCATTTTATAGATCTCTACTTTAGTATGAATGGTCATCTCAGAATGTCTAACCTTTCTCAATTCTGAGCTACTCATTGTTGATAGGCAATAAGGTGACTTTTGGCTAATGCTCATGTTTCATGGATAGTATCTAATTTCACTCGAAGGCTTATATCAATATATTTGAGTTTATAATCTCAAACTTTTGTACTCTCTACTTAGAGTTCAATTGGCAACACCTCTTTAGATCTAAAGGATAACTGATGAGGAGTATGGCATGTTGAGGTCCTTTATGTAATCCTATAGCCTTATAGAACATTGGATAGCTCATTAACCATTTATTACTAGCTCAATTCACCTTCTTCTTCAAACTTTAGAGAATGACCTTATCTACAGCCTCCACCTCAATCTAATCTATCGAGCTTCACAAAACTCTCTGAACTTTTCATTATCATATTGCTAGCCATTATCTACAATAATAGCATAATGTATCCCAAACCTAGTCAAAATGTTACTAACCATGAAGGCCTCGATGCTCTACTCCATTATACTTGCCACTAACTTTGCTTCCAACTACTTTGTAAAGTAATCTATTGTAATGATGATGTATTGTCTTCACTTAGTAGTCTTTGGAAATGGGCTAAAGATATTTAACCCCCATTAAGCAAAAGGCTAGGGATAGGTGAGCGGGATCAAATATGCACTTGAGGCTCTTTCAAATGAAGTTTTCCTTTGTCATCGGTCACAAGTTTGAACTAGACAAAGGGAATCCTTCTTTATTATAGGCTACTAATATCAAAATGATAATGCTCTTACATATAAAGCTTCGGCCTTAATGTGATTATTGTACACTTCGAAATGTAGGTCAAAAAGGGCCTATTTTGCTTTTGATAGTCATAGACACCTCAAATAAGGCACACTTAATCCACTTTTATACAACTTCTCATCAATTTTGCAATGTTGGCGGCCTTGTACATGAGCCTCTAAGCCTCCATACTATCTTAAGGCAAGAGTCCATTCTTTAGGTAGTCAAAAATAGGATCCATATAACAATATTCCACCTCTTTCTATTATACCTTTAAACATTCCACCATTTGCCTTTTCATTCTCTTTTCTAGTAAATATGCAATAAAAATCCTTTCCTCTAACTCGACAAACCTTTGGAAGCCAACTTGGAAACTTAATTATAGTATAATTTTCTACCCTCAAAATCTTTACCAATTGTGATGTTTCAAAGCTAAATCCAAACTCTTTAACCAACTACAACTATTGAATCATGTTCTCATCCTTTACCATGTTGTCCCCTTTAACCTAATTAACAATTAATTGGGAATTGGAGTAATGTCTAGACGTTGGCTTTGAC
The DNA here is from genome assembly GCA_024138015.1 of Lumnitzera littorea. Lineage (NCBI taxonomy): Eukaryota > Viridiplantae > Streptophyta > Magnoliopsida > Myrtales > Combretaceae > Lumnitzera > Lumnitzera littorea. The sequence continues at coordinate 85,389,548 of JAMXBB010000012.1, forward strand.
TCTTTTGCTAGCTTCATCCTTACCAAAAGTGCCTCATTTTATGAATTTTAGAGTATAAGAAATTTGAGCTCCTATGAAGCCTTTCAATTTTAGGCTTGCCTCACATCCTTCACATGTGGATGATCCATCGACATATACCGTCGAAGTTGCCTCTTCACTTTGCTTAATAGATGCTTCACTCCCAGTGAATTCAACTATAAAATCTACCAAATTTTGAGCCTTGTAGGCCTCTCTAGGTCTGTATTGTATCCTAGAGGACTAAGCTCTAGACCATATTTAACCAGTTGCCTTGAGACATCTAGCTTTTGCAGACCTTGCTTTAGGGGTTGATTAGTTAACGCCATGATCTAATGAGCCTCAAAGTAAGGTCAAAGCTTCCTAGCTACTACAATAATGGCTAGGACAAACTTCTCTAACTTAGTATACTATAGCTTAAGACCTTGCAACATATGACTAACATAATAAACCAACTTATGTGTTTGCCCTTTTGCTTGTATAAGTATAGATGAAAGAGTTAGGTCACTTATTGACAAATAGAAATAAGGGTTTTGCCTTCCACTAGCTTTGACAAGATTGGTGGCTTAGTTAAGAACTATTTCAAAGCCCCGTTCGCATTCCACAGTCCATCTAAACTCAAATGGATTTCTTAATATACGAAAAAACTCCATACAGCTTTCAACACTTTTTAAGATAAATCGATTCAACGTTGCTACTCTACCAACCAACCTCTATACTTCTTAATAGATTTTGGTGACTTCATATCCAATACAACTTAGATCTTCACAAGATTGGCTTCAATTCCCCTTTGTGTTAACATGAAGCCTCCGAACTTCACTGAAGAAGGTTCGTACACACACTTTTATGGGTTTAATTTCATATTGTGTCATCTAAGCATGTTAAAGGTTTCTTGCAAGTCAGAATGATGCTCATCATTAGTTTTACTCTTGATGATCATATCATCCACATACACCTCAATATTCCTATGTAACTGAGGTTTAAACATTTTTGTAACTAGCCATTGGTACATGGCACCCATGTTTTTTAACCTAAACAGCATAACTATGTAACAATATGCTCTAAAATTAGTGATGCAAGAGGTGTATACCTGATCAGAGGGGTGCATCTTGATTCAATTATAGCTAGAAAAGCTGCCCATAAAGCTCAGCAAGGTATGTCTTGAAGTCAAATCGATTATCTAATCAATACGAGGCAAATGAAAGAAATCATTTGGGCATGCTTTATTTAGGTTAGCAAAGTCAATGCACATTTTCTACTTCCCATTTTCCTTCTTAACTATAATATAATTAGCTAGCTAAGTGGGATACGGCTCTTCCCCAATGAAGTCTGCCTTCAATAATTTTTTAACTTCCTCTTCTAAAGTTGCTTGCCTCTCTGAAGTAAAGTGTCTCTTTTTCTACTATATGACCTTAGCATATGGATCAATGTTCAACTTATGGGTAGTTACATACTCAAGAATTCTAAGCATATCAGATGGAGACTCAGTGAAAATATCTTTGTTACCTTGAGGAAACGTAATTCACTTTCTTGAAGGTTGAATGGAATGTTACCTCTGACCTTAGTCATGTACTCTAGGTTATTACTTAACTGAATGATTAGCATTTCCTCTACTGACTCTCCTCTCATTTGCAAGCGATTACTTGTGCCTTGCTTGATGTGGTAAACTTAGCCCCTCTTTAGTGCTTTCAAGTAAAGAGCTTTGGTTAGTTGTTTGTCTCCATGAGATGTTCCTACTCCATTAGGGTAAAAAAATTTTCCTCCTAATGAGCTATCAATACTACCACCTTAAAAGTGTTAATGAAAAGTCGGCCCATGATTTTGTTGTAAGGCAATGTACAATCTAATATGAATAAGTTAATTTCCTTTTTTACGACATTTTCATCATCCCCAATCTAGAGAGTTAGGGCAACTATGCCATGAACATTTAACGGTTGATTATTAAACCCATACAAATAGTATTTGTACAATTGCATCTTTCCCTAGCTTGATTGCTTTTGATCAAATACATGTTTGAAGATGAAATCAATTAAGCCCCTAGTGTCCATCATAACCTTTATGACTTCAAACTCAGCTACTTTGGTCATAATAACTAGTGCGCCATCATAGGGAAACTGAATCCCTTGCATATCCTTGTCTGTAAATGTCATCATATAATCTACTTTGTACCTTTTCCCTCTAAGATTTAACACATAGTTGACTTGAAAATTGGCTAAGCTTGATGTGAATAGGGTATTTCCTACTGTTAGACCACAAAAAATCACATTAATAACTCCCTTAGGAGCCTGATTGTCTCCTCCTTCATTATTTTGAGCTACGTACTCCCAATTACTAGGTGAAGCATCGTTTTTGAGGTTATTGCTCAATCCTTCTTCTCTCCATAGGTCATTTAATCCTTTCTTCCTTATTTATTATGAACTTTCTTAAATATCCTTTCTAGATAGCATCTTCTAGTACATTCTTCAAGTGGATGCACTTGTCTATGTTGTGATCACAATTTCTATGAAAGTCATATTACTTGTTAGAATTTTTCCTTATGGGAGTACTCTTCATCTTTTCTAGCTAGGCTAAGAATCCTTGGTTTCATACTTCCTACAAAATATCTGACATAGGTCAGTTTAGGGGGGTGTATATGGCAAAGGTCATAATTGGCCTCTTCTAATCTCATAAAGGTTGACTCAATTTATCTAGCATGTCAAATTACTTTCGAAGGCAGTCCTTTATGGATTACCTCTCTTTTTTTGGCTTCTTATTGAACTTTTCCCTCTCGAGCTTTGTTCAAGCTTACATACGATCTTCTTGGCATATGAACTATTCCAATCTCTTGGTAAAATTGTCTAACAAGGTTGGAGGATGCTTAGCAAGAGACTTAAAGAAGTTTAAATCTTCCCTAACACCTCTATAAATGGTGTGTAGTCCTATACTCTTGTCACAATTGGTAATCGTAATCATCAACTAATTAAACCTATGTACATAATCCTTGATAGTTTCCTTAGGCTTCTACCTAAATGACATTAGAAGTGAGGAATTATTCATCAGTGGCTTACTAGACAAAATTTATTGCCTAAATTCATTAGCCAATTGGTTGAAAGAAGAAAGAGGCCACTTTTCAATGAGTTAAACCAATTACTTGCTAACTTCCTTAAGGTAGAGGGGAAGACCTTACAAGCAATTGCATCAGAAAGTTCGTACAACTCTTTTAAAGTACAAAATGAATTTAAGTGATCGTCTAGGTCTTTTTTTCCCATCATAAGTGTCAAATTGAGGTAATCAAATGCTCAATGGAAGAACTTCATCCATAATCTCTTGAATAAAGGGGCTTGACTTTCGACCTTTTGTTTCTACTTCTTTCTTGGACGTTTCTTCTATAGCCAACTTCTTGGTGTACTCTTATAAATCTTGTAAACTCATATCTACTACTACCTTCTATGGAGCTTATCCTCCATTCTAATCTTACATTGGCATCTGCTGAAAGTCCTTCACCACATAGGTTTCTATCTTCACTACTAGGCAATTTCATTCACCATAGTAGCTTTGCCGCATAATTGTCATAATGCATCATCATGAGCAATTAGGTTGATTCCTCCTCCAATTGCCTTTAATGAGGGAGTGGAGGAAGAGGTAGCATCACTTTATTGAGTTTCTACCTTAGTTCCTGGTTATTGGCTTAAACTTCTTCAAGCTCCTTAGTACATTTACTACATAAGGCTTTTTGCTGTGCAATATGCGAAACTTCAACATTTTGATTGTATACTTGTTCAAGATTATCATGAATCTCTACCTAAAGCACTTTTGGAGTGTTCTATAGGATTCTTTGCTTTGGAATTATACGAGGGGCATTACTCCACCCCTAGCCCTAACCCTCACCCACCCCTCCCCCCCAAGAATGTTATTAACTTTTGATTTCATCTTAGTCACCATCGAGTTTGTCAAGAATAGATGGTACCATATTGTTGATGCTAAAAGTTTGTGTTACGAAGTGTTTAGACACTTATCAAGTTGAGATTCTACAAAAGAAAAAATTGAAGCTAAGGGGAGTGCTAAGGCTACTTTGGGATAGCTACTACTATGCTTAAGTTAGATAATTTTAGGAATAAGGGGAAATCAATGAGAATGTGTAGTGTAAGAGTATCTAGAAACAACTTATAGTTGCCTTTCGAGCTTTATTTATAGTTGCAAATTGTTCCTCACTTAGTAACTATCGCCTCAAAAGTATACATGTATGCTATGTTTAAATTTTAGACCACTCTCTAAGAATAATGGACATGGATGGAGTAGTAATAGCTAGTGGGTAGTTATTATTGTAGGAAGCCTAGCCACTTGTATTCTTGGCTCAAATTTAAACTCTTTGTGGTAGATTAGGTCTTAACAAGCTATATGTGGTTCCTCTAAGCTAACTAGGGTTAATTCGACCTGTTTAGGTTAGACTAGTCTTTACCATAGGGTAAAGAGGTCAAGGTTGAAAGAGGTCAAAAGTGTAGTACAAAAGGAACTAAACACGAATAAGTAAGCTAGGTATACTTTATCTTACATTGGTTTAGATCTTAAGGAGTTTAGATCAGGTTTGAAAAAGGGGCAAGTTCTCTAATTTGCACATGATAGTAGAACAATGATGTGATATCAATACTAATCCTTTACTCTAATACCATTGAAATCTATTATACCCTATTAAGGTAGCTAGATGCAACAACCCACCATTGATTACTAAGAAGTTAAAGAGAAACACCACTATTGCTCATTCACAATAAAGCATAAGGCTTCTCTTACTTAGATTACCATAAGGGGTTCGTGTAGTGTTAGTGATATAAGCAAAGAACCTATTTGAAATATAACCTATGCAATATATATATTTAGCATATTTTCTTGGTTTATAATATTACAACCATGTCAAAGTATTATACATGAACCCCAGTCCATTCAAAGCCACAAAACTAGATATAGCTATAATCTCAAACATAAGAAAGCCCATGGCTTAAGTTTAACCTCTAGTCTAGGTAGCTCTTCCACATGGCTCACTAGACCTTGAAGAACCAGGCCTAAAACTTACAAGAGGACAAATAAACTTAAAACCCAAGGGGCACCAGGCCTACCAATCAAATTGGGGCAAGATCATCAATGTTTAGTCTTTAGAGTTTCAAGCTCAAAATCAGATGTTTTCTCACATAGGGACATGTTTTAAAGAGGCGTTTTAAAGGCAAATCCCAAACCTAGGCTAAACTAAGATAAACTCTTATGTAAGGGAACAATAATTCATTTTTAAGTTTTAGAAGGAAAAGAAGCAAACTAGATCCTACATACTAACCTCTAAAACACTTCAAAAGTTAAGCGATATCATGGTGAGGATATTTTAAGGAGGTCTATTTTGAATTTGATACACAGGTTAAATTGAAGTTAGGCATTCATCTTTAAAACCCAAACACAATTATCCTTTGTCAACCTTATGAAGTTAATCTAGAGTGTTTTCAAATTTAAACTACGTTAAGAACCACTCTACAATGGGGCTAATTTAGAGGTTATAGTCATCAATTAAGAGAATAGGATAGAACTAGTTACTGCTTATGTCACGAACTGAGGATGGCCTAGTCGTAGTAGATGCTGTATATTGTACAAAGAATCCCTAATTGGTTATCCTTCTAATCATGAACTCTTCATATAATATATAAGGCTCTACAACTGCTAGTTTCCCAAGAACATACAAATTCACATGATATCATCACACAAACATATTTATATAAAATTTGAACTACAAAGCTTACAATATATAGTAATTGAGTATATCTAAGTCTATAATACTAGTAAAACAAAAGTACATGAGCAAGAGTCTATATAAACTGTTCTCTCTCAATACATAGGATAGCTTGCTCTTGCCTAAGTCTCTAAGCTAACTTGTGGTATCCCCTGACCAGCCTCTATGAACAAGTTATCCTGCAGCAAAAGTTTAGGAGGTGTAAGCCTAAGCCTAGTGAGCAAAACCCTCAGTCTAGTGAGCAAAACCCTCAGCCATACCACAAGCTAGTTATAAATACATTATATTCATGCATATAAATGAATGATCAAATAGAATGTCAAACAATACGTATAGTTAACTAGTTCATATACATAACTTAGATTTAACACCTTCCGAAGTCAAGGTTGGAGTATACATGGTACCAATCAGATCAAGGTATTATACTAGAACTTACTTTACTACGAAACTCTATGTTCCGTACTTAAATCAAATAATTCTTTTATTTTCATAAAAACCAAGTTCTAGTATAATCGTTAGTGGGCCCCCGCAGTCTACAGTCATCCTTAAACAGAGGCCTCAAGACTTGACCCTTAGCCAAGTAGTTGGTGCCTTCAACACTTAGTGTTCCTACGGGCCAAGGTAAGGTCATTTTGTACAAGTGTACCGTACAAAACCAATAAATTAATAATAACAACCCTCGAATGACCTCTCTTTATCTCCGTATGATGTGACGGCCGGAATTGTGTCTATGTAATGCATGTTAATGAATGATCCAGTTTCTTTTTATAAGCCGAGTATAATTAAGTTCAAATTATGCTGTGACCGTCCAATAGTTCACACAATCATTTTTTATACTACCATGCAACAAACAAAGCATTATTTGTACTTAAGGTAAATTCACAACTCAACATACAATAACATATACAAGCATTTCTTGAACCCCACACAGTAGTCAATTAACAATAATATTTAAGTCAACTATCTACAATCACATATAAGCATGGAATCATAGGATAAATGCTCACTCGACCATGATAACTTGCTCTAGTCGTAGTAATCAATCAAGAAATCCTTGCTTACCTTGGGATCACCTGATCATTATGATATAATAATGCTAGTAAGTAATTGAATTAACTAGTAATTCTAAATATCTATTTACCTAATTCTACTTAGATTACTATCAATTTTTATCAAGTTAGACTTTATTATTAATCATATGTAACTTTTTCATTCTATCTATAATATTTATGAATTTATAGTCGTTTTTCATCGTTTTCAGACATTAGTTCACACGGTGATGTCCGTTTTGGACGTTAAGACCCGTGTTTCATGATATGGACTAAATTTATAGAAATTTTAATTGTGGAAACTTAATTATTGTTATTGCTTATATTTATATCCTTTGTTTATACTTAATGATTTAGTTAACCCTTAAATTCTTATACTTAGAGAATTTTATCTTGTTATTACTAATTCTTGTACTTAATTAAGTGTAATCCAATTTATGAAGTATATTAGGGTTTACTAATTTATGTACCTAATTATTATGTACTCTTCTTATTTCTTATTTTATAAACCCATACTTATGTCATCGTTTATATCATTAGTTGCTTGTGTCATGGCTTATGTCATCATTTGCTTATGTCATGGCTTATATCATCTTTTAATTATATCATTGCTTACCTCATCATTTAATTACATATGCCTTACCTTATGCTTATATCATACCTAAGTGTCTTATGTACACTTTACATAAAGTACTATATACTTATACCATTACTATACTTATATGTATACTAGTATACTTATACATATACTTATACTTATACCGTATTTATACTTATACATATACTCATATACCTATACGGTCATATATGTATTTTTGTACAAATTTTGTATGCTAAATTTTCCTCTTAAGAAAACTTCCCTAATTTCATTCTTTTGTGTTTTTAAGTGTGTATTTAGTATGATATAGGTATGTATAGTTAGGATTTGTCTTAGTTTATGTTATGTATATAGTAAATACTTATGTATAAAGATCTCCATACTTATATTTTTCTAGTATATCTTTATGTACATATACTTAAAGGCATATACACATGTATCTCCTTCCTCTTCACCATGATTTCTATCCTTCTACACTTAAAGGTAGAAACTTTATGCCTTCTTCAACATGATCACACACAACACATATCTACTTATCTAATTTATCTCATCACCTAACTAATAAGTAACATAAAACAATACATAATAACAAAATCACATACCTTAATTTGTTTTTGAATTACAAAGACAGTTGGAAATTTTTGGAAAGTGAAAGGGAAAGGGGGTGTTACGGCAATGGAGGTGGGGTTTTGCTTTGTTTCTTTTTGTCTTGTAGGGTCTAGAAGAAAAGAAGTGGATAGCAATTAAGGAGGAGAAGAGAAAAAAAAAAAACAAAAGAAAAGAAAAGAAATCATGAGATGGATTAGATATTTTCTAATGCATCGGTGTTTTTTGTTGACTTTTCTAAATGTTGACTTTAGTCAACATGTGTTGACTTAGTCAACCTTTTGACCTTGGTCAACATGTGTTGACTTGGTTAACTTTTCATAAGCATATACCATTTTGTATACATAATATAGTAATTAAGGAAAATTAAGGGAAAAATTAAGGAAATGAGGCATTTGGTGAATTAATTAGTAAAAATAAATGATGAGATCTCACTTTAGGTATTTTTATCCTATATATATCATTTGGTAAGCTACTTAGTGTAACTAATATGAAAACTACCAATTAAGGTGTTAAGGTTCATTACATTTAACCTAAGCTTCAACTATACCCTTAACTCTATGCAATAATATCTTAATCATATACTTAGAAAATAAATGTAATCTATGATTCATTATCTTAGTTTCTAAGGGATTACTTAAGGATTCTAAGTATATATCCATGATTGAAAGTTATCTCTAATCTTTCACTAATGATTTGGCAAGGTATGAAGGTTATATTATCAATTAGGGTTTTAAGGTATATTATGATGAATTAATGCTCGTATGTCTTTAAGGTTATCATTTTAAGGTTTTTATTACTTTTGAATGAAATCTTTAGTGTCTACATACATTTAGGGTATAAAAGTTTCATACGCAATTGATTAGTTTTTTTAAGTTTTCACTTTCATTAACCTTATCAACTCCTAAATTATCTAACATACTCGAGTCTATTTCAAAAGCTAGATCGAAAGCTTTAGGGGTTTACAGCTTAACTAAGTGATACCAATTCAAAAATAATTTTTATTTTTTGATGAGTTATTTTCTTTGAAATGAAGAAGAGCATAAGAACCTTATGCACAACTTTCACTTTTGGGACTAGAAAAGAGAAAAAGAAAGAAAACCATTAAAGAATGGGGCAAATTGAATTGAAAAATGGAGCAGATTGAATTGGAAAAAAAAAAAGAGAGAGAGAAGGAGAAGAAAATAAGATGAACTTAAAAATAGGGCCTGAATAAGAAAACTCAATCCTAACAAGAAAGCAAAGTTTAAAATCAAAGCTCAAAAGAAGCCCCAAAAACACTAAGCCCCTATACTCTAAACACTAATCCTTCATATCCCAAAAGTACATAACCTTCATACCTCTCTCGAATCACATATCAAAACCTTACAAACATAAGGTATTCATACCCACAATATCACCCATACTCAATAAAAGCTCTTCTAATCATAAAGAATAATTCATCTAAAGCAAAAATTCTTTTTGAAGCTGGAGGTAAGCACACTTCTATTTTTTCTTAAAAAGTTATTGACTTATAAACCTGGGTTGTATAAGTAATTCTCTTTAATAGGCTTTCTCTTTTGCAAACATTTAACCAAAAGCCTAATTCATAATACTAAATTGAAAAAGACCTAATAGATCAATTGAGTCAGATTACTTATAAATTGGACTGTAATTTTTAGGACAATAGTCAAGAGTGAAAACCAAATCAAGAGTATGAAAGGAAGTCTTCTTTGATTAGACTAATTGTGAGTAACCATTTCTTTAGGGAAAAAATGTTTAAAGTCACAAGGCCTCATCATGAAGGTCAGCATGCCACTAGATTAACCCTAACAAAATCGGGTTTATGAGATATTTCAAGGGACTTAAAAGAGCATAAAATGCCCCATATGGTTATTGAGGAATGGAATGGTTATAGCTTTTGCTTCTTAATAAGAATTTGTACCTATTGGCAAACATTTAGGAAAAAAAAAAAGAGAGGGAGAGAAAAAAAAAAGGGGAAAAAAAGAAGAAAACAAAGAGAAAAGGTAAAGGCTTGTTATAAGTTTCTCCATCTATTTCCAAATCTATATCGACCTTAGAGGTCAAACTTTCAAACTAAGTTATTTGCTTTCTTCCAATATGATCACACATTTTAGGTTTACCCTATTTATTTGAGACATTCTCCCTAATGTAGTTATCCTCATGGTTGATGTTTGAATCAATGGACCTTATCCCTAGTGCCTGTATCGTCCTCAACTACTTTTAGTAGAAAAATTCCATTTTTGTAAATATTCCAAATCACAAAGTTTTCTAAAAGAATTACATCACCTCTGTTGCTTCTTTAATCGTCTTTTAGGGTCTTAAGATCTCCCTTAAGGCAATTTCCTTTTTTCCATTATCTTTAAGATTGTTAAGCTAGCCTACAGGATGCTTCCCTCCCTTTTAATCATCTTTCAAGGTCTAAGCCAACTCATAAAGCACTATTCCATCTTACGTCTCCTTTAGGGTCCTAGCCAGCTTGTAAAGCATTATCCCATTATCATTTCTTTTAGGGTTTTAAGCTAGCCTATAGCACGCTTTCCCAATTTTCAACCAATTTTTTAGGGTTTTAGCTAGCTCATAAAGCGTTGTCCATCATCATTTCTTTTAGGATTTAAAACTAGCATATAAAGCATTTTCCTATTTTTTTATCTATTGTAGCTAGCTCATAAAGCCCTATCTAATTATCATTTTCTTTAGGGTCCTAGCCTACTCATAAAGTGCTATCTCATCATCATTTCCTTTAAGGTTTTAAGCTAGTCCATAGGGTGCTTTCCCATTTTCACCCGGTTTTTAAGGTTATAATTAGCTCATAGAGAGCTATTTTATCATCATTTCCTTTAAGGTTCTAAGCTAGCCTATAAGCACTTTTTTAAGGTCTTAGCCAACTCATAAAGCATTACCTCATCATCATTTCCTTTAGGGTTTTAAGCTAGCCTATAGAGCGCTTTCTTATTTTTGCAAACATTTTTTAGGGTTTTAGCCTGCTCACAGAGCACTGTCTTGTCATTATTTTCTTTAAGGTTTTAAGCTAGCCTATAAGGCACTTTCCCATTTTTTAACTAATATTTTAAGATCCTAACTAGCTCATAAAGCGTTGTCTCATCATCAATTCCTTTTGGGTTTTAAGCTAGCATATAGGGCATTTTCCTATTTTTCAACCAGTTTTTTAGGGTCCTAACCAACTTATAGAAACTCTATTTTTGCCTTACCTATAATTTTTAGAGTTTCTTTTATAATAAAGGAAAAGGGTCCAACTTAAAAAATACAAAATACAAAAAAAAAAAAGATACAAAAAAAAACTTGAAAAATGAAAAAATACAATTTTTTTTAGGAAAAATAGATTCTTTAGGTCTTAGGTTATTTTAATTGGGTCACGTGAAAAGGTCATCTCATTTTTAGTGTTGGATAGAATCAAGTGCACACAATCGTTAAATTGGGCATAATCTCAAAATTATTATTTAATTTATTTTTATTAGCATAAGTGTACATGGTTTAATTTTAGCTTTGACCATTTAAGAATCTAATTTAGGTAGGAACTAAGTTTAAAGTAATTTTTATTTTATTTGTCAATAATTTATCAAAAAAAATTTATAGAAGTGATTGGACCAGGTGCAAAACATAGTCTACATAAACAACTACAGAGCCAAAGGCCCTTAAACATGGGATGAAGCCCATGCACGTAGACATAAAGACCGACTGCTTTTTTTTTTTTTTTTTCAAACCATATGCGTATATCATACGTATGGGTTAAGAGCATAGTCACATGCACTACATGTGATATGTAATCGCACCTTCTTTCTCTCTAATTCGGTCGATTTCCTTGGCATTTTGTAATTTTCCTAGTAAGGTCCCTATGCAATTAGCCTACTATGATAGGAATTAGATCACTAAATCGTTAACCTAAGCTAGAGCCTTAGCCTAAGGGCTACAAAGCATGGCCAAGTAAATTCTTTCCTTACATCCCACCATTAAGGACTCCGAGTTGCTGTAATTTGCCAACTTGATGCTCTAATTGAATCGAACCCTCTCATACTCATCAATTGTCTCTATCTACTGACCTAAGCTACAGTCAAACATCAATTCAGCCCATTCAACCACCCACTAAGCCAACTCGAATCCAAGTCATGCTAAATACATCCAAGTTGAATTCACCTCAAAAGAATTATTTGCTTAACTTGACAATCACCAACCTAAACGTACAGATTGTCTTTTCTACTAGAAAGTTGCCCATCTATGAAGAGTTACGTGTCTGTACAACCATATGATAGAGTCTTCCTTACAAGATACCTATTTTTGTTGTATGTTCAATTATACCCTTTATCATTCCTTACACATTACTTCTTTTGGATATTAACCTTTTAGTCTTTTCCATTTTGAGTAGGATGCTCTAATATTTCGAGTATAAATACCCCATTCTAGTGATAGCGACATGATCATCATACTTCAAAATATTGAATATACTTCCTTTTGTAAGCATTGCTCTTGGCTAGTTTGCTTAGTTCACTCTTATTGTAACCCTTAAGTATGGCTTAGAGGCAAGTAACCTCATCGAACCAGCTTATGCATTATTTTGAGTTGAGTCACAAGTCATCGGAAGTTACCTGGTGCATTATATCCTTAAAGCTATTTGAGGTTTTGCTTATTTAACTTCCATTGTTGTTTGTGCATTCACCACTTGTTTTTAAGCTTTTTGCAAGCTTAGACTCACCATCGCATCCACTTTGTATCAGAGTTGAGGTTTCATTTGGGTAAGTTGTGTTTGAATTTTCTAGTAAGATTGTTGCAATAACACATTGTAATTGCCTAAGAAAATAGTTGTAAATATTTGAGTAAGTAGAAGGAGCAGTAGTTAACTACGGTTATATACTTTATTCTACCCTGTTTTGAGTCTATGAAAGCAAAGCAAGTTTTCAACTAGATTTGTTGTTCTTCAAAGGCATTCGCTATTAATAGCTAGCTTGAACTTTCATATGAAGGATAGTATGTATGGTTTGTTTAAGTTAAGAAGGTAGTTTCTATTGTTTATGATCATTCTAAGTTTGTCCATTGAGTTTTATCGGCAAGATGACGGATCCTAGTGTTAATGCTAGTATTAGAGATGACAATAATGGTATCATTCACCATGGACGATAACCCCATGGCACCCCTAGAAGTACGGATGAATAAATTGATGAAATGGCTACCCTTATAGTCAACCTTACTAGGGTTGTACATACATTGGCCTTTCAACTTATCGAAGCCATGCAAAATATTCCCTAAGTTGCTCAACTTGTAAGAGGGTAGAACCCAACTCAACAAGCTCGAGGTAAGAGGAGTAAGAAGACAAGTACACAAAAGAATTGATTTAGGTGATATGGATGATGATGAAGAAGAAGAGTATAATGAGGAATAAGACTGAGCTCAAGCACCTTGAGCTATCAACCATGTAAAGCTTTAGATCCCGAGCTTCAATGGTTCTAGGCATGCAGATAACTATTTGGATTGGGAGGAAAAGGTTGAACGTATCTTTGACTATCATTAGTACGAGGATTGTGAGAAGTAAAGGTTGTTGTTGTAGAATTCTTTAGTATGCTACACTATTTTGGAAGTACTTATAAACCATGAGGAGGCAAGAAGGGTACAAAGAGGTCAACACTTGGCTAAAGATGAAAAGAATTCTCATAAATAAGTTTGCACTAGATACCTACCTATAGGATACTTTTGCTAGGCTTCAGGAGCTACGATAAAGGAGCTAAACTGTTGATGATTATGTTCAAGAATTTCAAATGCTCATGATTTGCTATGAAGTGAATGAGCCATCAGCTTGAATAGTATCTAGGTTTCTTACTAGATTAAGAAATGACATTCAAGATATTGTGGAACTTCAATAGTTCACTACATTAGATGAGGTTATAAGAATAGCCTAATGAGTCAAGAGGTAGAGAAGGAGTAGAATACCGACCCAATCCCCGATGAGCTAACCAAGTCAATCGAACCAACCTATTCAGGGAAATTACCGAGCTCAATAGAGTTTCGAGCCAACTAGAAAGATATATGTCAGAGTTGAAGAGAAGGGCGACCAACTAATAGTGATGTGCAGCTGAGAGTTTTTGAGAAGGGATAAGGATTTGGGAGGAAGACAAGCTAGATTAAGTGCTTTTAGTGCCAAGGGTTTAGGTACATGGTTACTCAGTATCCAAACTAAAGAACCATGATCATCAAGGGAGATGTCTAGAAAGTTAAAGTAGATAGCACAAATGAGGAACTAGAGGAGGAAAAAGAAGTAGGAGTTTAGGTTGAGGCTAATGTTGACTTGATTGAAGAAGATGTACTTGTAGATGACCTAAATAAAAGATGTGTTTGTAGATGACCTAGATAAGTTAACTTTGGTTGTTCGACGTGTGATGAGTTTAAAACCCTCTATTGAGAAAGAGTAGAGAGAGAACTTATTCTACATCACTTATAAAGTGAATGAACAGGCCTGTATGCTCATAGTGGATGGTAAAACTTGCACCAGCGTAGTATCTGTCGGCCTAGTTAGGAAACTCAAGTTATCAACCATTTCACATCTGAAGCCATATTAATAACATTAGCTAAACGAAAAAGGAGCACTACATGTCACTCAAGAAGTGTTGCTACCAATCTCTATTAGAAATTATTCTAATGAAATTCTTTGTGATGTATTGCCTCTATGTACATCTCATGTACTACTAAGCAAACCTTGGCTATTTAACAAGAGAGTTATGTATGATGGATACAAGAACACCTATGTGTTTGAGAAGGATGGAAGGAAGATTACTTTAAACTCAATGACACCAAGTCAAGTTTGCAAGCAAGTAAGCTAAACTTGCTTTAGTATTAAGTAAGGCCAAACTCTAAAAAGCCATTAGATCTAATCTGTCGACCTTCTTATTGATTAGGAGACAACTAGAATTGAAGAATAAAGAGAAGCTACCAAGAGAGGTTGAGGAGTTTCTTAATGAACATTTCGACCTATTTCCAGAACAGTTGCTAGAAGGACTACCCCCATTTCGAGGCATAAAGCATTGCATTGACTTGATACCTAATGTTGCTCTATTGAATAATTCAGCTTATTAGTTAAACCCTAAACAAGCTATTGAACTCCAAAAACACGCCAATGAACTAATGGAGAAGGTGTATGTAGGGGAGAGTCTTAGTCCCTGTATTGTACCTACATTGCTTGTGCTAAAGCAGGATGGAACTTAGTGTATGTGTATAGATAGCAAAGCTATCAACAAGATTACTATTAAGTACCGACACCCCATCCCAAGGCTAAATGATATGTTAGATGAACAGAGTGGTGTACGAAAGTATTTAGTAAGATCGACCTGAAGTCAAGGATACCACCATATTCGAATAAGGTAAGGGGATGAATGGAAGACTTCTCTTAAGACTTGACATGGCTTGTACGAGTGGATGGTCATGCCTTTCGGATTGTCAAATGCCCTAAGACTTTTATGAGACTGATGAATCATGTTTTAAGGGATCTAATCGAGAAGTTTATCATCATCTACTTCAACAACATCCTTATCTATAGTGCCGACTTAATAATGCACACTAACCATCTTAAAGTTGTTTTCAATGTCCTCCGAGCATAGAGCTTATTCAAAAACCTAAAGAAATGTTGTTTCTACTGAGCGGAAGTGATCTTCCTAGGTTACGTGACTATTGGAGGAGGATTGAAAGTTGATGAAGAGAGAGTAGCTAACCCCAACCTCATGTACGAGGTGAGGAGTTTCCATAGATTGGCATCATTTTACCAACGCTTTATCCAAGGGTTTAGTACCATAATAACACCTATGATTGTGTTAACAAAGCAGAATGTGGAGTTTAAGTAAGGAGAGAAAGAAGAGAAGAGTTTTACTTAGGTGAAAGTAAGATTGACCTCTACCCTAGCCCTAGCTTTACCTGATGTTGATTGAGTATTTGAGCTTGAATGCTATGCATCAAGTGTTGGCATCAGAGCTATGCCAATGTAAGAAGGTTGAGTTGTTGCTTATCATAGTGAGAAGCTTAAAAGAGCATAAGTGAGATATTCTGTTTATAATTAGGAACTTTTGGCCCTAATTCAAGCTATTCATATGTAGTAACATTCTCTTTTGCCAAAAGAATTCTTCATATCCACAAATCATGAGTCCTTGAGATATTTATGGGAGCCAATCTAAGCTTTCCAAACACCAAGCTTGATGGATTGAATTTTTGGAGGGATTTAACTTCATCATTAA
Source organism: Lumnitzera littorea (assembly GCA_024138015.1). NCBI lineage: Eukaryota > Viridiplantae > Streptophyta > Magnoliopsida > Myrtales > Combretaceae > Lumnitzera > Lumnitzera littorea. The sequence goes on from JAMXBB010000012.1 coordinate 85,405,790, forward strand.
ATACAAGCAAGGTAAGAACAATGTAATTGCTATCATGCTGTTAAGAAGACATATTCTTCTTATTGAGTTGTAGACTAGACTATTAGAGTTTGTAAGCATTAAAGAATAGTATCAAAATGATCCTCATTTCGGCCTTATATATAAGCACTGTAGAGAAGGAAGAATATTATCAATTAGGGTTTTAGAGTAGATTATAGTGAATTAGTACTTTTATATCCTTAAAGTTATAGTTTTAGGGTTTTTATCACTTTCAGGGGCAATCTCTAGTGTTTACATACATTTTAGTTTTAAAAGTTTTATACATGATTGAATCTTCGATTTTCATCTTTAGGTTTTCATCTTAACTAGCCCTATTGTCTCTTAGGATTTTCTAGTATACTTGAGTTTATTTTAGATATCAAGTCAAAAAATTTAGGGGTTTACACCCACTTTTCTTATATGTAGACATTTGGCTTTTAATACAGAATTACTCATTTTAAGCAATCTTAGTGTTCTCGTTATCATTCTACTCTTATCTTTAGGAAGGAGTAGTAACAAATAACCCTTCAATTCGGATTAGTGTATCATATCTAGTAGATTGTAATGCTTCTCCATATGTTTGACCATGGAGACACATTAGGAGGTCAGTAAGAAGAGTACATTGGTGAGATTACGCATCAATGATGATATTAGCCTTTCCATACTTATTCTTAATCACATATGAGAACCTCTCCATGGATTCAATCCATTTTGCTTGCCATTTGGACAACCTTAGCTATCTCTTTAAGGATCTCAACAACTTATAATCAATGTATATGATAAATTCCCTAGGGAACAAGTGATGTTGCTAGATGATGACAAACAAGCTTTAAGGAATGTATTTAATAGTTGAGCACTCCTAGATAGCTCGAACCTTCTCTTCATCTACCTTAATTACTCTTCCACATATGACAAATCTAATAAAAGCAACCTCATCTCTGTAGAAGCTACATTTCTTAAAATTGTTAAACAACCTTTCAACTTGGAGTATGTTGTAAATAGTTCTCAAGTGCTCACAATAACTCTTTAGATTTGGATTATATACAAGGATATCACTAAAATATACAACAATGCACTTTTTGATTAGTTCTCACAACATACCATTCATCAAGAGATGAATGTACTGGGTGCATTGGCAAGGTCATGACTATCCACTTACAGAGACCATGTGTTGTCTTGTAGGTAATCTTCCATTCATCCCTTTGGCTCATCTAAATTTGATGGTACCCACTCTTTAGATCAATCTTTGAAAATATTCATGCGCCATGGAGCTAATCTAACATGTTGTCAAGCCTTAACATGGGAAACATGTACATGATAATAATTTTGTTGATAGCTCAACTATCAACACACATGCACCATGCTCCATCATTCTTAGGCACAATAAGAGTAAGCACAACACAATGATTGAGACTCTCTCTTACATACCATACTTTATTAACTCATTTACCTACCTCTAGAGTTTGGCTATTTGCTTAAGGTTTAAGTAATAAGCTATCTATTTTATGGAGCAGCACCTAGTTGTAAGTCCAAGCAATGCTTAATGAATCTTATTAGTGGAAAACCATTAGGTAACTCTTTTGGAGCAAGTCCATGAACTCATCAATGACTCTCTAAATCTCTACAGGTAATTAGGCTTGATCTCTAAACTCTCATAATCTCTAGATCAACAAAAAAATAAGTATTGTCGATCTCTAGCTTTCCTCCAATTCACTTAGGGTCATGATTAAGGTCTTCCTTTAAACTCAACTTAGCTGCAACTAAGTTTCAATAGCTTATCTTAGGGTCATTGGTTATGGCAAAACCTTCCTTACATCCTTTATAATGGCATATGTATTCATATACCTATCATGGATAACTTTTTAGTCAAATAACCAAAGGAGACTTAATAAGGTATGTAAGGCAAAAATCAATGTAGCATCACAAAGGATCTTGTACTGGTATCTATCATCGATGGTAATAGGTATCTTCACCTATTCAACCAAGTGTAAAGCACCTTTTCATTTAGCTAGCACCACTTATATGGTCTTGGGTATGGTTATCAAAATCATGATTCTACTGTTCATTTGTATCAATAAAATTGTATAGAATCATATAAAATAAGTAAAATTGTAAAATTATAGAGTCATATATAAAAGTTTGCAATTTTACTAGAAGTCTACACATAAATAATTTTACATCTGTTTTAACTAAAAAAATTATAAAATCATAAACTAATAGAATCATATTTTTAACTTGCAATTTTAATAACTATAGTCATCGGTGCTTACATGTTAGTGGTTTCAACTATTGTACTAAAGATGCAACATTAACAATAGTACAGTTCTCTCTATCCACGATGAATGTACATAAATATCCTTTTACTTTGTAAGTAGTATACAATAAGTTCTCGTACTACTCTCTATCGAAGCATGATACAATGCTCAATGATCTTCTCAATACTAGGTTAAGAAATTCCCCTTGACCAGTGATAACTAAAAAAAAACATAGCTTTTATATAGAAATTTTGTAATAATTTCAATTTTATTCTTGTTAATTGCGTGATAATTTGTGCTTAATTTGTTTATTTATTGTTTTTAGGGACTCCATAAGTACTTTGTGAAGATTTTAAGGACTCGTGAGCAATTTTGAGCATATTACCAACGATAGAGTGAAGTAGACAAATTTTGAGTAAGAACGAAGGTTTGGGAATGACTACGGTTGAGGCCTATAGTCCTTACTCGTGAACCTTTCATTAAGAATTTATTTTGAATTTTGAAGTTTCACACAAAAAGCATGACCATAGTCAACTACCATGGCTATGTACTCTAAGTATGAAGAAATTATGATTTCTAATGCTCTATTTTTGTTAGGTTCTCATTGTAATCTTAAGACTCTTGCTTATAAATAGATTCTTAAGCCTAGGAGCCCCTTGAATAGTTGTTAGGTTTTTGAATTATAAGGGGCTTCTCCATCTTAATTCTACTTTCTTTTTAGTTTTATGTCTTTATTTCAATAACTTAGTAAATCATTATTAAACCCTACAAAAGGGTAACTTTTATGAAATTCAATCTATGATTTTACTTTCCATAATCTAGTTACACAATTCTTATTGTTGTTTGATTAATATTACTTAAGACATTAATTTAATGTCTGAGTCTATTGTAGAATAGCGAAGCCTATAGTAAATAGACATGTATAATCAGAAGAGATTAAGCACGTTAAGAGATTAAGTGTTTAATCTTTTTGGATTATGGTGACCTAATAGTGGGATCTAAAAGCTTCATGCGATCTTGAAATACTCTATTTAAAAGCAATTCGAGTAAAGAGGGTTCCAAGATTAGGAATCAGCCAAAGACATAAGTCTAGCTAATTTAGAATTTGATTTCCATTTAAATAGGTTAAGGAATCTCCATGGTCTACTATAGTAATTGAGATTGAATGATCGCCTAAAACTAGATAGTAAACAACAATTACAGTTTATTGGGGAAAATGTCTTTTTCTTTATTAGCTAATTGATGTTAATTTTTATCTAGCTTTTGAGTCATTAAATCATTTTATTATTTAATTTATGTTAATTTTTATTTTAGTTCATTAGTTGTTTAATTATCTTGCTATTCCGTTATTAGTTAATTATCTTTATTTAATTTTTTTGTCTTTAGTTTAATATCTTATTTTATTGCAATCTTCTTTTCTATCTTTAAAATGTTTATTAAATCTTCTATAGTTATAAGTTAGATAATTGAATAATATAAAAAGGGTATAGTTGCTAAAAATAATTAGATATACTCATATAACTAATTCCTCATAAGATCGACACTTGAACTCAAAATTTGTTTTATTTTATACTATAACTTAACTAGGCATGCTTACCTAATAGAGTAGTATATGCCCCCATCAATCAACAAAAATAACAACATTTTCCTCTTATCATGATTGTAGGTTGATGCAATGCCTAATGCCTCTTAAGGGTGGAAATCCATTAGGTAACTCTTCTATGAACAAGTTGTTGAACTCAATCATGACACTCTAAATCTCTACATGTAATTAAGCTTGATCTCTAAGCTCTATTAATCTCCAGATCAATAAAATAATAAGTGTCTCTAATCTCAATCTTTTCTCTAGTTCACTTCAGGGCATATTCAAGGTCTTCTTCTAAACTCGACTTAGTTGCAACTGGGATTCACTTACTTACCTACGGGTCATTGGGTGTTGTTACCCAGCAGGGTTATGGAACTACATATGAGGCTCTCAAGGTTTGAACAAGTATGGGGAGTAGGAAGTGAAATGGGAGTTTTGATGGTGAATGTATATGGATATCCCCAAAACACAAATACAATAAGTGATTTGAGCTCAAAATAGGGTTCGGTGCGACTCATGAACACTAAATGTCACTCAAGTTTCCAAATAAAGGTTAGATGCAACTCACTAACTAATTCAAATGAAGGGTTCACCATAATTCTAAGGTTAAGATTGATAAGAATGCAAGAAGGATTAAAGAGTTGTTCAACACTCAATAATCTAGCAAATGCAAGCTCTAAGAGCTTACGAATATCCTTACTCAAAAAAAGGAATATTCAAGTGTAAACACACTGTCTGAATATTCTTCTTATCTAATGATGTATCATCCATGATGTTTACAAATATTGCTATTTATAGCAAGTCCTAAACCCTAGTGGCAAAATTGCAAATAATGTACAAGGCCTTAAACCCTAAAGAATTGGCCCATAAATAAAATAAAGAAAACATATACAAGAATACAAAACTTTGTGTTTAATAGAGTAAGTCGGCATATAGTCATTCGGCCTATCTTGGAAGGAGTAGGATCCAAATTGGACGAGGTCGAGAATTAGATGTTCGAGTCTGAAGAGAAGTCCCTAGAGTTTCACAGTGTTTAGCCGAGACACCAAAAAGGTTGGCTCATAATTGCTGTGTTCTAGAATTAGTCAACACTAGTCTCTCCACATCATGCCAAGTAGATCTATGGCCTTAAGGCCTCGATTGTGTGATATCTCGGTTACTCGGAAGACAACAAACTTGTTACTGAGTGGCTCTTTTTCTTCCTTTCGTCCTTCTAGCATCTGCTCGACCTCGGCAAGAGTTTCTTGTCCTCGACTTGGGGATTGTCATAGGCTGATTCCAATCATTACCACGAGCCTGAAAAGAAGTTGTCTTCAATGTTAAACAATGAGCACGGGCCTGAATGCCGAACAAACTTCTCTTCCCCTTTCTCTTCACCATGGTTGTTGAGTGTCTCTGGATTTCCCCAACACTTATGGGGGTTAAGTAATAGCTCTTTTGATACTTTCGAATTGTGTAAGTGTTGAGGAAGCCATCATGGATCACTTTCCGGTCATACTCCCAAGGTTGGCCAAGAAGTAAAGTCGTGGCATTCATAGGCACTACATCGAAGTCAATCTCATCCTCGTATTGTCTAGCCTTGAATGCTATCCGAGCTCTATTATGCACATGGACCATACCCTTGTCATTAAACCACTTCAATCCATAAGATCAAGGGTGTAGGTAGGTCAGTAATCTCATCTTCACCATTAACTTGGTGGAAACGATGTTGGTGCAGCTTCCTCCATCAACAACTAGGGAACAGGTCCTCCCATTCACCAAACATCAACTATGAAATAAATTTTCCCTTTGTCCAGGATCTGCTTTTAAGTTGACTCACATGTTTGTCATGGCTACGAGTTCATCCAGTTTTTCGGCATAGACATCTTCTTCTATCAACTCATCTTCCAAACTGTTGTCGCTCTGACTCTCTACTTAAGCGTTAGGTCCTTCACCTTTCAAGACCAAGACCCTCTTATTTGGACATTGGGACACAATATGTCTGTAGCTTAAGCATTTGAAGCACTTCACTTCTTAAGCCTTGTTGCTGGATGCTTTTTCTTTCTCAGTGTTCTTTATCTCAGCATGATCAAGTTGAGCTAGACTCACCTTTCTCCATCTTCTTCTCTAGCCTTCTCTTAGCATACTTCTCAGGTTCAGGGCTGATTTGTTGAGGTCGGTTAGTCGGCCTCTAATGCCTCCTCTTCCTCTAACATTCTACTCTCAAGGCTAGGTTAATTAGCTCATCTAATGAATTGAACGGCTGGAGTTGTACTATGTTGACCATGTCATCTCGAAGTCTACTTAGGAATCTAGTAATGGTGCAGTCATGTGGCTCTACAATCTCACATTTGATCATTAAAGTTTTGAACTCTTCCAAGTACTTCTCAACAATGTTTCGGCCTTATCTAAGGTGTTAGAAAGTATGGAGCATCTCCTGCTTGAAGTAAGTAGGCACAAAGTGTTGATTCATCAGATGTTTCATAAGCCTCCATGTCCTGACTGGCTCTTTTCCTTTAGCATCTCGCATGGCAACCAACATATCCCACCAAAGACTCGAACATTCAACAAGGGCTAACAAAGCCAACTTAACCTTTGTCCAAGCATCACACTTATAGCACTCAAACAACTTTTCAACTCGAGGGATCTAATAGAGAAACTCTTTAGGTTAGCAAATTCCATTGAAAGTTGGCAACTTATGCTTTATATTATTAAGTTTTTAGCCATATGCCCAGGTTTCATCCCTTATATTCCAAGCTGGTTGGTTTACCTCAAATTGGCTACTTTTATTAGAGCTCTACTTGGCCATATCCCTTCTCGACCTCAGCTCTCTTGTTCTATTTCTTGGATTCACCTCGAAGTTAACACTCCTGTTATTTCTTCTTCTCGGCACTAGTTAGTTTTCTTGTCTTCTCGACTTTACAACTCTTCTCAATTGTCGTTCACCATTATGAAGCTCATTGGAACCACTTTTACTAATAGGTGTTCATTCCCTTCTTTCTTTTAGACTAATGTGAATTGTGAGCAAGAATAGACAAGGCTAGTCACTAGGTAAGTCCATGCTTGTAGAAAGCTCAAAAGCGAAGTGATGGGGAATGTGCAAAAAGGACAAACGACGAATGAAAAATAAGCAAAAACCCATGAACAGCTCTAAAGGATATGACGCACCAATGAAACTTTCAAGAACTCACGGCACAACTCAATATGATGCACAAATCGATCTAATAACGTTACTCTTTACCTAACCTTGCTAAGGGTTAGGATAAGACTAGTGTTAAGAGTAAACAAGCAATGTCTACGCAAGGAAGGAAATACATAAGTATATTAATGTTCAATCTGATTATTCTTTATAGCTATAAGTACAAAGGGTATTTATACCCAAGAATTTAAGGCAACATATCCAAAAAGGAAAAGATAAAAAGGGTATTACCCTAAAGATGTAATATACAAGAATATAAATGGGTTAAAATGAATATTCTAGAAAAGTAAGGGTTAGTGGAGCAAATTCCTCACGTGGTTCTATACACGTGGCAATGATACATTAGCGAGGTCATTGGAGGATGAAAAAGAAATGTACGAATATGTTGCTTATCCGAGCAGGGGTAGCTTAATTAGTTCAAACTCTATCTCACAGCATCTTGACAAGAGTGATGCCAAGTAAATAATTGACCAGGTATGAGTTAGGATGAAGATTAGACGTTGTCTCGGCTTTTCGCTTCTTAGCATACTATTTACGAGAAATAAGGAGTCATTTGACTCAGCATGCAAAACGAGTAGCCAAGAAGATACTCAGCCTCAATAAGAGTCTGCTGAAGTAGGAGAATCCACCATGCCAAGCGTTCTAATCCTCGACCTCAACTGTAGGTCAATAGTTCAATAGCTCGATTCCCATCATTCCTTTCGGGTTAATTTAGATTTGGGATCAAATTCAAATGACCTCTAGTCAGCTCACCATCAGGGTAATACGGACTAAGGCTAGCAATGTTGAAGGTGTCAGAAACCCCATAGTCATCTGACAGCTCCAATTTGTAGGCATTATCATTGATCTTTTAGAGGATTCTGAAAGGACCTTCAGCCCTTGAGGATAGTATGTTCCTCCGCTTACTTGAAAACCATTCCTTACTGAGGTGTAGCCATACTAAGTCTCCTTACTGAAATTGTTTAGCCATCCTACCCTTAGTCTTCTCTCACATTCTTTTAGCAGCATGGTCAATGTACCAAGCGACTTTGTCATCAATGTGCTAAAGGGATTGTGCTTTAGCCAAGGCATTAGGGTCCTCTTACGATGGTGTAAGTACAAGGATATGATCGAGGGGTAACTCGAGATTGAAACCATAGGCCACTTCAAAGGGACTCTACTTGATGGTATCATGTACTATCCAGTTGTAAGTAAACTCAGCTACTAGAAAGCAAACATCCCAATCAGCTAAGTTTTTGCCCACTACAACTCGGAGCAGTGATCCTAAAGTATAAATAACCACTTCTATTTAGCCGTCAATTTAAGAGTAACAAGAAATACTAAATAGTAGTTTGGTCCCCATCAAATGCCACAAGGTCCTCTAGAAATGGCTTAAGAACGTTGGATCTCTGTCGAAGACTACACTTCTCGGTAAGCCATGTATCTGCACAATCACCTACAAGACAAGAAAAGCAATAGCCAAAGTATTATTAGTTTTAGAGCAAGGCCTAAAGTATGCTATTTTACTGAACTGATCCATGACGACCATTATAAAATCTTTGCTTTGGGTAGTTTAAGATAGTCCGAGAACAAAGTCCATGCTCAATTCAATCCATGACTTCGTCGAAATAAGCAGAGGTATTTCTTTCCCTTGCTCAGCTTGGTACTTAGCCCTTTTGCATACAGCACAGCTTTTGACAATTCAATGCACATCTCTCCTCATTCTTAGCCAAAAGAATTGACCATTCAAGTGCTTACAGGTCTTTCTTTCTCTAAAATGTCCAGTGATTCCTCTACTATGAGCTTCCTTGATCAATAACTTCCTTAGGGAACAAGTCAGTACGCATAATTTTCCACTTTGGAACAAGTAGTCATTCTCCACATGATACTTATCCACTATTCTTTTATTGACACATTACATAATTATGGGTCCAAGGTGTAGATCCTCAGAATACTACTCTTTGATACTCGCAAACTCAAATAGTCTAGTCTGCAATTTATTTAGAAGTGCATGTCTTCTCGAAAGAGCATCTATAATTACATTGCTCTTTCCTTATTTATATTTTATTACAAAATTGAATTCTTTAAGGAATTCAACCCATCTCGCCTGCCACTTCGATAATTTGGTCTAACTTTGAAGGTACCTCAACAACTCATGGTTAGTATATATAACAAACTCTCTTAGCAATAAATAGTGTTGCCATACCTACAGCGCTCAGATCAGTGCCAAGAGTTCTTTATCATACATGTAATAATTCAATTGCGATCCTCTAAACTTTTCACTATGGAAGGCAATTGATCAACCTTCCTACATTAGGATAGTGCCTATTCCAATACCTGACGCGTTACATTCCAGCTCAAATATTTTCTTGAAGTCAAGTATAACTAATACCGGAGTAGAGGTCAAACTCTTTTTTATCTCAGTAAAGCTTCTTTCCTTTCTTTCTCCCCATTAGAAGTTGGTGTTTTTCTTCGTTAGCTTATTAAGTAGTACGGCGAATAAGGTTATCAAACTCGTGATTCTACCTAGAATCATTAGAGGTTCTATAAAATCGAAACATAGAAGCGTAAGTTTCTACAACTTATGTAAAATAGCTCTAAAAAATTACTGATATACTTGTAACATTTATTCAAAACTTGAAATACATTATAGAAATAAAAAAAATGAAGAAATTATGTTTTTGTTTCCATAAAAATTCTTAATATATAATCTAACATATACAGAAGAAAGACAAATAGATTTGAAACTAAATTTTTGCCTTTTTAAAAGAAAGCTATAAATTAAAAAAAAAACAGACATTTCAACTCATTTAAGCTATTGACAATATAAAATAAAATATATAATTTTCTTTGTAAACTTTGTTATTGGACCTAAAACATGGATAAAAACTATGAACATAAAATAAGAGATTGAGAGAGAGAAAGAAAGAGGTAAAAAATTAGAATAGGATAGGATAGACATTGTAATACCTTAATAGTTGTAGCTTGTAAAAGGCTAGTTGTATTTTTTTTCCTTTAATTTTTTAGTCCGTTTAACTCGAATATGTAGAATTGGTAAACTCGATAAAAAACGTAAGTTGACTGAGTTTATATGTAAACTCGTAGAATCTCATGGGTAAAATCTCAATTTTAACAACTATGGCAGTGAGGGTACTAAAATTCTTGATGAATCATCTATAGAATAAAGCTAATCTATGGAAACTTCTCACTAGGGCACAAGTAATAGGAATTGGCCAATCTACAATTGCTTGGATCTTCTCATCATCTACTTGTAAGCCTCCTCTACTAACTACGTAGCCCAAGAATACCACTCCCTCTTACCAAAAGCAACACTTCTTAGGATTGCTAAATAATTTCTTAGCACGGAGGATATCCAGAATGGCTCAGAGGTGTTTACATTAACTTAGCATGTCGGTACTATAGATCAAGATGTCATTAAAGTAAACCATAACAAACTTCCCAATCAAATGTCTCAACAGATGATTTATTAGTCTTATAAATGTGCTTAGGGCATTCAACAAGCCGAAGGGCATGACCATCCATTCATATAATCTATGTCGAGTCTTAAACATTGTTTTCCACTTGTTTCCTAACCTCATGCAAATTTGATGGTAGCCAGACATAAGATCAATCTTGCTGAAAATCTTAGCTCCACTCAATTCATCCAGCATATCTTCCAACCTCTAAAGATGATACCTATACTTAATAGTAATCTTGTTTATGGCTTGACTATCTACACACATCCACTAGGTTCCATCCTTCTTCGACACTAGAAGTGCTGGCATAATGTAAGGGTTAAGACTTTCTCAGAACTAACATGTCTCCAACAACTCATTGACTTGATGTTAGAGCTTAGAAGCCTAATCAAGAGTCATTTGATAGGTTGGCTTGTTCAGTAGTGTGGTGTCAGGTACTAAGTCAATGCAATGCTTTATACCTCGAGTTAGGGGTAACCCCTTTGGTAACTGTTCTAAGAATAGATTGGCATATTCATCTAGCAACTCTTTGATTACTTAAGTTAGTTCACCTCACTCCTTCATTTCCAATAGTCGCTTGCCCAACATAAGGGTTAGCTCATCAACATTGATAGCCTTTCGGAGCTGAACCCTACTCATCACTAAAGCCTTTTTTGATTTGCGAGCAAGTTTCATCTACAATTTATTAACTTCTCTCGGTGGCATCAAGTTAAGTGTGATCTTTCGGCAATCCTTTTCAAACATGTAAATGTTCTTGTATTCATCATAGATCACCCTCCAGTTAAGCAACCATGGTCAGCCAAGCAACATGTAGGACGTACACATGGGTAGTACATCATAGAGAATTTGGTTAAAGTAATTCCCTAGTGATTAGCATAGTATTTGCCTAGTGACATGTAGTACTCCTTTTCTCACTTAACTAATGTTACTTATATGGCTTTAGATGTGCAACAGTTGGTAACTTCAATTTTAAAATGAGATTGATTGATGCCACATTGGTATAACTTCCACTATCCACAATGAGGGCACACACCCAATCATTCACCTTATTGGTAGTATGAAATAAATTCTCTCTTTGCTCCTCTTCTCATGAGAATTCCATGTTCATTGTGCATCGGACAACGATGATCAACTAATCCAATTCCTCAACAAACATGTCCTCCTTAATCAGTTCTTTCTTACCATTTTCTTTCTCAGTCGTGGTCTCTTCTTCTTTAGGTTCCTCATTAGTGTTTTCCACCTCTAATTTCGTGACGTCTCCTTTGATCACCACAGTTCTTCAGTTCAGGCACTAAGAGGCTATATGTCCAAACCCTTGGCATTTAAAGCACTCGATCTAACTCGTCTTCCTACCAAACCCTTGTCCCTTCTCATAAGTATGGGTCAGCACCTAAACGTTAGCTTAGCCTTTCAATTCAAACATCAACCTTTCTATCTGGCTCAATACTCAATTGAGCTCAATGACTCTCTTATCTAGGTCAACTGGTTTACACCTTGACCGATACTCGGCTCCTTCTTTACCTCTCTACTCGTTAGGCTATTCTAATGGCCTTATCCATTATGGTAAATCATTGAAGTTCCACAATGTCTTGAATGTCATCTCTTAATCTAGTAATAAATCTTGGAACTATTCGAGTTGGTGGTTCCTCTACTTTGCAACAGATCATAAGCATTTGAAATTCTTGAACATACTCATTAATAGTCCGGCCTACTTATTCAACTCCTAAAGCCAAGTGAAAGTATTTTAAAGATAAGTTTTCGGCACGAACCTATGTCTAAGTATTCTCTTCATCTTAAGCCAAGTATTAATCTCTCAGTAGTCTTCTCATCTCTTTATGGCCCAGAAGTTCTTCCACTACATGGCGGCATATTCGGATAACTCTACAACAATAGGTCTCACCCTCTCATTTATGGGAATCAGGCTATTAAACCTCTGACCCATAGCTAAAGCTGAAGACTAGAGGGGCTAGCAAGACGAATCCTTCTATTCCAACTAACCCTTACCGAGGCTGAGTACTTTTTTGCCAAGTTACCTTTAATGCCATGTTGTATGACCACCCATTATTCTATAGTATGCCGAATTGAAGATTACTCTCTAGCACCAAGTTGACTAATGACTCGGCATCATCTTTGCCAAGAAGCTAAGAGATAGAGAATCCGGACTAACTAAGCCATCCCTGCTCGGATAAGTCCATCTGTCCATACTTTTTATCTGCATCCCCTAACAACCTCACTAATGCAACGTCGCCACGTGTATAGCATCATATGTAGAATCTGTAGCACTAATAATTATTTTCCTTGTATATTCATTTTTACCCTTTTGTATCATATACATTGCTTCTTTAGGAGATGTCATTTTTTTCTTTTCCCTTTTAGGCAAGTTACCCTAAGTTACAAGTATAAATACCTTTGTACTTGTAGCTATAAACATCAGATTACCTTCAATACACTTGAGTACTTTCTTCCTTATGTAAACACTGTTTGTTTACTCTCAACATCACTCTTATCTTTTCCCTTAAATAAGGTTAGGTAGCGAGTAACCTCATTAGACCAATGTGTATGTCATATCAAATTGTATCGTGAGTCCTTAAAAGTTCCATTGATATGTCATATCCTTTAGAGCTGTTCGTAGGTTTTGCTTACTATTTCGTTCATCATTTTCACTCTTTCCTCACTTTCCCCATTAACCCTTTTTAAGCTTTCTACGAGCTTAGAGCCATCCCGCCACCGGCCTTGTCTATTCTTGGTCATGATTTGCAACATGAATAATCCTTATATTGATAATAATAAAAAATACGCTCCACCTTGATGCGTCTTTAGGGTTAGACACATGGAAGAGCACCACAATGAACAAACCAAAATAAACAAGAAAAAAGGTTAGTAAAGTCTAGGCAACTATTGAATGGATATGACACACCATACGATCTTACTCGACTAACAATCCACCAGATGTGATACACCAGTTCGAACTGAAGGGTTACTCACCACTACACCTTGCTAAAGGGAATAGATAAGAGTTGAAAAATAACGAAAACACTAAGGTTGCTTAAAGAGAATAACTTTGTGTTGAAAGTTGGATGGTTATTTGTGTATAAGGAAAGTGAGGGTTTATATACTTGCCCACTAGGGTTATTTTTCATGTATGAAAAGAAAAAAGGGTATTTTACAATTATGTTACAATAATCATACTAAAAAGGGGTAAAAAGGACAAAGAATATCTAGTACCCAAAAAAAAAAAATTATTCTAGAACATTGTGTTAGAAGGTACGTATCACTTGATGGCTATACGTTAAGAGTGATACATAGGCAAAAACAGGAAGTGCTATAGTTAGGGGCTGACCTGATCTAGATCAGGTTGGGAGCCAATCAGTGGTTAGGAAATCAACTAAGTTGGAGTCAAGTTCTAGTGGTCGGTTGGAGAGCCTAGCTTGACTAGCCATTCTTAGGTTACCTTTTGAATCAGGACTTTGCAGCTGGGCGAGAGCATGCTGGACACATGTGAGGATTTGAGTGATAGGTCGGTAAGAGGTTAGATTAAGATAAGATTCCCCATCTCGACTATGACTTAGAGCTAGTATTTTCCGTGTGAGCCTTTGAAGTCCTCTAGCTCGACTTCTTGTGATCGGTTTAAGGGGTTGATTCCCATCATCTACTTAGGGGTCGAAAAGATTTGTCCTTAAATATAAAACAGTTTCTACGCATTCTTCTAAGGCACTCATAAGGTTTTCTTTGATTGGTTGGTAAGGAATCAGATCGGATACATTAAAGGTAGAGGATACACCAAAGTCGTTAGGCAACTCAATTTGATAGGCATTGTGGTTGATCTTCTTCAAAACCTTGAATGGGCCGTCAGCTCGAGGAGATAGTTTGCTTTGTCTTAAGTATGGGAATCGCTCTCAGCTGAGGTGAATCCATACTAGGCCTCCTGGCTAAACAAAAATAGTTCGGCAACCTCAGCTGCTAATCTATTGTTATCTCTAATTGAACTTGGCGATCTTCCTTATGACAGACTGGTGTAGCTCATGCAATTCTTAGGCTCGATCGACTTTGGACTGACTTTCTTCTATAATTGCTGGGGTGCCGATCATATCCAAAGGAATGGTAGGGTTAATGCTATAAACAATCTCGAATAGGGTCTTCCCAATAGTGATATGGATAGTTCGATATGCGAACTCCACAACTGGTAAGCATAGATTCTGATCCCTTAAGTTCTTTCCCATAATAGCCTTGAGTAGATTACCTAGTGTTCTGTTCACCACTTTAGGCTAGCCATCAATTTGAGGGTGGCTACTAAAGCTAAATATGAGTTTAGTCCCACGTCATCTCCATAGGGTCTTCCAAAAATAGCTCAAGAATTTTGTGTCCTAATCTGAGACAATCGTCTTCGATACTTTGTATAGTCAAACAATCTCCTACAAAAACAAATCAACATTATATAGAGCATCGTTAGTCCGATGCCATGAAATGAAGTGTGCCATCTTGTTGAAGTAATCCACTACAACAAAGATAAAATCTTTTCCTCTAGGTGTCTAGGGTAACCCTAAAACAAAGTCCATGCTAAGGTCCGCCTATGGTAAGGTAAACGTTGGTTAAGGCATGTACTCTCCATAGGTTTCTCTCTTCCCCTTAGCACGCTTACACACTTCACAACGATTGACTAGTTTATAAACATCTTTGGCCAAGCTTGGCTAGTAAAAATTCTCCTTTAATAGATTGGCTGCTTTGACCTCCTTAAAATGGCCTGAAAGTCCACCGCTGTGAGCTTCCCAAACCAATAGTTCTCGTGTGAAGCAGTTTAGAATACATAGCTCGCGATCCTTAAATAGATAGTCATCCTTAAGATAATATCCTCCAACAACTATCCCCATTCGACACTGTTCAACAATGGGACCAGAGTGAGGGTCAGCAACATACTGCTCCGTAAGGAGTGAGAATCCTAATAATTTCGTATGCAAAGTGGTCAGTAAAGTTTGCCATCATGACAAAGCATCGATAACCACATTTGCACTTCCCTTCTTGTACCGAATGACGTACAAGAACCCTTCCATAAATTCTAACCATTTAGCTTGCCTCTTTAAAAGCTTATTTTGACTCCCCTTCAATGATTCATGATCAGTATAAATAACAAACTCTTATGGCAGTAGGCAATGTTGCCAAACAGTGAGAGCTCAAAAAAGGGAGTACAACTCCTTCTCATACATAAAATAGTTTAAGGCTAGTCCATTTAGTTTCTTACTGTGGTAAGAGACGGGCCGTCATTCTTGTATCAAGACAGCACCAATTCCAACTCTCGATACGTTACACTCCAATTCGAATGGATTGTCAAAATCTAGTAATGATAGGATAGGGGTTGAGGTGAGCTTCTCCTTAATCTCCCTGAAGCTTCACTCAACTCAATCACTCCACCTAAACCCTTCATTCTTCTTTGTCAGCTCAATTAATAGGGCGGCTATTATACTGAAGTCCTTAATAAATCGCCTATAGAAAGAAGCTAAGCCATGGAAACTTCAAACCTCAATGACATTCTTCAACATTGGCCATTCCGGAAAAACTTGGATCTTTTCCTCATCTGCTCGAATTCTTTCCCCTAACACTACAAACCCTAGGAATATCACTTCTCTTTAGCAGAACATGCATCTCTTTACATTCGCATACAAGTTCTTAGCTCGCAAAATGTCAAATACTTCTCGAAGATGTTGAACATGGCTATTCAGGTCGACATTATATACCAATATGTCATCAAAATATACGACCATACATCTTTCAATCAGAGGGCACATCATATGGTTCAATAACCTCATGAATGTGCTCGGTGCATTAGAAAGTCTGAACAGCATAACCAACCATTCGTAGGGTCCGTGCCTAGTCTTAAAGGCAGTATTCTACTCATCCCCCGATCTCATACGAATCTGATGGTAACTACTTCGCATATCAATCTTTGAAAATATCCTTGCACCATGAAGCTCATCTAACATGTCATCGAGCTTCGGTATCAAGTATCAGTACTTAATAGTAATTATATTGATTGTTTGGCTATCAATGCATGTATACCATGATCCATCCTTCTTCGAGACGAGCAGAGCTAGTACAGCATAAGGGCTCATGCTCTCCTTCACATATCCTCACTTAACAAGTTCATCTACTTATCTTTTTAGCTCGGCAACTTGCTTAAGTTTCATCTTGTACGTAGGTCAATTCGATAAGGCGACAATTGACTATAGATCAATACAGTACTTTATGCCTTAAACTAGTGGCAGTCCCTTAGGCAATTCTTCTGGAAACAAGTTGGAGAACTCATTTAGTAATCTTCGGATTTCTTTTGGGACATGTGGTAATTCCCTCATCTCTATCAATCTTCTAACCAACAAGAACATAAGTTCATCATCCTTTTTAGTAGATCGGAGCTTTCTTCGGCTCATAATTAAGACTTTCTTCTTACTAGCCTAGGTAAGCTGATTGTAGATTTCATTTACTTAAGATGGGGTTAAGGGTTGCAACACAATCTTCTTTCCATGCTTGACAAAGGCATAAGTGTTCTTATACCCATCGTAACTAACTCATTGGTCGAACAACTAAGGTCATCTAAGCAGTAGATGTGAAGCTCCCATAAGGACGACATCACATACTACATCATCCTTGTACATGTTCCCAACACTGAACGGTATGGTCACTTGTTCAATTACATGAAAAGCTCCCTTATCATGAAGCTAGTATAGCTTGTAGGGTCAGGGATGCTTTGAGATCAGCAAACCCATCCTCTGCACAAAGGAATGTACAATAACATTAGTACAACTTTCTCCATCCACGATGATTATGCACAATTGGCCACTGATGGTATACTTGATATGGAACAGATTCTCTCTTTAGTCTTCCTTAGAGTTTAGCAGGGAACTTAAGACTCGCCTCAAGATTAGGGTCATTACTTCTCCCTAGTCGACATAGACATAAGTCTCCTCTTCCTCTTTTACTTTGGGTTCTCCAACATTATTTTCTTCCTTAGGGTCGCTCTTGTCGATACTGTCCACTACGTCTCCTCGGAGTACTATGACACGCCAGTTCAGACATTCAGCAACCATGTGTTTGAAGCTTAAGTATTTAAAACACTTCACCTTACTGGACTTTTATCCGAGGGTTTATTCCTTCTCATACATTTTCGGAGCCAACCTAGCCTCGACTCGACCTGACTATCCTACTCAGCCATGTTGAATTGCTCGACTATCATCAAGTTAGTCATTCTTTTCCTCGGCCTGGTATGGTCTCCTTAGCTCGGCTTAAATAAGTTAGCGTTGTACTAAAGCTCGGGAAAATGTTGGCCTAGGTTAGCTCAAAACATTTCTCCTCTGCTTTTTGACCCTCTGTGCTATCTTAATGAACCTTGATACTATACAAACCTCTGGCTCTTCTACCTCGGCTCAAATTATTAACATCTGGAACCCTCTTATATAGTCATCAACAGTTCAACTTCCTTGATGAAGCTCCTTTAAACTTGCAAACATATCTTATAAATAGTCTCAAGCACAAATCTACCTCTTAGCAACCTTTTCATCTCATCCTAAGTCCTAACACCTCGTCTTCCATCTCTAACTCTGGCGACATTTAGATTCTTCCACCATATAGTGGCGTATCTAGTAAATTCCAAAGCAACGAGTTGGACTTTGACTACATCTTCATACCCGTAACATTCAAACACCTTCTCAACCTTCTCTTCCCACTCCAAGTATTCATCTATATCTCCACTTCCACCGAAGGGCAGGATTTACACCTTAACATTGTCTAAACCTCGAGGAACTCAGCATCCCCATCCCTATGTTAAGTAATAATCAACTTCTTCTTCACCAAAGTCTTTGACATCAATCTCCTCATCATCTTCCCTAATCTCCTTTAACTCTAGTCTTCATCTAGGAGCTTTGTTTGCTACTCCTTTAGCTTGTAGCAGTCAAATTGGGTGATTAGTTCGATTGCCTTAGCTACAGTGTCTCTCAAGGGTGCCATCCTGTAGGTTTTGTTGCTGAACACCTTGGGGTTGTTGCCTATTAACTTACATTGCAATGACTAGATTCTTAACAAGGTTTGTGAGTCCATCAAGTTTGTCATCAACGAACCTTGGGGTGTTACTACCATTATAGCGACGACCAGGTTAAGCACCACTACCCTGGTCACCAATAACTCCTTGAACACTTGAATTTAACATAGCGTAATACCTTTTCGAACAAATTAACAAACTTGCTCTATTGTCACAATGGAAAACAGAGTATCAATGAAACCGTACTTACAAACACTCAAGCACACTGTAGTAGCTACAGAAGGAACATAGTAGCCACCAATAGTAAAGTGAACCGAAACTTCACTACAACTTCATGCACTCCCTTGTGGAACTGTGCTCTAATACCAGTGAGGCCAATGTGTCTCCGGAGTTAGGCACACAAAAGAGCACCACAATGAATGAACCAAAATAAATAGGAAAAAAGGTTAGCAAAGTTCCAGTAGCTACCGAATGGATACGACACACCACACGATCCTATTCGAGCAACAATTCATCGAATGTGACACACTGGCCCGAACTGAAGGGTCACTCGCCACTACTTCTTGCTAAAGGAAATATATAAGAGTTGAAAAATGACGAGAACACTAAGGTTGCTCAAAGAGAATAATTTTGTGTTCAAAGTTGGATGATTATTTACATATAAGGAAAGTGAGGGTTTATATACTTGCCCACTAGGGTTATTTTACACGTATGAAAAAACAAAAGGGTATTTTACAATTATGTTACATTAATCATACTAAAAAGGGGTAAAAAGGATAAAAAATATCTAGTACGGAAAAGAAAGAATTATTCTAGAAGGTTGTATTAGAAGGTATATATCACTTTATGGCTATACATTAGGAGTATGATACATAGGCAAAAACAGGAAGTGTTGTAGTTAGGGGTTGACTTAATCTGGATCAGGTTAGGAGCCAATTAATGTTTAGGAAATCAACTGAGTTAAAGCTAGGCACTAGTGGTTAGTTGGAGAGCTCGGCTCAACTAGCCTTTCTTGGGTTACCTTCTAGATTAGGACTTTGTAGCTAGGTGGGAGCATGCTAGACACATATGAGGATCTGAGCAATAGGTTAGCAGGAGGTTAGATCAAGATAGGAGTCCTCGTTTTGGCTATGACTTGGAGCTAGTATTTTCTATGCGAGCCCTTAAAGTCCTCTAGCTCAGCTTCTTGTAATCGGTCTAAGGGGTTGATTCCCATCATACCTTCTCTTCCCACTGTAAATATTCATCAACATTCTTGAATTCATTGAAACTCGAAATCCAAAGTTTCACATGGTCAGATGCTCTTGCTCTTCTTCAAAATACACTTCCTCTTCCTCCTCCTCTTCATCTAATGCTCTTAGGTCTATTCTTTAGCTTACTCATCTACCCACTCCTCTACCTCAAACTTGTCAAGTTTAGTTCTAACCTCTAACAGGTTGAGCAGCTTGTAGGGTATTTTGTACGACTTCAGTCAGTTAGTAAGCCAATGCATGAATAACTTAAGTCAAATTTACCAAGAGATTTGCCACCTCGTTAAGTCTCTCATCTGTACTACTCGGAGTTTCTTGAGACTATCAACCATGGTGGACAACTCCACTTTTGTCATCTCCCATACCAACATTCACACTTGGGTTAGTCATTTTTTTCATAGATTCAAAGCTTAAACAAAAACTTTAGGAAGTAACAATTAGCAAACACAACAATTAAGATGAACACAGTAACTTGCTCTATCTCATACATGTAAAACAGAGTATAAACAAAACTTCAAAAACAAACATTAACTCAAACAAAACCTCTACTCTAATAGCAAGATGTTGCAAGCCTTAACCAATAATAGATAAGACCGGTTACTGGATGGGTTTAAGCTTATAGAAAGCTTAAATGGAAAGTAATAAGGAATGTGAGAAAAGAACAAATGATGAATGAAAAATAAGCAAAAACCTACAAACAGCTCTAGAGAATATGATGCACCAATGAAACTTCCGAGGACTTACAGTACAATTCAATATAATACACGAATCAGTTTAGTGAGATTACTTGCCATCTAGCCTTGCTTAAGGGTTAGAATAAGACTAGTGTTAAGAGTAAACAAGCAATGTCTATGCAAGGAAGGAAATACACAAGTATATTAATGTTCAATTTGATTATTCTTTATAGCTACAAGTATAAAGGGTATTTATACCCGATAATTTAAGGCAACATGCCCAAAAAGGAAAAGACAAAAAGAGTATTACCTTAAAGAAGTAATATACAAGAATATAAAAGGGTTAAAATGAATATTCTAGAAAAGTAAAGGTTAGTGGAGCAAATTCCTTACATGGTTTTGTACACATGGCAATGATATATTAGTGAAGCCATTGGAGGATGTGGACAAAATGTACGAACAGGTTGCTTATCCCAGCAGGGGTAGCTTAGTCGATTCGAACTCTATCTCTCGATATCTTGGTAAAGGTGATGCTGAGTCAGTAATTGACTGGGTATGACTAAGGATGAGGATTGGCCATTGTCTCAGCATTCCTCTTCTCGACACATTATTTGCGAGAAATATGGAGTCATTTGGCTCGACATGCAAAATAAGTAGCTAAGGAGATACTCAGCCTCGGTAAGAGTCGGTTGAAGTAGGAGAATCAGTCGTGCTAAGCCTTCCAATCCTTAGTCTCTACTATAGGTCAATGGTCTAGTAGCTCGATTCCTATCATCGATCGTTACATTTGTAGCATCTAACTAAACCAGTAAGCTCCTAAATAGAGTTAGTGAGATTCTGGATCTAGTACTCTAAGTTGTCAACGCATCTTCTTAAGCTTCCGCGAGGACTATCACTACTGTTATTAACGTTATCTTCTAATATTCTTGTCTGTATAGCAATTTCCAAAAAACTAAACAAACACATTTTGCAACTAAAACACTACAGCAACCTAGAAACAACTACTACTTAGCTTTTATAACTTCCCACAACTGACAAACACTTCCACAACAACTAGAATCAATTACTAAAACTACTGTTACTCGACTCGAGTAGTGTTACAATACTACGACTACTAAAAAAACACGAACAACATATTACACTATAGAATGACAATTGACAGATGTTTAGATGATGAAACAAACTTTGAAGAACACTGATGTGTAATCCATGCAGTAGTCTCGGACGCCAAAGGGGTTCAAAAGGGAATAAAGAATAGGAGTGAGAATGGGGTTTTGACTACGAATGTATATGGATATCATACACCAAGGCATAAACACAATCAGGGGTTGAGCTTGAAATAGGGTTCGATACAATTCACGAACATTGAATGTTGCTTAGGTTTCAAATGAGAGGTTAGAGCCTACTCATTAACTCACTCAAATGAGGGGTTCACCACAATCTTAAAGGCAAGATTGATAAGAACACAAGAAAGATTAAATAATTATTCGACACTTGATAATTCGAAATGCCAGCTTAAAAGGGCTCAAGAATGTCCTTACTTCTAGAAGGAACATTCAAGTGTAAACTCTCTATCTAAATATTCTTCACTGCCCTTGACAATTACAATTTTTGCTATTTATAGCAAATCTTAAAACCCTAGTAGCAAAACTATAAATAATATACAAGGCCTTAAACCTTAAAGAATGGCCTACAATTGAAATAAGAAAAACATTTACAAAGTATACAAAACTGTACATTTAACATAATAGTCAGTATGTAGTCATCCTTGCTGTCTGTAGGCCCGAGCAAGGGCCGATTGGCAGTTGGGTGTCCGAGCTGGGGTAGGATGGTTGGGAGTCCTATTATGTTTAACGGAGCTCCCAATGAGGTCGGCCCACAATTGTTGTACTCTTAGATTGCTTAGTGCGAACTTCCTTTGCTGTGTTAAGCTGTTCTTTAGCCTTGAGTGCTCGGTAATGTGGTTTCTCGGCTTCTTGGCAGATAGCAAACTTGAGGCCGAGTAGCTCCTTTTCTTCTCCTCAATCTTCTGGTATTAGCTGAGCCTCGACAAAAGCTGTTCGGCCTTGGCTTTGAATAAATTTAGCCTCAGGTTAGAATAAGTCGACATCAACTTAAAGATCATAGTGGACTGATTCTTATCATCATCGCGAGGTTAAAAAGAAGTCGTTCTTAGCTTTAGGTTGTGAGCACGAGCTTGGATACCAAACATGCTCCTCCTCCCCTTTCTCTTTACCATAGGTGTTAGGCTATTTTGGATCTCACCTACACTCATACGGGTCAAGCAATAGCTCTTTCCATCCTTTCAAACCGTATAAGTGTTAAGGAAGCCATTGTGGATCACTCTTTGATCATACTCCCAAGGTCAGCCAAGAAGCAAATTTCAGGCATTCATTGGCACTACGTTGAAGTAAACCTCGTCCTCATATTGTCTAGCCTTAAACGTTACCTAAACTTTCTTTTGTACATGGACCATACCCTTATCACTAAACCACTTCAGTCCATATGAGTGGGGATGAGGGTAAGTCGGTAATTTCAATGTTGGTGCAACAACCTCCATCAACTACCAGGGAATAAGTCTTCCCAATCACCAAACATTGGATCTGAAATAAGTTCTCCCTTTGACTAGAGTCTTCCATCATGTCGCCTCATCTACTCATTAGGGCCAAGGGTTCTCCCTCATTGGGGTAAATTTTTATCACTTCTTCACTCTCAGAGCTCTCTACTTGAGTGTCGGGTCCTTCACCCTTCAAAATCATTACCCTCTTGTTTGGGCATTGGGAGGTAATGTGTTTATAGGCTAAGCATTTGAAGCACTTTAACTTCTCGGGCTTTAGTGCTCGGTACTCTCTCCTTTTCCACTTTCTTAGTCTCAACTTGGTCAGGTCAACTAAGCTCTCCTTTCTCTATCCTTCTCTCGAGCTTTTTTTTCTCTTAACACTTCTCAAGCTGAAGGCTACCTTATTGAGGTCGGATGGTCGACCTCTGATGCCTCCTCCTCCTTTGTCTCTCTACTCTTAACGCCAAATTGATTAACTCATCCAGAGAGTTGAATGGCTACAATTCAACTATGTCAGCAATATTATCTCGGAGTCCACTTAAGAACCTAGTAATGGTGTGGTCCTGTGGCTTAGCAATCTCACATCCCCTCATTAAGATCTCGAACTCCTACAAGTATTCTTCAATAGTGTTTTGTCCTTGCCTCAAGTGCTGGAAAGCATAGAGCATCTCTTGCTTGAAGTAAGTCAGCACAAAGTGCTAATTCATCAACCTCTTCATAAGCCTCTAAGTTCTAATCAGCTCTTCTCCTTCAGTATCTCGCTTGGTGACCAATTTATCCTACCAAAGGCTTGCATATTCAATAAGGGATAATAAAGCCAACTTAACATTTGATTGATCAACACACTCGTAGCATTTGAATAACTTCTCAACTCGAAGAACCTAGTCAAGGAACTCTTCAGCTCGGCTACTTCTACTAAAGGTCAGCAGTTTAAGCTTGATATTATCAAGTCCTTGGCCAGGTGCTTGGAGTTCATCCCTTGCATTCTAAGCTGATTAGTTCACCTCTTATCAACTAATTCTATTGGAGCTCTGCTCGACTATATCCTTTCTCGGCCTCGGCTCTCTTCTCCGAGCTCCTTGGTTCACATCAGAGTCAATGCTCCTGTTATTGCTTCTCCTCGGCTTGGTTCGATTTTCTCTTCTCATCAGCTATTGTTCATCATTATCAAGCTTATTTGAACCACTTTGACTGGTGGTTGTGCATTCCCTTCTTTCACCTCGACCTCTGATTAATCCAATAAGCTCTTGAATAGAGTCAGTAAGATTCTGAGTCTAATATTCCAAGTTATTAACACATCATCTTAAGCTTCTACAAGGACTATCACCACCATTATTAATACTATCTTCTAACATTATAGTCCGTGCAATAAATCCCAGAGAGAAAATTTAACAAATATGTAACAAACTTAAATTGCACTCAACTTGGAACTATTACTAAGATGATTCCACAAATACCACTGTAACAAAATACAACTAACAACAACCCAAAAATTACTGCTATTCGATTTCTATAGCTTCCCAGAGCTGATAAACACTACAGCAATTAGAATCATTTACTAAAACTACTGTTACTCAACTCAATCAATAGCATAATCCCACCACTAGTAAAAACACGAACAACACACTACGCTACAGAACAACACTAACAGATGTCCAAACTACGAATCAACTTTGAAGAACACTAACATACGTATCTCCCCAAAGCTCCAATACTAGTAAAGCTGATTCAAAATCCATACAGTAGTCTAAAACACTAATAAGGTTCAAATAGGAACAAGGAACGGGAATCGAGAATGGGGTTTCGATTGCAAATGTGTATGGATATCACACACCAAGGCACAAATACAATCAAGAGTTGAGCTCAAAATAAGGTTCGATATAACTTACAAATACTAAATTTCGCTTGATTTTCAAATGAGAGGTTAAAGATAACTCACTAACTTGCTCAAATGAGGGGTTCACCATAATCTTAAAGACAAGATTGATAAGAATGCAAAAAAGATTAAAAAGTTATTTGACATTCGATAATCCGAAACACTAGCTCAAAAGGGCTCAAGAATGTCCTTACTTCTAGAAGGAATGTTCAAGCGTAAACTCTCTATCTAAATATGTATGTTTTTCTAAAGCTCTGATACCAAGATATTATGTAGTGAGGTCACAGAACCATAGATGAGGCTCTTAGGTATCGAATGGGTATGGGGAGTAGGAAGTGAAACAGGAGTTTTGATGGTAAATGTATATGAATATCACATACTAAGACACAAATGTAATTAGTGGTTTGAGCTCGAAATAGGGTTCGATGTGACTCACGAATACTAAATATCATTAAGGTTTCCAAATGAAGGTTAGATGCAACTCACTAATTGATTTAAATGAAGGGTTCACTACAATTCTAGGGTCAAGATTGATAAGAATAAAAGAAGGATTAAAGAGTTATTCGACACTTAATAATTCGGCAAATGCAAGCTTTAAGAGCTTACGAATATCCTTACTCGAAAAAGGAATGTTCAAGTGTAAACACATTATCTAAATATTCTTCTTGTCTAATGATGTATCCTATATGTTGTATAAGGTCTTAAACCTTAAAAAATTAGCCTATAAATAAAATAAAGAAAACATGTACAAAAATAAAAAACTATGTGTTTAATAGAGTAAGGCCTTAACATGGTTCTTTAGGCTTCTCCTCCTTCATAGCTTTCTCCACGAGTTTGTCTTCATCAGCACTATTAACTTCCATGATAGATTCCTCTCCCTTTAACACCATAGCTTGCTTCTTTGGACATTAAATGTCTATACGTCTTAATCCCACAAACTCAAAGCATTTAATCTCGCTAGTTTTTCATCTTTAGGTTTAGTCTCTCTCAAACTTCCTTGCTCCACCATTTTCGACTACCTTACCTTTCATATCTTTTCTTTCCTCTTCAACCTTGATTATTAGGTCTTCTCTATTGCTCAACTCTAACTTCATCTGCCTTTAAGCCTCAATTGATATAGGTAAGCTAAGTGGGATAGTTCTACTCAACTAAGTTCGGTATGGATTATCGTACTTTTGCCTTTTAACCCTATTAACAACTCTAATAGGTTCATCTAAAGAGTCAATCATTTAGACTTTTAACCACATAACATATCTTATACTTCAGTCCAAAAATAAATCTAGAGATAGTTTAGACTTTCAACCCTTCCTCCTTACATCTAATCATCAATACCTAAAATTCTTTAACATACTCATCAATATTCATTCTGTCCTGTTTCAAATTTTGCAATATTTTGAATGCATCTTATAGATTGTAGTTAGGTATAAGCCTCCTTCTCATGATCATCTTCATTTTGATCTAAGTCCTCACTTCTTAATCTCCATTTCTTTTCTCAATTGCTTACAAGTTTTTCCACCATAATGCAACATACCCCAAGAACTCTAAGGCTACCAAATGTACTTTAATAATATCTTTGTAGTCATAGTATTTAAACAATTTATTGATTTTACCTTGCCAATCTAAATAATCATTTGCATCATTACTGCCAGATTAGGTTAAAATTTATATCTACACATGTTCAATTTCTCTAAGAGCTCACTCTCTTATTTCCTCATACTCGTAGAAGTTGTCTTTTACTTCACCTTCCTTTTTGTCTATCTCCTCAAACTCTATTCATCTTTAAGCTCATTTATCCTATCTCACCCTTCTAATAGGTTAGTTATTCTAAACCAGATTCACTCTCTCCTCATCATTAGGTAATCCCCTCTAAACTTTATCTCCATGTGCTTCATTCCTTGTTAGATTAGCTTAGTCATCACCAAGAATAATGTCAACAGGCCGTGCACCCATAAACCTTTGCATAAACACTATAAGATTAACCAATAGCTACTATATCAATGGATTTGATACTTGTGGGACATTCCTCCCATAGCCTAAGGTATCATTCTCTATGTCAGGACCCTAAAGGGGGCCTAGTAGGATTACCTAAAATTTTCATAACATGTGTGCACCCATGATATGAAAACCGTCTTGCAAGTCAGAGATTGCAAGACTCTAAATAATAAATCGCTAAGATTAATGATTTTCAAGTAATTAATTTATTGTACATGACATAATATATAATTATAAATAATTATGGATATTCGATATCCCACAGTTCCTCAGAACCGCAGAGAATCGGTATCCCCTACCAAATAATAAGACAGGATTACCAACTTTATAAAACTACAAGAAGAATTAAATGATATCAAACTCTAACATGTGAATATTTTCTACAAAGAGTGTTTATGTATCGTCTATAAAAATCTCAACTAATCCTAACACTAATGTACATGTCTTCATCTCGCACTCAGCACTCGAGACATATCCCAATCCCATCGTATGTAAACCTGCAAAAGAAACTAAGGGGGAATGAGCATAAAGCAGCTCAGTGAGTTCATTCCTCACCACCACCGGTCAAGCAAGTTTTCACACATTATTATCACACATGCAAGCAAGCTATCTACATACATAATGAATGCAGGCGTGATGAATGCAAGCAACACATCCATAGGAGTCCGGAACTATGGAAGGTGTAGAATTACGTCGTCCACACTTCGATTATCCCCTGTACTTACCCGCACAGGGCACCTCAGCTTACCCGCAGAGGCTACCTAGGGGCACCACCCCACTAGGCAAAACTCGACTATTACCCTAGCCGAGAAAAGAATTTCAATCCAAATAGGGGGAGTCCGAATTAGGACTATCCACCCTCCAAGGCCACTCGGGCACAAACATGCGAGTCCTCTCGCAACCAAAAATAACCAAGGCCTTTCAGGCACAATAAAGCGAGTCCTCTCGCTATCAATTGGAGAACCCATGCTAGCTTTGCCTTGACGTTAAAAATACTATTTATGGCTTCACAAGTCCTTACAGTGATCATGCAAAAATTTGTTTAAGGTTAGAAAAACTTTTGCCAAAAATACTTTTCTTAAGATTTTTGCAAGGCTAGCACTCTCCATTCATACCTTTACCAAGTCATAGACATGCGACGAGTAGAACCAATTATTTGGGTCAGACATTTATATTTAACAACTTAAAAAGGTGATCACACAGATGATGGCATACAAACAGAACAATCATTCAAACATTCAAGCAATAGCAAACAACAAAACATCATACAAATAACACACACAAGCAAGTAGCAGGTCATCAGAATTCCCTCACCTGAATTATTGCTCATTCTCCAAGCCTTTAGGGTTTCCAAGACTCAATATCGAACGCCTAAATCAAAATGGTAAACCTTATAAGTGTTCTGAGAATTTAGAATCCTTAGTCAACTAAAAGTCTATTGTCGTTTATCTAGTTCCCTCTAATATTACCCGAGTATAGTATGTATAGGGTTACCATACTCCATGAGATTAATAATAACTATTTTCTTGTATTAGCAAGGTATGAGGCTTCCTTTATGTATTTTGTAATTTTTTTGTTCTGATTCCGATATTTGCGAACTTATAATCGTTTTTCATCGTTTTCGGACGCATGTTCACACGGTAATGTCCGTTTTGGACGTTAAGACCCGTGTTTTATATTATGAACTAATTTTATAGAAATTTTTAGCTATAATACTTAAGTATTGCTATTACTTATATTTATAACCTTTATTCCCTAAATTCTTATAATTAAGGGATTTACTTTATCATTACTAATTCATGTACTGATTTAGGTATAATCTAGTTTACAAGGTGTATTATGATTTACTACTTTTAGTATCTAATTACCTACATTTTCTTATTTTTCTCATTTTCTAAACTTATGTTTATGTCATTGCTTGCATCATCTTTCCTTTATGCCTTCATATGCTTATGTCATCTTTTCTTTATGTCCTCATATGCCTATGTCATCATCTACCTCATCATTTGATTACATAAGCATTACATCTTGCTTATATCACATGTACATGTCTTATGTACATTTATTTCTTACTTTATACTTATGTCTTATACTTATACTTATGTACATATACCTTATACTTATACTTATGTACATATACCTTATACATACATATACTTATACCATATTTATACATGTATTTCTACTCATATACCTATACGGTTGAATACGTATTTTTATACTAAAATTTCGTATGCCAAAATTTCCCTTAAGAAAATCCTCTCAATTTTCATCTTTTTGCATTTCCATGTATGTAGTTAGTATAGTATATATATATATAGTTAGATATGGTCTTAAATTAGGTTATGTACATGATACATACTTATGTATAAAGGTTCATATACTTGTATTCCTTTGGTATTTTTTTATGTACACATATCTAAGAGTACATACACATGTATTTCTTCCATTTCCTTCATGATCCATCACTTTCTACACTTAAAGATGGAGACTTTGTTTTCTTCTCTTCAAGACTTCACTAAACACTTAACTACTTACCTAATCTACTTAATTAACTAACTGATGAATAACATAAAGTAACATAAAATAACTTAAGAACATACCTTTAATTGTGTTGATGTTTAAGGAGACAAAAGGGAAAGGAATGAAAGTGAAAGTGAAGGGGAAGCTCACGGCATGAAAGGGAGAATTTTCTTTTGTTTCTTTTGTTTTGTTTCAATTATGGAAGACAACAAATGGTGGGGCCTAAGGAGCAAAATTGTGGACGGCAACAATTGCAAGAAGAGGAAAGAAAAATCAAAATGAAAAGAAAAGAAAATCATCATTAAGTTATTAAGATATTTTTCCTTATCTCTTAAGACTTTTGACTTTTCAAAATATTGACTTTAGTCAATATTTGTTGACTTGGTCAACCCTTTGACTTTGGTCAACATGCCTTACTTTGGTCAACATTCCTTAAGTATGTTTAATTTTGTGCACATAATGTGGTAATTAAGGGAAATTAGAGGAAAAATGAAGGAAATGAGGGGAAATGAGGTATTAGATGAATTGATTTGTAAACATTGTTAATGAGATCTTACTTTAGGTCTTTATAGCCTATATATCTCATTTGATAAACTACTTTGAATAACAAATGCAAAAAGTACCAATTTAAGTATTAAGGTTCACTACAGAAACCTAATCTTCAACTATTACTCTAACTCAAAGTGAAACTATCTTAATCACTTACTTAAGAAGTGAATATAATCTATAACTCATTATCTTAATTTCTAATGGATTACTTAAGGATTCAAAGCATATAAGTATAATTAAGGGTCATCTTCAGTCGTTTACCGATGAAATAGCAAAATATGGAGGATATA
Source organism: Lumnitzera littorea (assembly GCA_024138015.1). Taxonomy (NCBI): domain Eukaryota; kingdom Viridiplantae; phylum Streptophyta; class Magnoliopsida; order Myrtales; family Combretaceae; genus Lumnitzera; species Lumnitzera littorea. The sequence goes on from JAMXBB010000012.1 coordinate 85,436,018, forward strand.
TTATCATTTAGGGTTTTAAGGTAAATTATGGTGAATTAGTGCTTTTATATCCTGAAAGTTATGGTTTTAGGGTTCTTATTACTTTATGGCACCATCTCTAATGTTTTTACACATTTAGGGTTTCATACGTTCTTACGCGATTAAATCTTCGATTGTCATCTTAGGGTTTTGATGAGGTTCGAGGTTTTAGGGTCTTCGTTTGTAGTTAGGGATTCAATTGATGATTTAAGGTTCTTCATATCCACTTTAGGTTTTGGATTGAGATTTTTATTGGTTTTAATTCTCACTGGCTCTTTTGAGTTCGGGAATTTATCTACAGTTTAAACGTTTGTTTCTATACTTAGAAAGCTAAATTCGCGGGGTTTACACTCTATGTCTCCTATGTCATCATGATCATTAAGAGTTGACAACTTGTACTTTTACTATTCCAAATGTAGTACATACGATTCTTATATGATATAAAAAAATTTATCATCACTAAGGTAATTTAAACATTCTATTTGGTGATAATAACATAGGTAAATTTTGACTTATAATGATACAACACACTAAAAAGATTAAAATAGTTGAATCCAAGAAAATCCTTCAATTATTCACTTAAAAGAAAAGGTACTTTTTCTTTTTTGGGGGCTTACTGAAAGAAATGCTATTTAATTGGATTTTATTATTATTTAGCATTAGCATAATTAAATTACAGTTTGATGTAGTAAATTAGTAATCTATTGATTGTTTTTTTTTTTTTTCATTTTTAAATCGGGAAAAAAAAAATAAAGAATATAATTACTCCAAATTTCGGATAGAACCAAACCAACATCCAAAAAGTGAAACATTTCGGACAACGGTAGTATACCCACACCGCTGCTCTTACATAAAAACCATTCGCTCTTCCACAATAGCCATTCATTCTCCAGTGTTATTACCAAACCCCTTCCTTTTCTAGTTCTCTCGCTCTCTTTGTTTTCTCCACATCTTAAATAAAAATGAAGGCATCTCTGAAAGGTAGGTACGATGTAGACAAAAACGGAGCCGGTGCAACTCTCGGCGTTAACGCCGGCGACATCAAGCTTCGAGCTTCCATTACTGACGCTACTTTTGTTAATGGTCCCAGCTTAAACGGCTTGGCTGTTGCCGTTGAAAAACCAGGCTTCTTTATTGTTGACTACAATGTTCCCAAGAAGGTATACATACTTTCATGTTTCTCTATTCTTATAATTTTCACAGACCCAATTGGATTGTTAGATTTAGTGTTTTTTTTTTTTTTTTTTTGGGTGATGTGGGATTGTTTGTAATGGTTATAATTTTGAAGTTAATGTTAGAAAGTTGTGATTTTTGAATCATGCTCTTATGGTTGGACTTTTGAAAGTGAAGATGGCTTTGTTTAGCTGGTAATTTGGGTGCTTGAATTTGGTTGTTCGGCTGTTAAGAAGTTACCGAATTTTGAAGAAATGAATTAGGGTAATCTTCAGTTATGCTCGAAGTCTATGTGCACGAACCGATGTGACTTGTCGTGGGATGGACTTAGGTGAGACTTTAGACTAGACCTAGACCCGAGGAATCAATCACTCAGTGCTTGGTGACAAGTTACTTGACGTGATCAATGGCCAGTAAGTGCAAATGAGCATGCCACTCTTTTGCAGTTTTTATCAGAATCCTCGTTTTAGTTTTTCCTAAAAACAAGTTACAAATGTTGTATTCCTATTATTTCATGCCTTAGCACTCATTAATGCATATAGTATATCTGAAACAAGTTGACTGGATCCTGGAGGTGGAATTTGCATTTTGTTGTCAATTTCTGTGTGCATGGTCCATAGACACTGGGAAACTTCATTCCTGGAGCCCAAAAAACACCTGGGTGGAATTGTCTTGTCCTCTGCTACCTGCACAAATAAAATTGAATTGCAAGCTTAAGGCAAGTATTCCATTGAACATTCCAAAAACTTTTGACTCAACTCAACATCAATACAAGTGTTTACAAGAATTTCACTTCCCACTTGTAAAGTTGTATTAGAGAGTTTGTTACTTCTTTTTGTTAAGATGACGTGTACAATCTAATGAGGTCAAATTATGCTTGAATGTTTATAGCATGATCTGTATAATTTACTCTGAACTCTGTACTTCTTTGTGTTTGTAACTACAAATAGGATTTTCAGGATAGATTCTTACTCTTTATTACTTGCATCTGGAATTGCAGGATTTCCGTTTTCAGTTCATGAACTCAGTTAGAGTTGTTGAGAAACCATTGAATTTGACCTACATACACCATAAAAATGATAATCGCACAATTTTGGAGGGGACGCTTGTATTTGATCCTTCTAACAAGTTATCAGCTAATTATATGCTGGGTCCAGGGCATTGCAAATTGAAGTATAGCCATAACCATAGAGGGCTAGCTACATTTGAGCCTAGCTATGATATGTCCAAGAATGCATGGGATTTCGCAGTCTCAAGGAAGTTTTATGGAGATGATGTCCTTAAGGCTACATATCAGACATCTAGCAAGGCTTTGGGGCTGGAGTGGTCAAGAAATTCAAAGTTGAACGGTTGCTTCAAGGTACATGCCTAATTAATTCATTTCTTTCTCTATTACCAATAGCTAATTTGGATAGGTAGCAATGCTGAAAAGCTGCTTTGAGTGCATGCTTAGGATGATAACATTGTTTATAATCTAACCCATGTTTGATGAAAAGATATCCTTAAGAAATGTGAAGAAGAGAGAGACATGAAAATGAAACTAAGGTATGTAATCCCAAATGACCTAAGAGATAAAGAATCTAACAGTCTATAGTGTGGGGAGAGCTCACCATACTGTCGCTGCTGGTATCTCAAGGGACCCAGTCTTTTTCCACTGCAGTAGTTATTGAGATTTGGTCTTACATTTTGGTCCTTTCAACCATTATTGATATAGATAATCGTGAGATCTTATTTCTTCAAGTCTTTTTATTTGAGCCCATCAGTTGTCAAAGCATTTACTCTTGGCATGTTAAAGAACAAATGTCAGATCAAGAAAAGAATTGGTAATTCACGTTGTTTAACCATGCAATGAAACAGTAAGTGCAAAGGTAAAGTATATGCTTGCCACGTGCCATTTCAACTTATTTTTGGTCTGGAAAAGATTATGTTGGTTTTCATAAGATGGTTATATAGGGTCATCAAGTGAGCTTTGACAAATAGACCAAATTGTGTATGGGAAGAATCAGGATGATTCATGTTAGTAGTTTCTTCTTCGGTATAGATGATGATCGATGAGTCAGTAGTTCAATCAATTTGATGTTTGGGTAATTATTGAACATATGCATTCGCTTGAAGTTTCATTTTTGCACAAGCATACAGACCTTCATTCAAGCAGTAGAAACGTGTTGACATTTGTTGCTTCAGTCTCACACTGCTGATCTCATCTATTTTTCATCAGTGTCTCATTAAACATTCTTAGCATGTTCTACTGAAATTCATATGAGAGGCTATGAACTGGACGTATTCTAACAATGGTTCTCATTTTTTCTTCAGATATCTGCTTCTCTAAATCTGAACGAGGAATTGAAAATGCCTAAAGTAAGCGCAGAGAGTACATGGGATTTTGAAGTGTAGTAATTCAATGCAAGGCTCTTTGTCATGTTTCAGTTGGTTGTTTGTATTGATTAATCTGGATAATCAGCCTCGAGTTGCTTGTGGTCAAGATTTCTCTGGGAATCTTATTACGTTAGACAGGTATTATTGAATCATAAAGAACTGCTTATTGGCCAAGGCAGCCCTCTCTTGCGTTCACACAGTGGAAGAGCTACTTTCATTTTTATTCATAATTCATGGTAGATAATATTAGGCGGAAAATTTTCTTCTTCGTCAGTCTTGTGCAACCTCATAAATTATTGGGCACACTGATTCTAATATGTGCATCTAATTTTTCCCGCCAAACCGAAAATTTGCAATAAAGGCCGTCGTTCTTTGTCGCTATGTGTGCTGGAATACGCCTTTTCTGTTTCACCTATGTTGTTTCTGAAGTGGTTTTCTCGTCGATGGTATAGCCAGTAGCCACATCCGACTCCAGGCACCATCAGACAACCGTATATCGTAGACATTGTTTTGCAGCTCAAGACAAGGGACCATCGTGATTCAGATGACATTCCAACTTCCATGAGAGAATTAAAACCGCGCCTGTTAAACAAGTAATAAGCAAACCGTCACCAGGAAATGACGGTTACATGTATGAGGCAGCATATGGTTCTTGCATTCGATTGTTTTTAGAAGCAGTTCCTGTGCTCTATAGCTTAAATTGCAATGCCGGGAATAATTTTTTTTTTTTTTCTTTTAATAACATGAAACAAACCTTCATTATAAAATAAAAGTGCAATTACAAGTGAGGAAGACGAGACCAACAATCAACAAACAGCACACTGACTTAATCGAGATGGGGGTTTGATAATTTAAGAACTACAACTCATCTCACCCGCTTTGGGAAGCAACCTAACACTTCGCTTTGGAAGCACACATCTATTGGTTTCTCTTGGGAAGCAGCCTAAAGCACACATCTATTGGTTTCTCTTGGAGCAAATGAAAAAGTACACATCTAAAATGAAAAAAGTACAACTAGCAAACAAATGCTTTAAACTTAAGATATCATGGATGACGCTAGCCAATCTCCACGATGCAAGCTGCAATGTAGGGATTCCATATTCATAATCTATTACTGCATTTTATTTTCTTCCCACAACCCCAACCCCCACACCCCCACCCCCCTTTTTTTCCTTCTTTCAGAGAGAGAAGGGGATAGATGATAACAAGGACGAGCAGGAGAAAGTGCAAACATACCGAGTCGAAAATTCTTCTATTAATATTTCGTCTATTTATACGTAGATAAACGTATGGAATTAGATTTTATTTCCTATATGAGCATAAAAAAGGTTGGATATCTTTTAAATAGCATGGAAACATGAAATCAATTTGTAATATACTACCGTATACAAATTTAGATGAACTTGAGGCTTTAATTTTTTTAATAATTTTTACCATGTAAAATTCACCTTCATGTTCTCCTTTGATTATATCTATATTATTTAAAGAAAAGAATTTTTTTAGCTGTCAATAATTACCATTTCGGTATCTTATATGTTTTATAAAAGAATATTGATAATATTGCTTAGTGCTCTAACTAATCATACTGTCCCAATTTCGTTATTTTTCTCCTTATTTTATGCACCATCTCATATTTCTATTACCAAGATACCATCAACATCACAATTCACAGTGAAAGATAGCAGAAATTAAAAAGCACAAGACTTGATGTGTACTATGCTATAATTTAGCGCCCCACGACCCCACCCCCACCCCCGCGGCTTTTTTAACTCCTATCCATAAGAATTTTTTTTATTAATATTTAAAAAGACAAAAAAAATGTAAATCTTAGAAACATTGAAAGATCATATTTTTCTACAAAACAAAGATAACTTAGAATTTAAATTTCAAAATATAAAACTTGATGAGTTAGATTAACGTTAAGAGAGATAAAATTTTTATTTTATTATTAGTTATTAAAGGCAATTGTGAGACATTCTTAAAGTCCAAAAGATCTATAATTTTATTTCCTTGATATTTTGTATGAGCAAGATTAAACTGTAGAACGATAAAAGAAGTTTGAGTTGTAATGTATATTTTTACTTCATTAATAGCTCTATGGTGCAATTCCTCTTTTTTACATTTATTTTTTAATATTGTTCTTGTATTATCTTTCTTTTTTTTTTAAATCATCCATTGTACTAATTAGTTCAAGTTAGTAACTATGTATAGAATAAATTTTTGTATAACATCACAAGTGCAACATCTGCTATTAATGTAATAATAAGATACATATATCTAAAGCATTTGTGATTCAAATTGACCTTGGAACTAGGCTTCCATCAAGTTGTGGGTCTAAAAGTTTAAGAACTGAGACTAACCCATGTCGACTAGTTCTAAGGAGAGTTTATGGACTTAGTTAGTCGCAATTCTATTTTTTTGACTCGTGAACCATGATTTAAAAAAAAGATTAAATTTAAAACCTTTAATAAATTAAATTAAGAGAAAATTACAAATAACCTCATAAACTTTAATAAAAGTATTAATTCACTTTCTAAATTCTCATACTTTACAAATTATCTTCTTAAACTTTGATAAATTAGTAATATGAAAACATTTCTATTTTTAATTGAAAACATAACACTATAATAAAAGTTTAAGGAATCTTAAAATACCTTTTGACAAGTTTAGAGATGTTTATACACTAATGTCAAAGTTTATAGGGTGATGAGCAATCTATAAGAGTTATTGTTAATTTATCAATACTTAAAGTGATGATTTGTAGTATTTGAAAGTTTGAAGGGTGAATACACATCTAAATTAATATTTAGGATGGTTATTTGCATTTCCCCATTAAATGAAATTTAAAACTAAAAAAGTTAACCTTGAGAGCATGTAGTCTTTTAGCTCATTTTAAAAATAGTTGTGAATGATGTGTTTATTTATACACTACATCTAACTTAAATTGTAGTATTAGTAATCATACTCCTAAAGTGTAGTTATTCCTTATGTTGTTAATGCCAACAAAATAAATACAAGCATTGGGAAATAATTTTCCTATTACAAATGAAAATGATTTAAATTTTCAATATTATTGAAGTAAATGTTTTATTTTCTATTTTTTTTTAATTTCTTCTTTAACTTTTCTTTCTTTTAGATGGACCTAGCAAGGCCCCCCGTTGCACAGGTTTAGAGGTCCAACTTACTCGGACCTACTTACCTAGCGAGTTACCTTTAGGTAGAGAATTTGATAGGAATCAGCTTATGACTATATCTAAGCCGAGGCCGATCAACTAACAAAAGAACAAGGGGAAGAAAAGAAGGTACTTAGCATCAAGTCTATCATCTGCAAAGAAGCCAAGAGACCACAAGGCCGAGGACTCGAGATCAAAGGACCACTCAGCATGACATCAAGAGACAAGTACCAACTAGTTCTAAAACTTAGCAATTATGGGCTGACCTTTCAAGTGTCTTGGCTAAACACTGTAAGACTCTAAGGACTCATCCTCGGACCCAAACATCTAACTGCCAACCCCATCCAATTTAGATCTTGCTCTTTCTAGGACCAGTTGGATTATTGAGTGTTGAGCAAACTCTTGGTATCAAAGCAGAATATTCCTACACTTGGAACATCTATAAACATCATGGGAGACGAATTTAGACAAAACAGAATATTCCTACACTTGGAACTTTCCCTTTTAAGGAAGGCTATTCTTAAGCTCTTAGAGCTTGCCTTTTGGCTGGATTATTGAGTGTTAAGAAAACTCTTTAATCTTTGCTGCATTCTTATCAATCTTGTTCTCAAGATTGTGGTGAACCCTTCTTTTGAGCAAGTTAGTGAGTTACATCTAACCTCTCATTTGAAACCACAAGTAATATTTTGTGTTTGTGAATTGCATCAAACCTTATTTCGAGCTCATTCCTTAATTGTGTTTGTGACTTGGTGCATAATATACATACACATTCACCATCGAAACCCTTGTTTTACCCCTTATTCTTCATACTCCTCTTGAACCTTGAAAACCCATTCTTCCATCCGAGATCCGTTGCCAGCTATACGTATCATCTTGGTATCAAAGCTTTGGGGAGACACGTGTGTTAATGTTCTTCAAAGTTGATTCATAGTTAAGACATCTATTAGTTGTTGTTCTAAAGCGTAGTGTGTTGTTTGTGTTTTAGTAGCCATAGTATTATATTGTCGTTGAGTCTAGTAGCATTAATTTCGGTAGTTGATTATAGTTGTTATGAAAGTGTTGTCAGTAGTGGTAGCTATAGAAGCTAAGTAGTAGTTGTTTTTGGGTTATTGTAGCTGTGTTTTTGTTGTAACTCATTTTTGTTCAATTTTCTGAAAATTATTGTACAGACAAGAATGTCGGAAGATAATGTCAACAGTAATGGTGATAGTCCTCACGGAAGCTTAAGGAGACGTGTTGATAACTTAGAATATCGAATTTAGAATCTCATTGACTCTATCTAAGAATGCATTGGTTTAGTTAGAGGCCATAGACATGATGGCCAAGAAAAAAGTAAGGAACGAACTTGACAATGTTGAGTGACAGCTAAGAAGAGCTACCGAGTTGAGAAGGAGAGAAAACCAACTTGTGTCTAGAAAAAGAAATGAAAGGAGTGTTGACTTCGAAGTAAATTAAAAAGCTCGAAGAAGAGAGCCAAGGTTAAGAAGAGATGTGGCTAAGTAGAGCTCCAACAGAAGTAACCGATTTGAAGTGAATCGACCAACTCGGAATGAAAGAGAGGAAACCCAAGCACCTGGCTAAGGACTTGATAATATCAAGCTTAAACTACGGACCTTCAATGGAAGTAGCCAACTTGAAGAATTCCTTGACTAGGTTCCTCGAGTCAAGAAGTTGTTTGAGTGCTACGAGTGTGATGATCGAACAAAGGTTAAGCTGGCTTCATTATCTCTTGTTGAATATGTAAGTCTTTAGTGGGATAAATCGGTTGCTAAGCGAGATGTTGAAAGAGAAGAACTAATTAAGACTTGAGACTTATGAAGCGCTTGATGAACCAATGCTTTGTGCTAACTTACTTTAAGCAAGAGATGCTTTATGCCTTCTAACACCTAATGCAAGGTAAAAATACTATTGAAGAGTATTTGCAAGAGTTTGAGACCTTGATCACAAGATGTGAGATTGTCGAGCCACAGGATCGTACCATTGCTAAGTTCCTAAGTGGACTTCAAGACAACATTGCATACTGATTTGCTTAAACTATATATATGAAAATAAATCACGAATACTCCAACAAGTATACTAAATCGGAATCAAATAATATAGAGAAAGTAAGGTGATCGATATCTCAAGAACTAAGAAATTACTAATCTTATGCTAGTTCTTATCAATATTTAGACAATCAAAATTAAATATATTAATCTAATAATTACTCTAAAACTATTGAAAAGAAAATAACTATGAAAAACACTATGAAAAACCTAAAATTAAGCAATCAATTGAGAATTATAGGAAAACAGAATCCACTCTAAATTGCACAAATCAAATTGTTATCATATTATATAGATTAATAGCTATATGGTCATTCAAGTGAAATTATTATACCTTAAAACTTAAGGATTTAAACCCTTAATTAATTAATCAGCTTCCACATCTTCCAATTAATAGTGAACTCTAAATTATAATCATATATCTCACAATACTATGATTGTCTAATGTCCTAAATCAATTATCCCTAATGTCTTAGTAAATAATCAATCGCCGAACATCGCATTAATCTCTAGATAATTTCTAATTAATTCAATTAACTTTACTTCCACATTGATTAATCAAATCAATTAAGAATTTCTAACAAACCCTAATCAACTCTCGCATTATTGGGGTTTCTAACAATTATAATCAATTGAACAATTATAATCAAAATAATAGAAATTGCAATCATGAATCATCCATATATCTCTTAATCCTATAACATGAACATAATCATCATCTTAACTATCTAGGGTTTCATCAATTCTCATAAATAAATTTAGTTAGCCATAGATTTAAAAACAAAAACACAAATATTAATTGAAATTGCAAGGAAATTCATAATTAAAAGTATAACTAATACATAGAATTACATAAGAATAATTGAAATAAATGTCACCAATTTTGTATTGGAAAGAAATAATCTTTAAGTGCAACTTTAATCTTATTCTCCACAACAAAAGCAAAATCTTCTCAATGATAAAAGCGCTTCTCCCAAAGAATTCATCAAAAACTATTCTATGACTCTTGACGTCTAAGGAAAAAGTGTCTAAAAGTCTCTCAAATAATGAAACATAAGTTATTTATATGAAAAATTAGGGTTGGCTCGAGTGAAGTTTCTTTCTTTCATAAAGGCTGGTGGTGTAAGTGCAAGGCCGGCTTTTAGGCTAGCAGCATAGTCATCCAGGGCTAGCGATGTAGCTAACAAAGGCTGATGGTGCAAGTTGTAAGTTGTAAGCTTGCTGTTAGGCCAGTTGCTTTTAATTCCAATTTGCATGTATTGATCCAAACTTCATTTATTTGCTTAAAATTCTTCTAAATTGTCCATAATTCTACTCTTAAATTCTCTAATTCTTAGAATGTTCAAATGAACATAATTAAGTACCAATTCTTTATGATTTCTATAAAATCTATAATAATTCTATCTTAATTTGCACTTTAAAACATGAAAAATATGCCTTTATCACTAACATTATCGAACTCCAACCATTCAATTCATTAAATGAGCTGATCAATTTAGCACTAGGGGTAGAGAGACAAAAGAGAAGAAGGCATCAAAGGCCAACTAGCCAACCTCAACAAGGCAGCCCTAAGCCTGAGAGGTATGCTGAGAGAAAAGGGCTAGAAAGGAGGATGGAGAAAGGAGAGCCTAGCCGACTAGTTTATGCTGAGAAAAAGATTGCCAAGAAAGAGAAGACACTCGATAGCAAGGCCCGAGATGTTAAGTGCTTCAAATGCTTAGGTTATGGACATATTGTGTCCCAATGCCTGAATAAGAGGGTCATGGTCTTGAAAGGCAGAGGACCAAATGCTCAAGTAGAGAGTTAGAGTGACAAGAGTTTGAAAGATGAGTTGATATAAGAAGATGTTTATGCTGAAAATCTGGATGAACTCTTAGCCATGGCAACATGAGCTGACCTAAAAGTAGATCCTCAATAATAGGAAAATTTATTTCATATTTAATGTTTGGTGAATGGGAAGACCTATTCCTTAGTTGTAGACGGAGGAAGTTGCACTAACGTTGTCTCTACCGAGATAGTGGACGAGATGAAATTGCCGACATACCCACACCCCCGACCTTATGGATTAAAGTGGTTTGATGACAAGGGTATGGTCCATGTGCATAAAAGAGATTAGATAGAATTCAATGCAGAGCAGTATGACGATGAGATTAAATTCGATGTGGTCCCTATGAATGCTACAAATTTACGTCTTAGCTGACTATGGGAATATGATCGGAAAGTAATCCATGACAGCTTCCTCAACACTTACATTGTTCGGAAGGATAAGAAGAGTTATTGCTTGACCCTTATGAGTATTGAGAAAATCTAGAGACACTCGATGCCCATGGTGAAGCAAAAGGGGAAGAAAAGCTTATTCAGCATCCCGACCCATGCTCAATGTTTAACGTCAAGGATGACTTCCTTTCGGACCCACAATAATGATATGAATTAGCTTGTAACCATCTCTAAGCCGGGGTTAATTAGCTTTTGCCAAAGCTAAGCTCCTAACAGAAGATCGAAGGGGAGAAAAGGAGACACTTAGCATTAAGTCTATTATCCACCGAGAAGCTGAGAGACCATAAGGCCGAGAACTCGAGACTAAAGAACCACTCACCATGGCACCAAGAGATGAGTGCCGAGTAGTTCTAAAACTCGGCAATTATGGGTCGATCTTTCAGGTGTCTTAGCTAAACACTGCGAGACTATAGGAACTTCTCCTCGAACTTGAACATCTAACTATCGCCCCATCTAGTTCAGATCTTACTCCTTCTAAGACTAACTGAGTGACTGCATACTGACTTCTTCTATTAAACGCACGATTTTGTATACTTGTACAAGTTTCCTTTATTTCATTTATAAGCCCAATTTTTTAGGGTTTGAGACCATATTCATTATTTACAAATTTTTCACTAAGGTTTAGGATTGTTATAAATAACAACATTTGTAAACATCATGGGAGATGAATTTAGACAAAATTAGACTGAACATAATATTCCTATACTTGGAACTCTTCCTTTTGAGCAAGGCTACTCTTAAGCTCTCAGAGATTGCCTTTTGGTTAGATTATTAAGTGTTCAGCAAACTCTTTAATCTTTCTCGCATTCTTATCGATCTTGTTCTCAAAATTGTAGTGAACCCTTCATTTAAGCGAATTAATGATCTGCATCTAATCTCTCATTTGAAACCCCGAGCAACATTTAGTGTTCGTAAGTCATATTGAACCCTATTTTGAGCTCATTCTTTGATTGTGTTTGTGACTTGATACATGAGATCCATACATATTCACCATTAGAACCCTTGTTTTACCCCCTATTCTTCATACTCCTCTCGAACCCCGCATACCCATTCTTCCCTCCAAGATTCATTACCAACCATATGCATTAGAATTGGCCTTGCTAGCTTGGGTTTAGTTCTAGACCTAACAAGTTGGTCTTGTGTTGGTTCCGAGCCTAAATTGATCTTGTGCCAACCTCTTCATATATGATGTCTTATTGAATATTAATATTAGTATATACTTGTTATATTGTATATCATGAAAAAATCATGAGAAAATGCTTGTTTTCAAGTAACAAATTGCATATACAAATGACTGGAATAGGAAGTAGATTTATAGTCTAATGCTTTGCATTGAAGGAAAAAAGAAAACTTAATTATACTAGAAAAGAGAAACTAATCACTAAATTATTTGTGTCCTCAAACGATACATCTTAAAACTACTCTAGAGTGCTTCTCCCTTTTGAATACTAAACTATAAAATATAAGGACAACATAAAAATAAAACAAAAGATGTAATAAGTAAAGTTACATAATACTACTTACTGTGCATATTCATAACAATCTGGGTGGTTGGTATTTAGCTAATTACCCACATTACCACTCTTATATAAGGTGTTTAAGTCTGACTAAAGGGGTAAATTCTAAACTCTATTTTATATGTATGTATTTATTAACTATGCTTTAATACCATCAATAGGCAGTTATTCCTCGAGGAATATCCTTCTTGTATACGTCATGAAACCAGCAAACAATTACTCTACTGTTTGTATGCTTCAATTATTCACACCTAATGTCATTACCATAAGTTAATCTTTTACGTATGGATAGACTTGAGTAGCACAAATATGGTATCCAATCTACTAACATACATATGTATAAGATTGTAACATATGATACCATATCCTATGATAATAAGGTGATTTATTGGCCTAAATATATCAGCAGCTTCTATAATTCTACTTAAGCTACAATAACCAAAGAACCTAAATGACTCCAACTACAGAATTTACATTAAATTTAGCTCTAATATCTATAATTCTTTTTTACTAGTATTAATAAAAGCACTCATATCATTTAAGGAGAGAGGCCTTTCTTAGTTGAATCTGTAATAAATAAAGAAATTACCAATGCCTAGCTTCCTAACTCCCATTTGATCTTAAGTTGAAAGTGGGTGCTTATCATGAGTCTCTCTTGGTTAGGGTTAAGCCATGGTTAACTTGAAATTTATGCGAGCTGTAGGAGTGAACAAACCATTTATATGATACTAATAAGTAAGTTTTAGATAAGGTTTCTGGAGCGAGATTTCATAGAAAATAGACCAAAGAATTTTAAATGCAAAATTCGTAAGAGAATTTGGGAGAACTGTTTTCTATTTGATTTTTTTGTAGTCTCTTAATGCAATTTGTTATAGATGTTAATGATGTGTCCAATTTTCATGAAGTTGGTTATAGCAAATTATAAAGTATGTGCTGGTGTAACTAATGAAAAGTAATGCTTATGCAATATCTAATAGATGTATGGGCCTAAGGCCTAGATAATGGCCCCTCATTTATGGCCTATACCTATTTACTTATACTAGCCTAATGTTGGCCTTAGCCACATCAAGCCTTTTAGATAACTTTAGAAACCCCTTCTATATAAGCCAACCCGATAGCAATTGCTTCACTTTTGTCTATGGCCAACAGAAACCCTAGATTTGTTATATCCTCCACTATACTCCCTTCCCCTTTTGAAACCCTTGACCATAAGGGAGAATTTGGAAAACAGAGCTCTATCTCTATTAAGAACTCTCAAGTAACCTCTGTAGGTGTCTTCCCTCTCTAGTGCACGAGAACTAAAGTGGCAAGTTCATTCTTCCTTTTAATCATCTTTCTTTCAAGAATTGCATCTGGCTTTAAGATTTCTAAGAATTTGTGTTGCAAGAGTTGAGATTCGGTTGCTAATGAGGAACCATTATATTTCTTCAACTAAGATATGTGAAATGTTAGATGTACTATAGATCCAGAAGGTAAATCGATTTTGTATGCGATGAAGCCCATCTTGTTGAGTATTTTGTAAGGGCCAAAGTATTATGGTTGTAGTTTCTATCCAGAGTGGTGGCGTAAGCTGAGATGACAATACAATTAAAGTGTCAACAAGACCAAGTCTCCTATTTCAAAGGTACGCTCAGATCTCTTCTTATCTACATGTTATTTCATTTGATTCTGAGCGTATGTGAGGTGAAACTTAAGCATCTTGGTCTTAGCTTCTCTATCACTAAGTAAGAAGTCTATTGTAGCATTGTATGAGTCTCCTTTCACATAAGGTAAATGGAGGGGTGGTGAGTACTCATACAAAGCTTCAAAAGGAGTGACCTTTGTAGTGGTATGATAGTTGTTGTTGTACCACCACTTAGCTAAGGAAAGATAACTCATCTATGTCTTAGGTTCTTCACCCATCATGCACCTTAAGTAGTTCTCCAAATATTTGTTCACAACCTCCATTTTCCCATCGATTTGTGAGTGATAAGTGATGACAACTTCAACTCCACCCCATGCAATTTAAAAAATTTAGTTTAGAATGAGTTAATAAAAATACGAGCTTAATAAAAAAACTATTCCTTTTAGAATGTTATATAATTTGTAGATGTTGTCTAAGTAGGCCTAAGCCACCTTTACAGTAGTATAAGGATGCACTAACCCAACAAAATGTGCATACTTGCTTAATCGGTGAACAACAACCAATATAACTTCTTTCCCTTTCAACTTTAGTAGTCCTTCAATAAAATCCAAATTGATTTCTTCCTAAAATCCTTTAGGAATTGGTAAGGGTTGCAATAAACTTGGAGTGGCCATATTCTCAAGTTTATAGCTTTGATAAATATCACTATCCTTACATAATTTTGCACCTCCTTTTTCATCTTTGGCCAATAGTAAAGGTTTCCAAGCCTTTTGAAAGTAACTTGAGTGCCTTAATGTCCTCTAAGCACCCCATCATGGTATAGTGTGAGGAAGTTTAATTTCAACTCGGTATTTGGCCTAACAACTACCCTTTCCTTCCCTTACAACACTCCATCCACCAAAGAAAAATTTTTACAAGGCTATCCAACTTTCAACGTCTTAATGATAGTAGCATAAGAGTTTGGTACTTGCTATCTGTCCTTCAGTTGTTAAAAAATTTTAGGGGTAGTCAAAGCCATATAGTGTAAGATGATTGAGAGCGCGAGATTGCATCAACAAATGATAGGAATCAGAGCATTGGACCTTTAGCTCGAACCTGGCCTTAAGGGATTAAGAGTTTAGCTAAGTAAGTTCTCCTATGTCGACCTATGCTTGATAAGTCCTAGTTACTTCAATCTATGAGTCTACTGCCTTATCCGAGCTAAACCTTCTTATGCTTATCAATAGTCACTAGCTGCTGACTTGAGACACACTTAGACAAAAGCTCAACTCACTCAATCATTAGCTCAACCAACCTGAATATGAATTGCTTTGAGCATGTTTGAGCTAAACTCACCTCGAAAGAACCTCTAGTCCTACTTGGTACCTCTGCTTGGTAGTGCCGACCCAACCATATAGTTTGTTTCTTTCAGCTAAAAATTCACCCACCAATCGATAGCCACGTATCTAAGCAATCATATGACAAAATCCTTCATACAAGATGGATGCCTTTCTTGATTTTCTCTTTATTCCCTTTTCCATTTGCTATACCATACTTATTTAGGACTTTACCCTTTTTAGTCATTTCCATTTATAGTTGTTGTCCTAATATTTTTGGCATAAATACCCATTAAAAATGTAGCCACAACATCTTACACACGAGATATTGAATATACTACATTGTCTCTTTCCATGAGCATTCCTTTTTGCTTACTTCACTATTATCATAATCCTTAAGCAAGGTTAGATGGCCAGTACCCTTATTAGACTAGCTCATGTGTCATATTGAGTTGAGCCATGAGTCCTCAATAGTTCTCAAGTGTGTCATATCCTTGGAGTGGATCGTGGTTTTGCTTGTTTGATTCTTTGTTATTGTGCAACTCTACCCTAGTTTTTCAAGCTTTCAATGAGCTTGGACCTACCACCTCATGACTAGCCTTATCGGTCCTTGGCTTAGTTCGTATTAGCAACTGTATTTGCTTTTCCACTCTTATAATGGATTTCATAATCTAACCCTAATAGTTTAGTCAACAATTTATGCAAACTTAGAGTATCCAAACGTTGCTCTCAGAGATATCTTAAGCTTTAGTGATTCACCTTGGTGATGAATCGCTTCCCCATTAAGTAATGCCTCCATTTCTCAACCGCAAAGACTAGTGCCAATAATTGTTTTTCCTACACTAACAAACCTAGCTACTTAGAAGATAAAACCTTGCTTAAGTAAGCAATAGGGGGCCTGTCTTACATTAGTACAACCCTAATAGCCTCTACACAAGTATCGATCTCCAACACAGAAGGCTTATAGTAGTTTGGTAGCCTTAAAACAAGTGCTGAAACCAAGGTAGATTTTAATGCTGAAAGGCACTCTCAGCCTATTAACTCCATTTAAACCTTCCCTTCTTAAGTAACATGGTTAAGGGTTTAGAAAGATACCTAAACCCTTAAATGAACTTTTGATAATACCTAGCTAACCTTAGAAACACCTCGAGTTACTTAAGTGTCTTACAAGTTAGCCATAATATAATAGCCTTTACTTTTTTCGAATCTGTTGCTACAACATCCTTAGTTATGACATGGCCAAGGTATTTGATTTAGGTTACCACAAATACACATTTGCTTCACTTAAGATACAACTATTCTTTCCTAAGAATGTAAAAAACAACACATAAATGGTCCACATGAGTTTCCATGGTTGGGTTCCACACAAGTATGTCGTCAAAAAAAAAAAAAAAAAAAAAGAAAAGAGTTGAAACTTCCTCAAACGTTGTCAAAAAATGTTATTCATGAGTCCTTAAAATGTAGAGGGGGCATTAGTTAAGCTTAACGGCATGAGTAAAAATTTGTAAAGTCCTTCATGGGTCCTAAATGCTGTCTTATACACATCATCAAGGTTCATCCTAATTTGGTGATACCCAGACCTCAAGTCCAATTTAGTGAAATAGCTAACACCATGAAGCTCATCAAAGAAATCATCTATAATCGGTATAGGGAACCTGTATTTTATAGTTTGTTCGTTGAGCTACTAGTAATTGAGACACATCCTCTAAGAATGATCCTTCTTTTTCACCAACACAACAGGTGATGCGAACAGGTTGTAGCTACGTCAAATGATGGCACTTAAGATCTTCTCCTTAATCATGATCTCCAATGTTGACTTCTGAACAGCTGAATGTCAATATGATCTTATGTTAATAGGGTGTGAGTTTTCTTGTAGGAGGATCTTATGATCATGCGCTCGAAATGGTCGTAACCCACTAGGTTCTTCAAAGAGTTCATAATACTCCTCTAGTATCTCAATAAGTAGAGGATGTAATGTTTTTGTCGAGCTATTACTATAATCTCCTATAGCTTCCTTCATAACCTATCATTATATTTTAGGGGTATCATCATTCCTAGCTAACATTTTTGAGAGTTGTTCACTAGAAATGAAATTGACAATTTCTTTCTCACCTTACAGGTTGCACGAGTAGTCATTCCATGTAAACTTCATCAATCCTTGCTTAAAGTTCCAGTTGATCGTGCCTAATGAGGTCAACCATGGAATGCCCAACACTAAATCAAATCTAAAGAGGGGCAATAAGTGTACTTCAATGATAAATTCTAAAGAACATTAGATTAAACTCAAGAGAGGGGAGGGGTGGTGAATTGAATTTTAAGGACAAATTGCATTTCTTTTTCGACATAAACAACTAAATGCAATAATAAGAGTAATCAAAACAATAATAAGTGCAGAAATTAAAAGAGATAAGGATAAAGAAGATCTAGCCTAGTTATAACGTGGAGTTCGGATCACTCCCTAGTCTCCACTAACACACAATGCCTCCAACCGTGGACTTCACACCACTTCATTAATTTCTCAATCCAAGCTCCAAGAGCTACACAAACACAAACTTGATTAAATAAGTTCACACTCACGACTCTCAACATAAATCACAATCTCAACTCACAACACAAAACTCAATCTCAAGAATAATTGGTGTAGTGCTTTTAATTTTCAATACTTTGCAACTAATAGCTCACAAACACTATACTTCAAATCTCTCTACATATTAGCAATTTATGGTATAAGGGACAGTGAAAATTATAGACAACAAGAATACAAGAGAATGTTGAAATATTGCAGCAAAATATTAGTTCACTATTGTTCTTGATCGGGTTGTTGAGCATTTATATCATCTTAATCAATTCTTCATGTTATAGTACATTAAATACTCCAAGACTAGTTGTATTAGACTTATCGGTATACCGGTACCTTGAACTGCTGGCAAACTGATAACAAAATACTCTATTGGCATGACAATCGATAAGTGAACTGGTAAGCCGGCTCCTTCAAGTCAGTGAGTTTTTCTATGTGTTTTTTAGGGCTTTATACCATTATCCTAGTTCTTCCTTGAGCCGTTAACTCGGTAGACCAAATATCACCTGAAAATTCTTTTAACACATAGCAAACAAATACTCTTTGCAATCTAACTTCAAGATCCTTTGATCACTACTCAAAAAATTAAATTTCTTGTAGAGATAATTAATAGATTTAATCATTAAGTAAATTAAATGATCTTATTCAATTACCTTAATATAATAAAATAATACTTATTTTAATCATCCTCTTGTTTTGTTCTCTTAAAAAAACATGTTTAGTTATATATTTTTTGTTTTGTTGTCATCAAAATCAACAAGTTTAATTATATACTTTTTGTTTTATTCTCATCAAAATCAAATAATGAACCCCAGATTCAACAAATTCATGTCCTTGTGCTTGCCATTGAAAATATTTTAGCTTGGCAACATAAGGTAAGTTGGTTCCATTAGCTAATGTCACCTTACATGGTTTGATTAGGGTAGTATTGCACTTAAGAGTCTTAACCAATCCTTCATTAATGAAATTCAAGGAACTACCCAATTCTACTATAATACTAAACCTCTTCTTCTTATACTTGCCAACAAATTTCATATACCCCACTTCACTTCTAACTCGATAAGTAAGAGTACAAAGAGTTAATTTAGAGAGCTCATCCTCTAAATTGGCATCTTCCACAATAAGTTCTGTCTCCACATCCCCTATTTCATTAGAATCCACCACAATGAGAAAGAGCCTTTTTTTCTTTTTCTACATTTATTACTGGGTTCGAAGGGTTCATCACATCAAAAACACTGCTTCTTGTATCTCTTTTCTTCAACCTCTTTAGGAGTCATTTGTCTTAGGAGTTTTTGGGCTGAGGGGAATTGGTTTTGGAGGGTTCGTGTGTGGGATGAAGGTTTTGGTTGGAATGGGTATCGTTTTGGGTTGGAGTAGTTTGTAAGTTCTTGTTAGGTGGGTTGTTCCTTTGATAGGTAGTAAATGTAGGTGTGGGTGTTGAAATAGATTTGGTGGACTTGAGGTACTAGTTGGTGGAAAGTAAGGTTGCTTCTTGTAATTTGGCTAAGGTGTAAACTTGTTGCATAGTGTTGGGTTGAAACATGCAAATTGGGTGTTGGTATTAAGATATTAAGCCACTTAAGAAAAAATTAATTAGGTCCTTTTCTAACATTTGTATCTATGATGCTAGTTGTTTGAATCTAGGCTAATGCGTCTCCGAGATCGGACACATGGAGAGGCACAATAATGAACAAGAAAATAAAATAAAATAAAATGGGAGTTTTAGCAAATCTGTAAGCTATCTAGTTGGATATGACGCACTAACAAGATCCAACATGACCTAAGACTCGCCGGATGTGATGTACCGGTCCAAGTAAGCTACAATCCTTGCTAAAGGGATTGATAAGAGCAAGAAGAGGAGAGTTTTTCAAGAGAAAAGTCTCAAAGGTTTTTTATTAAAATGTCAAAGTCTAGCTAAAATCCTATACATGTGCTCTATTTATACATAGGGGCAAACTACTAAAAAGGATGCCCTAGTGGTGTTCCTATAAATACAAAATAAACATGAGGGAAATTTAGGAAAAATACAATAAAAAGGAATTCTAAATAACGTAAATAGAAATAAATGACCAAATGATAGTCCCAGGCGAAGAATGGACGAGTTGGGCTTCGGTATTTGGTGGGGTCAATACCTCTAATCCTATCATCATCTCTCTCTTGAAAATGTTCCAACTTAAAACTTGATAAGAGGTTACTCCAACTTCCACCTGGATAAAAAAAAAATCTACAAGAGCGAAATAAAAGCAAACTACAACAACTCAGCTCAATGATCAAAGCAAACATAGTCCGGTGCTCCTTCCACTCATCGTGAGCGTGATCAATCAAGCTCTTCATTTGGCACCCTTCTTTCTACTCATCATGTACCTTGTCGAATATCCCTAAGTAATTCTAGTAGCTATCAATTAAAGGGAATAGCACAACTTTAATTTCAGATATGGCATGAGCTCGAGGAGTCTGAATATGTAGAAGCTTAAACTGCTTCTCAACCTCATTTCCAATAGTCATTACCTCATCCGCTTCCTCACAACTAGTTTCCTCTTCGCTCACCATAGATAGTGTAATAATCCCTTCATCGACTTCTTCTTCCTCCACGATGGCCTCTATAGGGATTTTCTTTTCAGCCCTCCATCTCTCTACTTAACAATCCTTAAATCATCTTCAAGATTAGCCAGGGAGATAGGATGGAGCATAACTCGTTCTTTGTCATAGAAGGAATAAGTATTCTTCAAGGGTATGTAGCTTAAGTTATGGCTCATCTTCTATGGAAAACTCAAACACATATAACAATCATTAATGTTAATAACATTAAATAAAACTTCATCTTGAAACTTGCCAATGGAGAAGGCTATTCTTGCTTGCTTCGTCGCTCTAACCACTTCATCATTATAAACAAAATCATACGGATTTGAGTGGTTGGTAGTTTCATAACTTAATCTTCTAATAATAATTTCAAAAATAAAGTTCACAGAATAGTGGCTAACCTGAATTAATATAAGATCTTGTTTAAGTTTCTTCTTTATGTAAAATTTCTCCATTGCCATGAGTTAGAGTTTGAGTGTGAATGATCATTGGCACCACAATCTATAATCTTTGATGGATACTAGAATCGCTGCACTTTGGATCAAAGATAGCTCAAATAAATCACCTCAGCAGCGGCATCAATCATGGCTTGGTGTTTTGTCCTATAACAAAATAAGCTCGAAAAGTAGGAATTTAATCAGCTCAGTAGCTTGACATGTAAGGAAGTAGCTTGGCAATTATAAGGATAGCATGGCAGTGTAAACTACATAACAAGCTCGAAAAGAGGAGTTTCTTAGCCGGACACGTATACAACTCCAGAGCAGCAATTTCCGACTCGTGTGCACACAATTCTGCAGATTCTTACCAAGTTTCGACACAACAACACAACAACCTTTTCAGCTCGGTTTCACTTTGAATTGCGGTGGCTCAGATTGGCACCTTCAAGCAAATAACTTGATCTTAATAGTTCACAGCAGTAAGGCAATTTACATTGGGGACAGCTCTGCTAAAATTTAAAAAGGAGTTTCACAACTTAGTTTGACTCAACAAGTATTGTAGTTAGGAAACTTCAACTTGGCAAAATTCGCCTAATTCAACAGCAGTTTAGTTACAAGATCTTAGGTCGGTTCCACAGTGTGATCAACAGCAGCTCATTCCATGCTCACGCTTCAGCACAGCATTAACAGCAATCCACGCACACAACAGTTGGATAGAGCTAGTTGACAGTTCAACAAAACCAATGATTCCAAAAATAAATAAATAAATAAGAACAATGTTTCAGGTTGGCAATTGCTTAATCCAAACACAACGCGTAAGTCCCCTCTTCTGCTTAGTTCGGTAGTAATCTAACAGATCAACACAGCTCAGCTCTTTGAATTGCAGTTGTTTGGAGTTCGAACAGCGACTGCAATTCGACTCAACACTTGTATTGAAACAGCATGGACCTTCGCTCAACTCGCAAGCTTCTCTGTCACACACGCAACAGTTCGGCCCTACACTTAATTCAGCTTGGCAAGGTAAGGACAACAGTAACTCGTTCTCTGTATAGATTGATGACAGCTTCGGTACTCGACCAGACGTGCAGCACTCCAGCTCGGCCTTCGAATTGCACCACTGATCAATCTGCTCAGATGTTGGAATCAGTTCGTCCGAGTAATGTATCAGCCCGGACAATGTTATATCAGCTCGGATTTTTGCAAATACAGTTCGGTTCTACACTTTAGGCAGCTTGGCACAAGTTCAACAACACTTAAATCAGCTCGGGTTGGAGCACTTTGTCTGCTCGGATTCACACCATACACCACAAGATAGTTCTGCATAGCCTTTACACGTAGCAACACAACATGGGTCTGATTTAGGTCAACTTGGTTCGGCAATTTATTTGTAATTAGCTCGGAATTGTTCACTTCGACAGTTCGGGTTGAAACAGTTCAGCACTGATCAACACTTATGCAACTCAGCTCGGCACGTCAGATCGCAACAGCTCGGTAATCGTTAATGGCCAAAATAGTACGGCAAGTACTTGGTCAGGCAGCTTGGAAATAAATCAGCTCGATCACTTTGGGACAACTCGATATTCTTCACCTCTGCACTTCTATGGAGAGCTCGGGTGTGCACTAAGTAGCTCAGGAACTAGTTCAATCAGCTCAGCGCTTCGAATTGGAACAGCTCGGAGCTCGGGCCGCTACTTTAGTCTGGATCGGCAGAGTTTACTTGGCTTGGATGCAGGATTCACTTCGGCCATTCGGACTGAAACAGTTCAGAGCTCAGATCACTACTCCAGTTCAAGTCGGTAAGCTTGGATCTGCTCCAGTTCAGGTTGGCAAGCTCGGATCTGCTCCAGTTCAGTATGATTACACCTGAATCAACTCGGGTACACTCTACAAGAGCTTAGTTCATCAACTGCACTGTGCTTGTACATAGCCAAGTAATGGCTTCGTATCAATGTAGCTTGGCAATCCTAGCTTCAACTATACGTCACAATGACTCCGTACACCCAGGCACCACACGCTATCAACGCTCACTCCCCCAGTGGGGCAAAACCATACGCGACCCACGAACGCTAACTCTAGCGACTGTCACCAACACAAGTTACAGTTGCAATTTCACACTCAACTTAGAACCACCGACTGCACATAGCCAACTCAACTCCGATGATAGCTACACTTGACTCACACACGGTACCGATTCTCACCCGTTCACTTGGCTGCAAGTTCTGAACACTCACACACCTCAAATCGCTGAAATTTCAGAAAAATTGAACAAACCAAGTGAACATTCCACATATTCACACATAGAGTAAAATCAAATCGAAATTCCCAAGTGACTCCCAGCCATCTTTTCTCTGTTTACAACAAAAGTCGGTTGTGAACTTTTGAGAACCCCAATTGTTTCATCACGAACTTGGATGAGACGGTAGTTTTTTTCTCTAAAAAATAGGGATTAAACCCTTAAATACCCAAATATAACACACTAGAATTTTGATCACAACAATACCTACTCCTATTACCCACTCCCTCAACATGAAAGAATCATTACCAGTACAAACTCTGATGACCACCATTACTGTCAAAAGAGCACTCGCATAAACCTAGGCTAATGACTATACAAAAAGGATAACAATTACGTTTCTCCATTTTCTAATAGTATAGCCTTAGTGTCCAGTGTATTGAACAGTAGATTTACTCTTCCGCAATAAATTCTCATCAACAACACATAAGCCAATGAACCAGCAACTACTTAAGTACAATCACTAGGGTAGCTATAGGATGAATATAGTAGCCACCAATACTATATGAATAAAAAACTTCTCGAAATTTAACACACTCTTTCATTAGAATTACACTTTGATACAAGTGAAGCTAATACGTCTCCGGGATCGGACATATGGAGAAGTACCACAACGAATAAGAAAAGAAAATAAAATGGAGATTTTAGTGAATCCATGAGCTATCTAGTTGGATATAATACACCAACAAGATCCAACACGACTTAAGACTCATCGAATGTGATGTACTAGTCCAAGTAATAGGATTGCTTGCCACAATCCTTGCTAAAATGATTGATAAGAGTGGGAAAATGAGAGTTTTCCAAGAGAAAATTCTCAAGAGTTTTTCATTAAAATATCAAAGTCTGGCTAAAACCCTATACATGTACTCTATTTATACATAGGGACAAAATACTAAAAAGAATGCCCTAGTACCATTCCTGTAAGTTCAAAATAAACATGAAGATAATTTAGGAAAAATACAATAAAAAGGAAATCTAAATAACATAAACAGAAATAAATGACCAAATGATAGTCCTAAGCAAAGAATGGACGAGTTGGGCTTCGACATTTAGTAGGGTCGGTACCCCAAATCCTATCAGGTCATATACTCTTAAAGAGTTCCAATTTGATGCAACTCCTTAAATTCTCCTAGAGGATCTTCCAAGGCTCTATCATCAAATCTAGAATACAACCTAGCAACCAATTCTTCCTAAGTTACCTTATCCTCTCTACCTCTAGTTCTAGCATATTAATGAAACCACTGTTAAGGTTTCTCTTCAAAATTAATTACAACCAGCTTGACTCTAAAATCGACATGGATATTATCAATCAAGAGAAATTGTTCCACTTTACAAACCCATGTTTGCAACTCTTCACCATTAAACACAAGAAACTCAAGCTTTGAAGTCCTAATAGGTAATTGATAGGGTATACAAGTTGTGTCATCAGTATTAACAACATTAGCTTGTGTTCCAACTATTCCTTTAATAATAACACCTCCTTCACCCATACTAACGTTTTTGTTGTCAAGTGTAGGTGTACTAGTAGCTACCTTATTATTCAACACCTACTACTTAAGCTCATCAATTGGTTGCTATTGCCGAGTAAAGGTTTTAGTAAATATCTTAATGCAACTTTGTTGTTGGTTCACTTACTCTTTGATGATGGCACTCAAGGTGTTTTCCATGTGCTTCTTTTCCTTGTCTTCCATAGCTACTCTCAATATGATCTTTGATAACAATTGGAGCAAGATTTCATAGAAAATAGACTAAAGAATTTTGAATGTAGAATTTGTAAGAGAATTTAGGAAAAACACTATTGTATTATGTTTTCTATTTGATTTTTTTGTAAGATTATATACATGTGATATAGTAGTCTCCCAATGCTTGTTATAGATGCTAATGACATGTCCAACTTTGAGGAAGTTGGTTACAAGAAATTGTATAGTGTGTGCTAGTGTAGGTGATGAAAAGTAATGCTTATGCAATATCTAATAGATGTATGGGCTTAAAGCCTAGAGAGTGGCCCCTTATTTATGGCCTACACCTATTAACTTATACTGGCCTAATGTTAGCTTTTATCTCTACTTAATTAATAAACATTTATGCATTTTATGGTGCTTTTATTGTTAATTATGCTTAGAAATTATGAAAAATACAATTTTCTTGGTTAGTTATATAAATAGTGAGAAAATAGATCAAAATATGACTCAAATAGTTTTGTATAAACACATGCATTCATACCATAATTATATATTTTTTTTATATGTGAGTTTATGCAATTTATAAAAGAAAGAGTCATGTCAATTAGTTATCAGCCATGTTTCACAAGAACATACGCTTAGATTAATTGCTTGTGCTTCATTTTCAATATGAGCTTGTTGGTTCTCTTCATGTTGCTATTTTTGTAGTAGATGTCAAGTACAATCCATTGAATTGAGTTGCATATGCTTTAGCTCATTGGGAAGTTCATACACCAGCTATTTGAATTTGAGCAAAGTAGTCCCGGCCACAATTGAATACAACAACTTCATGACAGCTCATTGAAGTATAGAAGTCACTATGCAATTTGAAACAGATCGTGAGTTCAATTTGGGGACAAAGGCAGCCTTCAGTTGAAGTCCATTTGCTAAGCCCCTGCAGCAACTCCTAGTCGAGAACCAAGAATAACAGCAGGCTAAGGAGTATGTTGATAGTAGCAGGCCTTGGATTTAGTTTTAGCTACTAATTGGCGCTCCAACATTTTACAGCAGACATGACCAACGATAGTGAGCAATTTATCATAGCTGAACAACCTGAGATTCACATAATTGAATCAAAGTCAACTAGCACAAAAGAGAACCGAAATGAGTTGCTGATTTGTGATTACAGCAGGTGCAATTCAAGAAATATAGCAATCCCTAGTACCTTCAGAAATTAACAGCAGCTAGCAAGTGCACAAACAGTGACACTGTGTGCTGCACTTTCCATGGCATGCAAAACAACCAACAAGTTCATCCCTTAATGATTATTTCAAGCTTGTGTTTAACTCTGAGTTTCTTCAAACAATTCCAACACAAGGACATGGAGGACCCTATTTGATTTCCATCTTGCAATTCATTGAGAGGCTAAATTGACTTATTTTAGTTTTGATAACTACATCAACTTATTATTTCTGTTGGTTGTTTGACAAGTTGTATAACTCATGGAATTGAACCAAGCTTCACAACAGCACAGCATTACAATAGCAGCTCCATCTCATGTGGACAGCAGTTCAAGCAACTGAAATAACAGCAGTAGAACACGAGCAGCCCCTACACGTGACAGCTGCATCATTTATTTGAAAAATCTGATGAATCTGAGCACCAAGATAGCTGGCTGAAATCATCTACTAAGTGCACAAGTGGAAACCTGAGCAGAAACCGAGAAAGAGCAGCTGCACTTTAGGGACTACACATTGATGCACTCGAGCTGCTCATCCACTCTTCTCGAGTACTCCAATGGTGCTTTCCAAACTCCAGCGAGATTAGGAGCTAGACATTTCATTGGTCCACGAAATTCGATTGAAAAGGGAGGCTAACTTCAACTACCGAAAGCCAAATGAGAGATATATTTTAGGGGCAATTGAACAGAGCAACTCAATTGAAGATTGACACGTGTGCTAACAAATCCTAGTAGTAAACTCCACCTCCTTTGTTGAATTTGCAGCAAGCCGTGTACTACAACTTACAGCAGTAGAGCAGAGCATTCTACAATTCAACAGCAGCTTGATCCACATGACAGCTGCAGTTCGCAATAGCGACAACTGGCCGTGAATTCCAAGTACTCCAGAGCACGGCCTGGTTCCAAACTCCACAGAAGCTGAAACAACACGCTGCTCCAAGCAACTGCACAAACGAACAGCAGCTTGAGCTTAAGAATTCCATAACTTGAGCAAGCACATCACATGACAATCGGGAAGAAAACTTGCATTTCATTACTATAGTAGGATGAGCTTGTGAATTTTTACTGACTTTATTTTTATTACAAGTCGTGTGCTTATGTTTAGCAGCTTCTTGAATGAATAGAACAAAGGAGCCAAAGCAGTTCACTTAGAAAAATTGCACGAGCAACGAGAACAGCTGATGTCGAGCCATCCATGCACGCGCCAACCAACCTAGCAGCTCTCCATGTGGACTACAACTTAGGCATTCAATCATAGCAGCAACACCGAGCGGAAACTTTACAAGCACCAAGCCATGAAGCAGCTCCAATTCTCCACTTTAGGCACACATAGCCGCTGCAAACAAGACAAGCGAAACCAAGCTTCTATTTGTGAAATAACTGCAGCCGTGAAGCTGGACATGAATAGCAACTCAACAGCAGACAAGATCCAATAATGCTCGAGGCACTTCACTTCCAGTTGATAGCGGCTATGCACGTAAGTTCACCAAGCCAAGAAGCTTTCCTAACAGTTGTAGCAACTCCACTGATCAGTAGCAGCTTGGATAGTAGAGCAACTCCATGCCACAGCAGTCCTTACACATGACAAGCTGCAGTTTAAATGCAGTACCAGCCAGTAGGAACGTGAGCAGGTAAGAGCTTAAGCAGGTGGATGGATCAGGCACTTGCGTGGGGTTTCAACGAGCATGAGATATAGATGCTTGACAGACTGCTATATTTAGAAGAAAATAAGATGCAGCACCGTTTTATCATTGTATCGTAACTTAATATCGAAGGCCCATCTCATCATGTAAAAGTTCCCAAATTTGGGGCTTTATTATTAAACTTTGCAACTGACATCATTTTAGACGATTGAGGTGTGACCGAAACTTGTCAGTCTAGGAAGTGGGCCCTGTAGATCCTGGAGGCCCTTGCTACACGTGTAACGTCAGAAAAAGAAAGTCCAGGGCATGAATAAAAAATAGCTTATAATTGGAAAGAAAGAGAGCAGCCGAGGTGTAGAGAAGATACGGAGAACAAGGTTACACAGTAGCTTACAAGAGATAGAAAATAGCATTTTGTATTAACTTTCATTTTTTTTTTTTTTTTACCTTATGTTTTATTTAATTTCAAGACACTAAAACATTTATTTTAGCATATTCAAGGATTATCCTGGATTTTAAATATTTCAAAATATGCCATTTAACATTGGGAGATGAAATTGAAAATACTCGTGAAGTCGATTATAAGTGTTTTTTATTCCTTTGTGATTTTATTTGTTTTGTATCTTAATATATTCATGTTATGAAATAAGATTGAATTTATATTTATTAGGTTTTGTATTGATGAATTTAATAGATTGATGTGTTTTATAATTTATTATGATATCATTATTGAGCAATTGAGTATTTTGTTATTATATTCATCGTTTAATTATTTAGTGTATGGCCATCACTTTATAACTAGATAGTGTTATAGGATATTTAGGAGAATTTTGATAACTCATGATAGATATAACTTAAATTTCTAAAAAGGCTTATTATAAATATATGTAGGTTTTTATTTAATTCATGAACTCACGCATTAATGCAGTTATAAACATGGTTTAGGTTATGAGGACGTGCTTAAACAATGTTTCTATCTAGAGTAGTGATTTCAATATGAGTGAACTACTATTTAGTTGATAATTATAAATAAATCGCCTTGATTGGTAGATTTATACTATAATTAAAATTTCATTACTTAAAGAGGTAAGCAAGTTTTAGTGAGTTTAAGTAAATCCTGTTTAGTAAATTTTGAATATTGATTCAAAACATCACATTGATTCATATGAGAATAGACTTACGAATCACAATTTGATTCCCTTTTTATCTCCTAGACCTAATACTCTTATAGTATAGCTAGGATATTCGATTTAGTGTCCACTTTGTTAATTAGTTTTTACTCTCTTTTAGTTTAGTTATCGATAACTTAGTTTAGGGAAAAACTAAAATGATTTAGTACTTAGCATTTAACTCTATGTAGAATACGACCTTGACTCACCGTTTATATTACTTCTATGATCTATTTCACTTGATGGTTCACGCTCACACTTTCATTGAGTCATCAGCCTTGGCCATGTTAAGCCTTTTAGATAATTTTAGGACCCCTTCTACATAAGCCAACTCGAGAGCAACTACTTTACTTTTGTCTTTAGCCAACACAAACCTTAGATCTATTGTATCCTCTATTATAGTTTGAAGCATTATCCATGGAAGGCAGTACAACATCCATATGAGATGCAACAACATACATGATCAATCGATAATCATGTAGGAATAGAATTTACACCCTCTAAAGCCTAAGATTGAGAGAACAATTCTAACTCATAATCTTGGTTTCTCAAATCATATTATAAAAATATGTAATTTTGAGTGATTTTGCCTTCTATTTTTTTGTTTTGTGTTCATTACTTTTGTTTATGGTACCATTAATTTTCATTAGTTATATCTACAATTAATTTTTATGTCGAAACATATTATAATATATAATTTTAGAAGTCTTGCCTTTTATATTTAATTTCTCATTCACTAATTCTATTTATGGCATTATTACTTTTCATTAGTCACCATTGATTTTTACTCTAATCATTTATGGTATTGTATTATAATATATTTATTTCAAAAGCTGTTAACTTTTATAAAATACATAATGTATAATATGTAATGTAGCAATCATATTTAGACCATATTATATGCTATATAATATAATATAATGTAACAATACAAATAATTGTTATAATACGACAAATGATAACATTACTTATTACAAAATACAAATATAATCATTTCTATTTGTCATTATGTTTTCCATTATTTTTATCTATTGTATTTTCTATTAATTATTTTTATTCCGTTACTATTGGAAAAGGAAAAGCTTAATAAGGAAAAAAGAAAAATAAAGAAACTTTGAAGTTAAACTTCCAATTGGATACTAATCCAAGGAATTGAATTGCCATAATTTTATAACATTTTCGTTTTTTACTTTTTCTTTATCATCATCATCATATTCCTTTATCTCAATTATTTCTATTAGTAAGTTTAAGAAATTTGTGAATTTATAAGAGAAAACAAACCTTTTTTTGTTATCTATTTTCTTATTTGATTAAATAATTCTTTTCAAAAATTGTTACTTTTAATTATTTAGTGAAAAAACACAAGGAAGAAGAACACACATAGCTAATGATTACTATAGTCTTGTTTCACCAAATTCTAAGTTTTAAAATTATATCCACTCATTGCACAAACTTATAATTAATTATTATAATTTTGGAAATTTTTACCTTTTATAAAGTTTAAAATATAATATATATGTTTTGTATCATATTTAGACTGTATTATATACTATGCTATATAATATAACATATGTTATTTGTCACAATGTATTTTATATAATATAATATAGTATAATATATAATATACATTGTGACAAAAAAAAATATGTTATAATATGAATGTAATCATAAGGAAAATGACTTCATTACCTACTACAAATATGATTTTTTTTTTGTCATTATATTCTCTATTAATTTCCAATTATGAAAATTGTCATTGATTATTTCCATTCTATTGTAATTAGAGGCAAAAAAGTTAACAGAAAAGCTTTGAAGTTTAATTTCCAGTTCGATGCTAATCTACTGAGTTGAATCACCATAATTTATAGTGTTTCCTAAGATGAAGTTACATAGGTATTGCCAGTCTACTATCACAAGGCTTGATGATATTATCATACTCCATACCTAGGTTATTATGCCCCTAACTTGGACGACTTGATTATTGAAGCTTATAAGTTCATGGTAGTAAGGCTTCATGTTGTAGTGCAACTTCTTTTTCATCTAATCATATGTATGTTTGAATAGAATGTTGATAGAGCTTTGGCTCCCTATATCTACCATCACTTTTAGGACTTCAAAGTCTAAAATTCGAGCATTAATTACTAGGGCATCTTGATAAGGGGTTTTGATCCACTTGAGATCTTCTTTTAGGTCGAGATAGAGATGTCCCATCTCTGCCTCTTCTCTCATAGGTTTAGCACCTACGCATTTGTTTAGGTGTTAGTTAAGCTGTTTGAGCTTAACCAACTCTTGGGATGGGTTCCCCCAATGATGATGTTGATGACACCATTGGGGGCCTGATTGTGGTGGCAATTGTTATTATTATTGTTTTTGTTGTTGTCCTCATCTAGATGCTCTTCAACATGTTGCCATTGAAGGGTTTAGTCTATATGGTTGTTGACATTGGCTATATATTCCTTAAAGTAATGCGTCTCCAAGGTCGCATACATGGAGGCTGCACCACAACAAAAGGGAATGAAAGAAAAAAAGAAGAAGGGAGATTAGTAAATCTGTAAGCTACCTCGTTGGATATGATGCACCAACAAGATCCTATACGACCTACAATTCACTAAATGTAACTCACAAGTCCTAATTGTAGGGTCACTTAATAGTACTCCTTACTAAAAGGAATAGATAAGAGTTAAAAGATAAACGAAAACACTAAGGTTGCTTAAGGGAGGACTTATAATAAGCAATAATGTAATAATATGTTATTTGTGTACAAGTAAATGGGGTTTATATACTAGCCCTATTGAGGTTACAATGCATACATGGAAAAGAAAAAAAGGTAATTTACAAATGGAATGGATGAAACATACCAAAAAAGTGAAAAGGGATAAAGAATATTCTATATGAAAAAAGTAAGGAATCCTTCTAGAATGTTATGCCAAAAGACACGTGTTAAGGGGCATTTGGAAGCTTGTAGTATGGTGGGCTAAGTTGTGATGAATTTTAAGGTCACTTGGCAGTTGTAGGATCCTGTTCGGATGAGGTTAAAATAGAGTCAATAGTCATAGCTGACCTGGTCTAATTTAGGTTAGAGTTTGGGTACTGAAGGATGTTCTGATCCTCTCTACGTTGGTGTTTCAGTAGCTTAGCTCGGTTTAACATCTGAAGTTGGTTGACTTAGATGCTATTTGGACCATGGTAAGAGCTTAGTAATTGTCATGCTTACTTAACATGTTAGCATGATTCCTTGGAACCTTAGAAACTATGTTAACACTTACGAGAGCTCGACAATTGGGTAGGCAGGAGTGTAAAAGATGGAGATTAGAATAGGAATCTTTGTCCTGAATAAGGTTGCGAGCTAGTATTCTCCATATGAGTCCTTGTAGTCCTCTAGCTCAACTATACATGACTGGTCCAAGGAGTTAATTCCTATCATTTGCTTAGGAGTAGGAAAGATTTACTCTCAAATCTAAAGAGGTTTCAAGCTCTTTCTTTATCTTAGTTACTACTTCTCTAGGGTAGTACATATGGAGAAACACTACAACGGAAGGAGTCAAAAGAAAATAAAGGAAGATTAGCAAATCTGACAGCTACCAATTGGATATGACACACCAATCAGTCTTACTCGACCTACAATTCACTGGATGTGACTCATCAGTTCGAACTATAAGGTTACTCATCACTACTCCTTGTTAAAGGGAACTAAAAAATGAGAACACTAGGGTTACTCAAAAAAGGAAACTTATAATAATCCGATAATATAATTAATGATGTCTACGTACAAACAAATGGAGCTTATATACTAGCCTTATTAAGGTTACAAGAAAATATGGAAAAGAAAAAAAAGGGTAATTTACAATTTGGACTACATGAAATATATTAAAATTGGTATAAAAGACAAAGAATATTTGGTACGAAAAAAGTTAAGCATCCTTTTAGAATGTTGTACCAAAAAATATGTGTTGTAGGGTGGTTAACGGTCTTGAGTATGATACAGTTTAGATAAGGTGAAGAAAAGAGTCTGTAGTCAAAGCTGACTTGACCTAGTTTAGGTCGGAGCTCAGTCAATCAAGGGTGCTCAGATCCCCTTTAGGTCAAGCATCTCACAATTCAACTTAGATTGGAGTCAGATGCTAGTCGGCTTGAATAGACGTTTAAGGCTAGTTTGCTCGGATGCTATTTGGGTCAAGCTATGGCTACTTAGTAAGTTGGCTTTTATGCTCAGTAAGTCATCACGTCTGCGCAAAAACTATGTTAGCACTCATGTGAGCTCAATACTTAGGTCAACAATAGAGTGAAAGATGGAGGTCAAAATAGGGATCCTCATCTTGGATGTAGCTTCAAGCTAGTATCCTCTACATAAGTCCTTAGAGTACTCTAGCTCAATTGCATATGATTGGTCCAAGGAGTTTAATCTTATCATTTTCTTAGGGGTAGAAAAGATTTGTCCTCAAATCTGAAGAGGGTTCTAGCTCTTACTCTATGGTAGCATCTACTAGGTCTTCTTCTTTTGATCAATAGAGAATTAGGTTTAATACATTGAAGGTGAAAGAAACACCATAGTTCTTAGGTAGTTTGATTTGGTAGGCATTGTGGTTGATCTTCTTCAAGACCTTAAATGGGCCATCAGCTCGTGGAGATAGCATAATTTTTCTCAAGTGCAGAAATCGTTCTCAGTTAAGGTGAATTCATACTAAGTCTCTTAATTTGAAAAAAATATTTTGGTAGCCTTGATTACCAATCTTTAGTTGTCTCTAGTTGAACTTGCCGATCTTCTTTGCTATAGATTGATATAGCTCTTGCAATTCTTGGGCTTCGTAAACTCTAAATTGAATCTCTTTAGTAGTTGTGGAGGTAGTGATCAGATTTAGTGAAATAATGGGATTAAGGCCATAGACAACCTTGAACGAGGGTCTTCTTAGTGGTGTTGTGAAAAATTTGGTTTTATGCAAACTTACAACTAGTAGACACAAATCTTAGTCCGTTAGATTCTTTCCTATGATAGCTCAAAGTAAATTGCCTAGTTTAAGGGTAGCTATTAGAGCTGAATACAAGTTTAGTCCCAAGTCTTCTCCAAAGAGTTTTCCAAAAATAGCTTAAGAATTTGGTATCATGATTAGAAGCAATAGTCTTTGGCACTCTATGTAGTTAGATAACTTCCTGCAAAAACAAATCAACAATAAATAAAGCATCGTTAGTTTGATGGCACAGAATAAAGTGTTCTATTTTGTTGAATTGGTCCATTATAACAAAGATCGAAACCTTTTCCTTAGATGCTTAAGATAACCTTAGGATAAAGTCAATCCTAAGGTCAACCCAAGGTGAAGTTGGTGTAGGTAGAGGCATATATTCTCCATAGAGTTCTCTTTTTCCCTTAGCCTTCTTGTATATTTCATAATTACCAACTAACTTATAGACATTCTTAGCCAATCTAGGCCAGTAAAAGTTTTCCTTCATCAAATTGGCTATTTTGGTCTCTCCAAAATGACTGGATAATCCACCACCATGAGCTTCCTTAACCAACAACTCACGAGCGGAATAACTTAGTATATACAGCCTTCGATCCTTGAATAGATAGCCATTTTTGAGGTAATATCCTCCAACAGCAACCCCTTCTTTGCATTGCTTAAGAATGAGACCAAAATGAGGGTTATGAGCATACTACTTGGTGATGAGTGAAAAACCCAATAATTTCATTTGCAAGGTGGCCAATAAAGTTTGTCGACATGATAGAGCATCAGCAATCACATTAGTGCTTCCTTTCTTATGATGAATCACATATGAAAAACCTTCCATAAACTCTAGCCACTTGGCTTACCTCCTTGAAAGTTTTTTCTAACTCCCAAAATGCTTCAATGACTTATGGTCAATATAAATTATAAACTCCCATAGTTATAAATAGTGTTGCTAAATAGTAAGAGCTCAAAAAAGAGAATACAATTCTTTCTCGTATACAGAATCGTTCCATGCAACACCACTAAGCTTTTTACTATGGTAGTTAAGTAGTTGTCAATTTTGGGAGGGATAAAACAAAGGCAGTAGTGAGCTTCTCTTTGATCTCCCTGAACCTTTATTTAGTTCGGGCATTCCATTGGAATCTTTCACTCTTCTTTATTGGCTTAACCAAGGGGGCTGCAATTGTACTAATGTTTTTAATGAGCCTTCTATAGAAAGAAGCAAGGCTATGAAAACTTTGAACTTCAGTAACATTCTTTGATGTCGGCCACTCCAAGAGAGCTTAGACTTTTTCCTCATCAACTCAAATTTCTTCTCCTAATACTACATACCTTAAGAAGATAACTTCACTTTAGCAGAACATATACTTCTTCAAGTTTTGCATACAACTTTTCATCTTATAAGATGTCAAAAACAGCTTGGAGATGATGAGCACAGTTGTTCAAGTCAGTACAATTTACTAATATGTCATTGAAGTACATAATTACACATCTTTCGATCAGAAGGTACATCACATGGTTCATTAGTTGCATAAATGTGGTCAGCACATTTGTAAGTCTAAGTGGCATAACCAATCATTCGTAGAGACCATGCCTTCTCTTTAAAGCAATCTCCCATTCTTCTCTAGTTTTCATGTGAATTTAAAGGTAGCTACTTCGCAAATCAATCTTTGAAAATACCTTAGTGCCACAAAACTCATCTAATATGTCATTGAGCCTTGACATCGAATATCTATACTTGATAGTGATAAGGTTAATTGCTTGGTTGTTGGTGTACATGCGCCATGAACCATCCTTCTTTGGGATGAGCATAGCCGGTATGGCACAAGGACTAATGCTCTCCCTCACATAACATTGCTTTATGAGCTCATCCACTTACTTTTTCAGCTCAGTAGTCTGTATAGGATTCATTTTGTAGGTAAGTAGGTTTGGTAGGGTGGTGCCTGGCTATAGATCAATACAATGTTTAATTCCTCAAACTATAGGTAATCCTTTAGGCAACTCTTTAGGAAAAAGGTTAGAAAACTTGTCAATCAACCTTCATATCTCATCAGGTACTTCTTAAAGGCCTCTCATCTCCAACAGTCTTCTAATCAATAGGAACATAAGCTCATTGGCCTTCTCAATAGCTCAAAGCTCTCTTCAACTCATCACTAAAGCTTTCTTTTTACTAGCTTGGGTGAGCTAGTTATAGGTCTTATTCACTTGGGCTAGTGTCAACACAATCTTTTTTCCATCCTTAACAAAGGCATAGGTGTTCTTATGTTTGTCATAAGTAATACGTTGGTTAAATAACTAAGGTCTTCTAACTAACATATGTAAAGTTCCCATGTGGATAACATCATACATCACTTCATCCCCAAACACATACCCAACATTATGCAGAGCACTCTTATCATGAAGCCAATGTAGCTCATAAGGTTGAGGGTGCTTAAAGGTCAACAGTCTTCACCTCTGTACAAAAGATTGTGCAACAATGTTGGTATAACTTCCTTCATCTACAATGATGGTACACGGTTGTCCTTTGATGGAATACTTTGTATGGAATAAATTTTCTCCTTAGTCATCCTTAGAGCTCGACAAGGAGCTCAGCACTTGCCTTAGTACTAGAGTCATCACCTCTCCTTAGTATGCATAAACACAAGGCTCCTCTTCCTCATCGGCCTCAACTTTCCTAACATTCTTCTCCTCCTTTAGCTCACTCTCATTAGTACTATCCATTACATCTCCTCGGAGCACCATAGCATGTTGGTTTAGACACTTTGCAATCATATGTCCAAAACCTAAGCATTTGAAGCATTTTACCTTACTTATCTTCCGTCTAGAGGTTTATCCTTTCTCATATGTCCTCGGGGTTGGCTTATCATTAGTTTAGCTAAGTTGGCTTGCTCGAATATCATCAAGTCAGTCATATCTTTCCTTAACTTAGGAGGGTCTCCTCATCTCAACTTGAACATGCAGAACGGAGGCTTAGGAAAATGTTGACTTAGGTCAGCTAGGAGCATTTCTCACCTACTTTTCAACCCTCTACACTACCTTAATGGCCTCTTCTAATGTATAGAACCTCTATACTTCTACAATGTTATGAATCTCATATTTAAGTTTAGAAATAAACCTCAACACTGTGCAAGCCTCTAGTTCATCCATGCTTGCTCAGATCATCAACATCTAAAATTCTCTCACATAAACATCAATAGATCGACCTCTTTGGTGAAGTTCTTCCCAATTTCTCACTCCTTGTCTTCCATCTCTTACTTTAGCTACGTTTGAATTCTTCCATCAAATGATGGCATATCTAGAAAATTTAAGTACGATAAGTCACACTTTAATAGCATTAGTATACCCATAATAGTTGAACACCTTCTCTACTTTCTTTTCCCACTTTAAATATTCATTTGCATCTCTACTTTTACTGAAGGGTAGGATTTGAACCTTAACATTGTTAAGTCCTCAAGGGGCTTGGTGTTGTCATTCTTGTACTTGATAATATTTAGTATCTTCTTCCTCTCCATACTCTTCGACATTTATTTCGTCATCAACTTCCTCCTCTATCTTCTCCAACTCTAGCCATTGTCTAACAACTCGATCTATTACTCCTCTAGCTTATTAGGGTTGAATTAGGCAATTAGCTTAGCCACCTTAGCCATAACGCCAATTTGGAACATTCTTAGGTAGGTTATGCTATGATACACCTTGCGATTGTTGCTTGTTGACTTGTATTGCAATAACCAAACTCTCAACAAGATTGGTGAGTTTATCAAGCTTATCTTCGATTGACCCAAGGGTGTTACAATCATTTTGACCTTGACCAACATGAGCACTACTACTCTGGTCACCAATAATACCTTGAACACTCAAATTCAACATAGTTTAATACTTATCTTAACAAATTAACAACACAGCACATAATAACACTTCTACTCACTACCCAAAACCTTACTAACTCATTCTAACAACCTCAACACTCAACACCTACGTGAATAGAACAAAAATGAACATAGTCAATTTTTGTAGTGAAAAACAAAGTAAAATATTGTAACAATAGGAACTACAGTTACCAACACATGAACCTCCACTTCACAACTCAAGACTTCAGAACTTACTTCATATGAACAAACTATAGTAACTATGGAAGGAACACAGTTGCTATTAGTAGTAAACACGAACAAAACTTCATTACAACTTCATACACTCCTTTTTAGAACAATGCTCTGATACTAACGAAGCTAATGTGTCTTTAAGGTCATATACACGGAGAAATACCATAACAAAAGAAGGCAAAAGAAAATAAAGGAAGATTAGCAAATCCGATAGCTACTAATAGGATATGACATGCCAATCGATTATACTCAACCTATAATTTACTAGATATGACTCATTAGTCTAAACTATAAGATCATTTGCCATTACTCCTTACTAAAGAGAATAGATAAGAGCTAAAGAATGAGAACACTAGGTTTACTCACAAAAGGAAACTTGTAATAATTGATAATGTGATTGATGATGTTTGCGTACAAACAAATGAGGCTTATATACTAGCCCTACTAAGTTTACGAACATATATGGAAAAGACAAAAAGGGATAATTTACAATTTGAAATACATGAAATATACATAAAAGGATAAAAAAGATAGAATATTCGGTACAAAAAAAGTAAAAAATCCTTCTAGAATGTTTTGCTAGAAGACACTTATTGCATAGTAGTTGGCAATTTGGAGTATGATATAGTATGGAGAAGGTGAAGAAAAGAGTCTGTAGTTAGAGTTGACTTGACCAAATTCAGGTTAAAGCTTAATCAATCAAGGATGTTTAGATCCCCTTCAAGTTGGGTATCTCGCAATTCAGCTTGGGCTAAGGTCAAATGCTAGTCAGTTTAAGAAATTGGTCAACTCGAGAGCTCAGCTCGAATAAACGTTCGAGGTTGGTGTTCTTAGATGTTGTCTAGGTTAGGGTATGGCTGCTCGGTAGGTTAGCCTGTATGCTTGATAAGTCATCATATCTGCTCGGAAACTATGTTAACACTCATGTAAGCCTAATACTCAAGTTGGCAGTAGAGTAAAAGATGGAGGTTAGAATAAGGATCCTTATCTCGAATGTGGCTTCAAGCTAGTATCCTCTGCATGAGTCCTTAGATTCCTCTAACTCGGTTGTATATGATTGGTTTAGGGAGTTTATTCCTATCATCAGCATCAACTGGGTCTTCTTCTAGTTAGTGGGGAATCAGGTTAGATACATTGAAGGTGGAGGAAACACCTTAGTTCTTGGGTAATTCATTCTAGTAGGCATTATAGTTTATCTTCTTCAAGACTTTGAATAGACCATCAATTTGCAAAGATTACTTGCTTTGCCTCTAATGCAGAAATCATTTTCGACTGAGGTGAATCTATACTAAGTCACTTGGTCTGAAAGAAACAATTCAGTAGCCTTGAATAGCAATCTCTTACTATCTTTAATTAAACTTGTTAATCTTCCTTGCTATGAACTAATGTAGTTCTTGTATTTCTTGGGCTCGAGCAATTCCAGATTGACTCTCTTCAACAACTATCGAGGTACTAATCAAATCTAGGGGGGATAGTGGAATTAAGGCCATAGATGACCTCGAAAGGAGTCTTCCCAGTATTATTATGGATAATTTGGTTATATGCAAACTCCATAATTGGTAGACACTAATCCCAATCCTTTAAATTCATTCCCATGATAGCTCAGAGTAAAGTACCTAGCATCTTGTTCACCGTTTTGGTCTAACCATTAGTTTGAGGGTGGTTACTAGAGTTGAACATAATGGTCTTCGATACTCCATGTAATCAGACAACATTCTACAAAAATAAATCAATAATATATAAAGCATTGTTAGTTCGATGGTACGGGATGAAGTATGCCATTTTGCTGAAGCAGTCGACTACAAAAAAGATCGAATTCTTTCCTCTGGATGTTTAAGGCAACCTTAGGACAAAGTCTATGCTAAGGTCGGTGTAGGTAATGGTATGTACTCTCCATGTAGCTCTCTCTTTCCCTTGGCCCTCTTGCACACTTCACAACTATCAATTACCTTATTGATATCCTTGGCCAAACTAAGCTAGTAAAAATTTTCATTCAGCAGTTTAGCTATTTTAGTCTCTCTAAAATGTCTATATAATCCACCACTATGAGCTTCCTTAACCAATAGTTCATATGTAGTGCAGCTTAGTATACACAACCTTCTTTCCTTGAATAAATAGCTATCCTTGAGATAATATCCTCCAACAGCAACTCCTTCTTTGTATTATTCAAGAATAGGACCAAAATGAGGGTAGGAATCTTTGGATTCAACTTAATCCTTTTAGTAAAAGATAAGGCTAAGTTTAGTTAGAACTTACTTGACAAGGAATTTCTCTACCTTAGGATCGTTATAGTTATGACCGCCATTCACTGAAGCTTCGGTCACCAGCTCCCCTGTCATTGGGTTACCAACTTCCTTGACCTTTTGACACTAGGTTGGATCTGATGAAAAATACAGGATCACTTCTTATGGACTTGTTGAGAATGATTCTAATCTAGTTTGTGGCTTATTTGTCACGAACTGAGGATGGCCTAGTCGTGGCAGACGCCGTATACTGTACAAAGAACCCCTGATTGGTTACCCTTCCAATCAAGAACTCTTCACACAATATACAAGGCTCTACAACCACTAGTTTCCAAAGAACATCCAGATTCACATGATATCATTACACAAACATAATTATATAAAATTTAAGTTATAAAGTTTACAAAACGCAGCGTTTAAGTAATGTCTAAGTCTATAGTAATAAGATAAACAAAAGTACATGAGTAGATGTCTACATAAACTGTTCTCTCAGTACACATAACAGCTCGCTCTTGCCCAAATTCCCAAGCTAACCTGCGGCATCCCTCGTCCTGTCTCTACGAACAGGCTATCCTGCAACAAAAGTCTAAAGGGGTGTAAG
Organism: Lumnitzera littorea; assembly: GCA_024138015.1. Lineage (NCBI taxonomy): Eukaryota > Viridiplantae > Streptophyta > Magnoliopsida > Myrtales > Combretaceae > Lumnitzera > Lumnitzera littorea. The sequence goes on from JAMXBB010000012.1 coordinate 85,477,025, forward strand.
CCTAAGCTTAGTGAGCAAAACCCTCAGCCACACCACAAGCAAGTTATAAATACATTATATTCAAGCATATGAATGAATGATCAACCAGAATGCCAAACAATACGTATAATTAACTAGTTCATATACGTAACTCAGATTTAACGCCCTTCGAAGTCAGGGTTGGAGTATACACGGCACCAATCAGATCCGGGTATTATACTAGAACTTACTTTACTACGGAACCCCACGTTCCGTACTTATATCAAATAATTCTTTTATTTTCAGAAAACCCAAGTTCTAGTATAATTGTGAGTGGGCCCCCGCAGTCCACACTTACCCCTAAACGGAGGCCTCTAGACTCGACCCTTAGCCAGGCGGTTGGCGCCTCCAACGCCTAGTATTCCCGCGGGCCAGGGTAAGGTCATTTTGTACGAGTGCACCGTACATAACCAAATAAATGAATAATATCAACCCCCGAATGGCCTCTCTTTACCTCCGTGTGATGTGACGGCCGGAATAGTATCCATGCTATGCATGTTAATGCATGTCTCAATTTCTGTTTATAGGCCGAGTATAATTAGGTTCAAATTATGCTATGACCATCCAATTGTGCACACAATCATTTTCTATACTACCATGCAACAAACATAGCATTATCAATCGTTAAGATAAGTTCACAACTCAAGACATACCGGCATACACAAGCGTTTCCCAAAACCCCATACAATCATCAATTAACAATAGTATTTAAGTCCACTATTTACAATCACAAAACAAGCATGGAGTCATTGGGTAAATACTCACTCGGCCATAGTGATTTGCCCTAATCGTAGTAGTCGATTGGGAGGTCCTCACGCTCCTCAGAGTCACCTGATCATTATGATTTGATAAGACTAGTAAGTAACTAATTTAACTAATACTTCTAAACATTTAATTACCTAATCTACTTAGACTATTATCAACTTTTACCCGGTTAGACTTTATTATTAATCGTATGTAACTTTTTCGTTTCATTTCTGATATTTATGAATTTATAGTCGTTTTTCATCGTTTTCGAACGTATATTCATACGGTAATGTTTGTTTTGGACATTAAGACCCCTATTTTATATTATGAACTAATTTTATAGAAATTTTTAGCTATAATACTTAAGTATTGCTATTACTTAGATTTATAACCTTTATTCCCTAAATTCTTATAATTAAGGGATTTACTTTGTTAGTACTAATTCATGTATTGATTTAGGTATAATCTAGTTTACAAAGTGTATTATGATTTACTAATTTTAGTATCTAATTACCTACATTTTCTTATTTTTCTCATTTTCTAAACTTATGTTTATGTCATTGCTTACATCATCTTTTCTTTATGTCTTCATATGCTTATGTCATCTCTTCTTTATGTCCTCATATGCCTATGTCATCATCTACCTCATCATTTGATTACATAAGCATTACATCATGCTTATGTCACATGTACATGTCTTATGTATATTTATTTCTTACTTTATACTTATGTCTTATACTTATACTTATGTACATATACCTTATACTTATACTTATGTACATATACCTTATACATACATATACTTATACATCTACATATACTTATACCGTATTTATACATGTATTTCTACTCATATACCTATACGGTTGAATACGTATTTTTATACTAAAATTTCGTATGCCAAATTTTCCCTTAAGAAAATCCTCTCAATTTTCATCCTTTTGCATTTCCATGTATGTAGTTAGTATAGTATATGTATATATAGTTAGATATGGTCTTAAATTAGGTTATGTACATGATACATACTTATGTACAAAGGTTCATACACTTGTATTCCTTTGGTATTTCTTTATGCATACACATCTAAGAGTACATATACATGTATTCCTTCCATTTCCTTCATGATCCATCACTTTCTACACTTAAAGATGGAGACTTTGTTTTCTTCTCTTCAAGACTTCACTAAACACTTAACTACTTACCTAATCTACCTAATTAACTAACTAATGAATAACATAAAATAACATAAAACAAGTTAAGAACATACCTTTAATTGTGTTGAAGTTTAAGGGGACAAAAGAAAAAGGATGAAAGTGAAAGAAGAAGGAGAGCTCACGGCATGAAATGGGGACTTTTGTTTTTGTTTCTTTTGTTTTGTTTCCAATTATGAAGACAACAAATGGAGAAGTCTAGAAGGATGAAAAATGGACGGCAACAATTGCAAAAAGAGGAAAGAAAAATCAAAATGAAAAGAAAAGAAAATCATCATTAAGTTAATGAGATATTTTCCTTATCTCTTAAGACTTTTGACTTTTCAAAATGTTGACTTTAGTCAACATTTGTTGACTTGGTCAACCCTTTGACTTTGGTCAACATGCCTTACTTTGGTCAACATTCCTTAAGTATGTTTAATTTTGTGCACATAATGTGGTAATTAAGGGAAATTAGAGGAAAAATGAAGGAAATGAGGGGAAATGAGGTATTAGATGAATTGATTTGTAAACATTGTTAATGAGATCTTACTTTAGGTCTTTATAGCCTATATATCTCATTTGATAAACTACTTTGAATAACAAATGCAAAAAGTACCAATTTAAGTATTAAGGTTCACTACATAAACTTAATCTTCAACTATTACCCTAACTCTAAGTGAAACTATCTTAATCACTTACTTAAGAAGCGAATATAATCTATGACTCATTATCTTAATTTCTAATGGATCACCTAAGGATTCAAAGCATATAAGTATGATTAAGGGTCATCTCTAACCCTTTACTAGTGAATTAGACAAAAGGATAAGCATTATATTATCAATTATGGTTTTAGGGTATATGATGTTGGATTAGTGCACATGTGTCTTTAAAATAATCATTTTTAGGGTTTCTATTACTTTTGAATAACATCTTTAGCATTTAGGAACATTTAGGGTAGAAAAATTCTTTACGCGATTAAGTAATTCTTTTAGGGTTTTTTTTTTTTTTTTTACTTTCATTAGCCTTGTCGACTCCTAAATGGTCTAACATAGTTGAGTCTATTACTAAGGCTAGGTTGAAAATTTTAGGGGTTCACATTATTAGAAGTAGACACTACAATATTGAACCATGAACAAAGAAAGGCATGAGAGAAAAGCATATTAACTAGTGATTGTGAGGCCCCAATTCTTATTGAAGGGGACACCAAAGGTATCTATCCTTCCATCCCTTGGATAGATAGGGGGGCGGGGGAGAGTAGAACTTTTGGTTTTAAAGAGACATTCTATAAAGAAAATTCAAAGTTAGAAAGATTTAAAGAAGTAAAATATTTATTATGGTTTGAAAAACCTCTTATAACTCTTCTTTTCAATTATAAACGATTGTTGATGAGTTTCTTTATATGTGTTGTCTGGAAAAAGGAGGACTTAATGATTATTCGTTTGTTGAAACTAAAAGTGAAAATTTTGGTAGATAAGGATCCTATAAAAACTTCTTTTGAGGAATAGGCCTCGTTGATAAGTGAAAATCCTAGTAATTTCATTTGCAAGGTGGTCAAAAAGGTTTATCGCTGTGGCAAGGCATTTGTGACCACGTTGAGATTAACCTTCTTTTATTAGATCACATAAGAAAATACTTCCATAAATTTTAGCTACTTTGCTAGCCTTTTCGAAAGTTTGTTCTCACTCTCAAGATGCTTCAAAGACTAATAATTCATATATATCACAAACTTTCACGATAATAAATAGTGTTACCACATAATAAGAGCACAAAAAAGTGAGAATAATTCTTTCTCATATACAGAATAGTTTGTATGGCACCATTGAGCTTCTCATTGTGGTAGGCAATTGGTTATTGTTCTAGAATTAAGGTTACACTAATGCTAATGCTAATGCTTGACTCATCACATTCCAATTCAAACAGCTTGTCAAAATCTAGTAAGGATACAATAGGAGTCGCAGTGAGCTTCTCTCTAATCTCCCTAAAGCTCTGCTTTACTTGGTCATTCCATCCAAATCCCTTACTCTTTTTCATCAGTTCAATCAGGGGGGTTATAATTGTACTAAAGTTTTTAATGAATCTCCTATAGAAGGAAGCAAGATCGTGAAAACTTCGTATTTTAGTGATATTCTTCAGTGTTAACCATTCCAAAACAACTTAGACCTTTTCCTTGTTTGCTCGAATTCCTTCCTTAGATACTACATACCTAAGAAAGACAAATTCACTTTGACAGAACATATACTTCTTAAGGTTCCCATACAACTTCTCTACTTGTAAAATGTAACAAACAGCTTAGAGATGTTGAACATGGTTATCCGAGTTGGCACTATACACTAATATGTCGTTAAAGTACATGACCACACATCTTCTGATCAGAAGATGCATCACATGATTCATAAGCCACATAAATGTGCTTGATGCATTTGTAAGTCCAAATGGCAAACTAACTATTCATAGAGACCATTCCTTATCTTAAAAGTAGTCTTCCATTCATCATCATGCCTTATGCGAATTTGGTGATAGCTACTTCGAAAATATTCGAGCACCATTGAACTCATCTAACATGTTATCGAGTCTTAGTATTGGGTATCTGTACTTGATAGTAATACGATTGATAGCATGGCTGTCAATTCACATACACCATGAACAATCCTTCTTTGGGATGAGTAGAGCTAGTATAGCATAAGGACTCATGCTCTTCCTCACATATCCTCCTTCTATTAGCTCATCCACTCACCTTTTCAACTCAATAGCTTGCTCAAGTTTCATTTTGTAAGCAAGTTGATTTGGTAAGGCCTTGCCTAGCTATAGATTAATATAGTGTTCAATGCTTTGAATTGGAGGTAGTCCTTTAGGCGACTCTTCGGGGAACAAGTTGGAAAGTTTATCAATCAGTCTTCGAATCTCATCAAGGGCATCTTCTAGATTTCTCATCTCTAATAATCTTTTGATTAATAAAAACATAGGCTCATTGACCTTCTCAACAACTCGGAGCTCTCTTTGGCTCATCATTAAAGCCTTCTTCTTACTAGCTCAAGTGAGCTGGTTATGGGTCTCATTTACCTAAGTTGGTGTCATGGGTTATAGCACAATCTTCTTTCCATCCTTGATAAAGGCATAGGTATTCTTATATCCATTGTGAGTAACACATTGGTTGAATAATCAAGGTCTTCCAAGTAACAAATGTTAAGCTTCCATAGGGATGAGATCGAATACTGCTTTGTCCTTATGCATATTTCCAACACTAAAAGGTACAATTACTTAATAAATGATGTATAGAGCACCCTTATCATGAAGCTACTATAGCATGTAAGGTCAAGGGTACTGAGAGGTCGACAGTCCTAACCTTTACACGAAGGATTATGCTACAATGTTAGTACAGCTTCCTTCATCCACAATGATGGTGTACAACTTTCCTTTAATGGTACACTTTATGTGAAATAAATTTTCCCTTGGGTCTTCTTCATAGCTTGGCAAGGAGCTCAGCACGCATCTTAATACTTGCATCATTGCTTCTCCCTAATCAACATAAACATAGGTCTCCTCTTTCTCCTCAATTTCAACTCATCTAGCATTCTTCTCCTCCTCTGGCTTACTTTCGTCGGTGTTATCCACTACATCTCTTTGAAGCACCATAGCACGTTGATTTGGACACTCAATAGCTATGTATCCAAAACCCAATCATCTAAAACACTTCACCTCTCTCATCTTCTGTCTAAAGGTCTACCCTTTCTTATATGTCCTTAAGATTAGCCTATCTTCAGCTCAGCTTTTTTGGCTTGCTCGGATATCATCAAGCCAATCATGTTTTCCCTAAACTCGAGAAAGTCTCTTCGGCAACATGAGTAAGTTGGCTTGGAACTAGAGCTCAGGAAAAGCTCAACACAAGTTTGCTCGAAACATTTCTCCTTTGCTTTTCAACCCTCTATACTACCTTAATAACCTCCTTTAGTGTATAGAATCTCCATACTTCCACAATATTACGAATCTCATACTTGAGTCCATAGATAAACTTGGCACTGTGCGAGCCTTAGGCTCATCCATGTTTGCTCGGATCATCAACATCTGGAATTCTTTCACATAATCATTAACACTTTGGTTTCCTTGATGAAGCTTTTGTAATTTAGCAAAGGTATCCTATAGATACGTCTTAGGTACAAATTTCCCTATCAACAATCTCTTCATCTCTTCCCATTTTCGCACACTTCTCCTTCTATCCTTTGCTCTAGCCACATTCAAGTTCTTCCACCATATGGTAGCATATCTAAAAAATTCAAGTGCAATAAGTTACAATTTTATAGCATCAGTATATGCATAATAGTTAAACACTATTCATCTACACCTCTACTTTTACTGAAGGGTGGGATTTATACCTTGACATTATTAAGTCCTTTAGGAGCTTGGCACCCTCATTCTTGTGCTTAGTAATATTGAACCTCTTCTTCTTCCCCTCCATCATTCTCTAACTCCACGTCTTCGATATCTTCTTCAATCTCTTCTAACTCCAGCCTTCATCTAATAGCTTGGTTTGCAACTCCTCTAGCTCGATGGGGTCAAATTGGGTGATTAGCTTAATCACCTTAGCCATATCATATCTTAGGAACATTCTTAGGTAGGTTATGATGACATGTTTGCTCCCTATTGGCTTACATCACAATAACCAAACTCTCAATAAGAATAGTGAGTCTGTTAAGTTTATCATTGATTGACCTAAGGGTATCCATTTTGACCTCAACTAGCATTAGCACCACTACTTAAGTCACTAATAACACCTTGAACACTCAAATTTGACATAGTATAATACTTCTTCAATAGGTTGACAACACAACACACAACAAATGCTTCTATTTACTACCTAAAATCTTACTAGCACACTTTAACAACTCCAACACCAACACACACTCAAATACAATAGAAATGAACTTGCTATGTTTTCGTAGTGGGAAAAAAAGTAAAACAAAGCAACAATAGAAACTACACTTACCAATCTATGAACCTTCACTATACAGCTCACATCTTCAAAACTTACTTTACTCAAACATACTATAGTAGCTATGGAAGGAACATGGTAGCTACTAATAGCAAACATGAACCAAAACTTTATTGCAACTTCACACACCTTCTCTTAGAACTATACTCTAATACCAGTGAAGTTGATGCATCTTCAGGGTTATGCACACAGAGGCTACACTAGAATAAAAGGGAATGAAAGAAAACAAAAGGAAGGTTAGCAAATCTATAGGCTACTTAGCTAGATATGATAAACTAACAAGATCCTATATAGCCTACAATTTACCATATGTGACTCATCAATCTAAACTATAGAATGACTTGCCACTACTCTTTGTTAAAGGGAATAGATAAGAGTTGAGAAATAAATTAGAACACTAAGGTTGCTCAAGAAAGGAAACTTGTAATAAGCAATAATGGAATAATATGTTGTCTACATATAAGTAAATGGGGTTTATATATTAGCCCCACTAAGGTTACAAGGCATACATAAAAAAGACAAAAGGGTAATTTACTAATGGAATACATGAAACATACTAAAAAGGCCAAAAGGGACAAAGAATATTCTATACAAAAAAAGTATGGAATCATTCTAGAATGCTGTGCCAAAAGACAATGTCAAGGAGTGATTGGAAGCTTATAATGCGATTAACTAAGCTGTAATGAATTCTAAGGTATCTTGGTAGTTGCAAGTTCCTACTTAGATGAGGTCAGTAGAGAGTTAGTAGTCAAAGCTGACTTATTTTGGTTCAAGTTAGAGCTCGGGTATTGAATGGTGTTATAATCCTCCTTAGGTTAGGTGTCTTGATAGCTTAACTCGGTTTGATGTTTGAAGTTGGTTGATTTGGACACTATTTGGATTGTGGTAAGAGCTCAGTAATAGTCATGGTTGCTTGGTAGGCAAGCATAACTGCTTGGAAGCTTGGAAACTATATTGGCATTTATAAGAGCTCGACACTTAGGTTAGCAATAGTGTAAAAGATGGAGATTAGAATAAGAATCTTTGTCTTGAATGGGGTTGCGAGTTAGTATTCTCCATATGGGTACTTGCAATCCTCTAACTCGATTGAGCGTAACTAGTCCGAATAGTTGATTCCTATCATAAAGTAACCCCTTTGTATGGCATTCTCTAAGGCGTTCTTTAACTAGAAGCACTTGTTTATATTATGGCCCCTGTCTTGGTAGAGTCATAGTACTTGTTGGAGTTCCTACGACTGAGATTACCCCTTATTTTTCAAGGCAAGGTAGGATCCCTCTTCCATTTACCTCTACGTATATGTTGCTTAGAGGTCAATTGAGGGAGTACATTAAGGTCGAGATAGGCGGCAAATGCTTCCCATCCTTTGAGCTACCTTCATCATTTTTTGAGGACAGCTTGCCCCTTAGTTGATCTTTTACTAGCCCCTTATCCTTATCCTTCTTTTTCCTTAGCCTTTCCTAGCAAGCATCACATCTAGCATGGATGTTGTCCTCCTAATCTATATATTTGTAGGCTTGATAGGACTCAGGCCCTTATATTGATCATACATAGCCGAGTTAGAATTCTCCAAGAACTTGCATGGAGAATACTAGCTTGAAGCCATATCTGAGATGGGATTCTTATTCTAAGCTTATCTCTTGCCGACCTGGCTGTCATATCCTTACTATGTCAGATTTGCTCTTGCCTAGCAGCAATGCCTTATTCTAGAAGACATCTTAAGTCTAGTTGAGCTAAGGAGGCCATACCAAGTCGAGGACTAAAATGATTAACCTAATAAAAGCTGAGCAAGCCAGCAAGGCTAAGTAGGTCAACCATGCCTAATTGAGGTTAAGCTGACCCCAAGGACATATGAGAAAGGGTAGACCTCCGGACAGAAGACTAGTGAGGTGAAATACTTTAAATGCTTATGCTTCAAACATATGGTTGCTAAGTATCCGAATCAATGTGTCATGGTGCTTTAAGGAGGTATAGTGGATAACATTGACAAGAGTGAGCCTAAGAAGGAAGAGGTTGTTGGAAAAGCTGAAGCCAAAGAGGAAAAGGAGACTTGTATCTATGTTAACTAGAGAGAAGTAATGACCCTAATCTTGAGATAAGTACTGACTTCCCTACTAAATTTTGAAGAACATCAGAGAGAGAATTTACTCTATACAAAATGTACCATCAAGGGCCAATTATGCGTAATCATTGTGGATGGAGGAAACTGCACAAATGTTATCACACAATCCTTTAGGTAGAGGTTAGGATTGCCTACCTCTAAGCATCCCCGGCTTTACAAGTTACACTAGTGTCATGATAAAGGTACCTTGCACATGATAGAACAAGTAACCGTACCATTTAGCATTAGAAACATATATAGGGATGAAGTGGTTTGCAATGTCATCCCCACGGGAGCTTCACATCTGTTACTTAGATGCCCTTAGTTGTTTGATCGATGTATTATTCATAATAGGTATAAGAGCACCTATGCTTTTGTTAAGGATGAAAAAAAGATTATGCTGCAACCCTTGACCCCATCTCAAGTAAATGAGACCCATAATTAACTTACCTAAGCCAGTAAGAAGAAGACCTTATTTATGAGCCAAAGAGAGCTCCAAGCTATTGAAAAGGCTAATGAGCCCATGTTCCTATTAGTTAGGAGGTTGCTGGCAGTAAGAGCTTTAGAGAATGTTCCAAATGAGATCTGAAGCCTGCTACATGAGTTTGCTAATCTATTCCCTAAAGAATTACCTAAGGGATTGCCTTTAGTCCGAAGCATAGAATACTATATTAATCTACAGCCAGGAGTTGCCTTACCGAACTAACCTACATATAAATGAACCCTGAGCAAGCTGCTAAGCTAAAAATGCAAGTCGACAAACTTATAGAGTGAAGGTATGTGAGGGAGAGCATGAGCCCTTATGTAGTACTGGCTCTACTTATTCCAAAGAAAGATGGTTGATAGTATATGTACATCAACAACTAAGCAATCAACTAGATTACTATCAAGTATAAATATCCAATACCAAGGCTCGATGACATGCTGGATGAGCTTCATGGTACCAAGATGTTCTCAAAGATTGATTTGCGAAGTGGCTACCACCAAATTCATATGAGACCAAGTGATGAATGGAAAATTGCCTTCAAGACTAGGCATGGACTCTTGAATGGATGGTTATGTCGTTCAGATTTACTAATGTGCCGAGCACATTTATGAGGCTGATGAACCATGTGATGTGCCCTTTGATCGAAAGATGCATGGTCGTGTATTTTGATGACATATTGGTATATAGTATCGACCTGAATAACCATGGTCAACATCTCTACAAAGTATTTGACATTTTTCAAACTAAGAAGCCACATGGGTATTTGAAGAAGTGTACATTTTGCTAGAATGAAGTGGTTTTCCTAAGATTTGTAGTGTCAAGAGAAGGAATTTAAGTAGATGAGGAAAAGATTCGACCTATTTTAGAGTGGCCAATGTCAAAGAGTATCACTAAGGTCTGAAGTTTCCTTGGCCTAACTTCTTTCTATAGGCAATTTATTAAGAACTACAATACCATAGCCGCCCCCTTGACCGAGTTGACAAGGAAGAGTGAAGGATTTAGATGGAATGACCAAGCTAAGAAGAGCTTTAGAGAAATCAAGGAGAAGCTTACCTCGACGCCTGTCCTATCATTACCAGATCTTAATAAGCCCTTCAAATTTGAATGTGATGGATTAGGAGTTAGAATTAGCATTGTCCTAATGTAGGAACGAAGACTCGTCGCCTACTACAGTAAGAAGCTTAGTGGTGCTACCTTGAGTTATTCTATGTACAAGAAGGAGTTATACTCTCTTTATCAAGCCCTTACTGTTTGGCAACACTATTTACTGCCACGAGAGTTTGTTATATATACAAACCATGAGTCTTTGAAGCATCTTGGCAATTAGAACAAACTCACGAAAAGATAAGCCAAATGGTTGGAGTTTATGGAGATGTTCTCATAAGTCATCCAACATAAGAAGAGAAGCACTAATGTGGTTGTTGATGCTCTATCGTGATGGCAAACCTTACTGACTACTTTATAGAAAAAATTATTGGGATTCTCATTCATCACTAAGCAGTATGCTCATGACCTTCATTTCGGTCCCATTATAGAGTGCTGTAGAGATGGAATTGCTCTTAAGGGATATTATCTTAAGGATGGTTACCTATTTAAGGATTGAAGGCTGTGTATACGAAGCTGTTCTACACATGAGCTGTTAGTTAGGAAAGCTCATAGTTGTGGCTTATCTGGTCATTTCGGAGAGAGCAAAACCACTTGTTTACTAAAAGAAAACTTTTATTGGCCTAGTTTGGCCAAGGATGTTCACAAGGTGGTAGGTATTTGTAAAGTATGTAAGTGAGCTAAGGGAAAGAGGGAGCTTCATGGAGAATACATACCCTTGCCAATGCTAACCTTACCTTAGACCGACCTCAACGTGGACTTTATCTTAGGATTACCTCAGACATCTAGAGAAAAAGATTCTATATTTGTTTTAGTGGACTACTTTTGCAAAATGGCACACTTCATCTTATGCCATTGAATTGACGATACTTTATATATTGCTAATTTGTTTCTGTAAGAAGTTGTCTAATTACATGGGATATCGAAGACTATTGTCTCAGATCGGGACACAAAATTTTTGTGTTATTTTTGGAAAATACTTTAAAGAAGACTTAGAACTAAACTTGTATTTAGCTCCAATAGTCACCCTCAAACTGATGGCTAGACTGAAGTGGTAAACTAGATGCTAGGTAATCTATTCATAGTTGTCATGGGAAGGAACATAAGGGATTGAGATCTGTACCTACCACTTGTGGAGTTTGCATACAACCAAATTGTCTACGGCACCACTAGGAAGACCCCTTTCGAAGTCTTCTATGGCCTTAATTCGAAAATTCCCCTAGACATGATTGACACCCTAGTAGCTGCTAAAAAGAGTTAATCCAAAGTTGACCTAGCCTAAGAATTGCAAGAACTACACTAATCTATAACCAGGAAGATAGCTAAGTTTAATAAAAGACAATAAGAGATTGGTAACCGAGGCTACTAAACTGTTACTTTCCAATGAGGAGACTTAGTATAGATTCACATCAATCGAGAATGATTCTCACACTTAAGACAAAGAAAATTATCTCCCTAGGCTAATGGTCCATTTAAGGTCCTGAAGAAAGTCAACCAAAATGCCTATCAGATTGAGTTACCTAATGTATCTAACTTGATCTTTCACCAACCCACAGAAGAAGATCTTGTGAGTGCCCTAGAAAAAGAAGCAATGACCACTTTGAATTTGAGGGTAAATCTTTTCGAAGCCTAAGCAAATGATAGGAATCAACCCCTTAGACCGATCACACGTAGTCGAGCTAAAAGACTCCAAAGACTTATGTGAAGAATACTAACTCGAAGCCATATCTGAGATGGTGATTCTTATTCTGAATTGATCTCTTACCAACCTAGCTAATTGATCCTCACATGTATTAGATCTACTCTTACCCAATAGTGATGCCTTATTCCAAAAGACAACCCAGGTTAATCGAGCCGAGCTCCCAAGCCGACTACAGACATCTAATTCCAACTCAACTGTCTTCTCTACAGGATTCATTGGCTCTTGACCTAATCAAGATTAAATCGACCCTTAACTGCAAACACTTCTATTTTTCATCTACTTTATATTATATTTCTAATGCCTAGCCCCTAAGCAATACATTTCTTCTGACATAACATTCTAAAATGATTCTTTCTCTTTCCGTACTAGATATTCTTTTTCTCTTTTACCCCTTTTAGTATATTTTATGTAACTAAATTGTAAGAATACCCTTTTTTTTCTTTTCATACATGTAAAGTAACCCTAATGGACGGGTATAAAAACCCTTACTTGCTTATACGCAGACAATAAATTGATCAATATAGAAATTATTCATGTTTCCTTTGAGCAACCTTAGTGTTTTTATTATCCTCCAACTCTTATCTATTCCCTTTAGCAAAGAGTAGTGATAAGTAACTCTTCAGTTTGGATTGGTGTATCGTATCCGACTAATTGTATGCTAAGTAGGATCGAGTGGTGCATCACATCTATTTAGTAGTTGCTTAGACTTTGCTAATTTTTCTTGTTTGCTTTCGATTTACTTCATTGGTGCTTCTCTATGTATCCTACCTTAGAGACATATATTAAGGCCTTCTTTTGAAATTCAGCCATCATCTTCAGCTTAGTCATAGATAAAGCCCTAAAGAAGTCTCTAGAGGCTTTCATGCTTTATATAGCCACATGAATAGCCACTCTCTCACCCTAGTGGGGAATATCAACAATAGCATTGTTAAACTGGGTGACATATTCATGGAATGTTTCTCCATCCAACTAACATATGAGATACAAGGACAATGTATCCTTAAACAAAGGCTTGCTTGCTTGAAAACACAAATTGAATTGATGAGCAAGCTCGTTGAAGCAAGAAATAGAATTGTTTAGGAGGTGGTTGAAACATATCCAGCTACTTCCCACAACATGCTAAGGAATGCTTTGCACATTATTGTATCACCATAGCCATGCAAATTCATTATGGTATAGAAATGGAGTAACTGGTCATTTAGATTACCTATGCTGTTGTATTGGTCCAATGATGGTAGCTTAACATTTGGTAGGAGGACTTCCTCTTGCACCTCCTTAGTAGATGGGGTTTTATTGTTAGAGCCTTAATAAGATCTTGAATTCCTCTACTTCCCTACTTCTCAGAAAACCTCTTTAGCATTTCTCCCAATTAATTGATGTTTGTTTCATTAGCTGGGTAATAGGGGTAAGTTACCAAGTGCTAAGGCCTCTTAATTCACATAGTTGATCCGAGTAGTCTACGCAAGATGGTGGAATGAGTTGCTCCTCTATGGGAGCCAGTAACCTACTTGATTTCAATAAGGGTGTGGTTACAATTAGTTGCAGATCATACCTATTGATCTTAAGCACATAAGGATGGTGGTGGAATACAACTCCAATCATGCTTGGAAAGGGACGGATTTTGCTCTTTCCTTCCATCGATTTGATGGAAAAAAGTACCCATTAGGGAGGGTACGCTACTCACCTTGCTCACTTTCTTGAGTTCATATAACATGGCTCATAGTTCTTTGTTATGAGCTATGATCAACTCATTCTACTACTACATCCTAGCATTCTTAGCCTCTATCTCAACATTCTTAGCCATCATATCCTACATCGTCTTCTCTAAATTTATGAGCATTGTTGGTCAGTAGCAGCTTAGTTTGAATTGCCAAGGCTACCACCTACAACTTGGTAACCACTAGTAATGTTGGAATTTTCATTATTAAGTCCAATTCTTGTTATTCCTACCTGAGAAAATGTGTATTCGTAAGGCTGGTTTCCTAAAAATGCACCAAATTCATCAATAGATTTCATTGATAGAGTACAATAATAAGCTGAGCCTTTAATATGTGAACCTAAGCCTATAAAAACAAATCATAGTATGGGGCGTTGAGGTGTTACCTGATGTGGCTACTCTAGTGCTTAAGTTAGCAAAGGTTTGTAAGAGTTAAAAGATAGCAAGATTATGAGAGTATGTGTATGTAGATGTCTTTACCATTGGTAGACTACTCCTATTTATATTAGAGATAGGGATGAATCTCCTAGGGAAAGAAAGTATATCCCCTGAAATTAGGAAAGTGGATCTATAGATATTACTGAATTCCAATAAATCATGGAAATGATTTCACTAGTTGGCTTTCCTTTCTTCGTACAAGTCTTTCCTTAGTGCCAAGTTCTTATTTTCAATTAGATTCCTAAGTTGAATGTCCATCTTCTAAGGGCTCAAGATGGTTTGGAAATACACCCTACCCCCAACACC
>JAMXBB010000012.1:85491876-85796177 GCA_024138015.1 Lumnitzera littorea
CCTATGGTATCAACACTTGGACTCTTGTTCATTTTAGCTATACTATAACTTAACCAAGTGTACTTACTTGTTAGTATGGTATACATTAGATCATGCACCTATACCACCCTTTCCCCCGAGCCAAGCTATTATAACTAGTGGCTCCTAAGGTTAGACACATAGGCATCTCCAAATCTATTGGAGATCTCTTGGACCAAGGTAAATGATGCTTCTCACAAAAAATTTATCTTAAAGTTGATTTTGGCATGTGAATTTTGGTGCATTTAATGCAACTTGACAAATGTCATGCCATTACTATTATCATGAGACAAAAGTCGTTATGTTGGGGAGATCTTGGCCAATGAATCCAAATGTGGCATTGTGGCAAGATCTAAGGTGCTTAGGTTACGTCAACTTGGATTCCAATAACCACCTATTCATTTTCCCTTACTTGAATCCTATGAATACTCAATTCTCTACTAACATTTTACTCTTTCTTCTCATACAATCATACTAAAGCTTCTTTTCATTTGCAACTCCTTTTCTTTAACTTTTGCTCTAGTTTTCTAAATTTCTTTGTCCTTAAACATGTCAACATCAAGTAATTATGGATTAATATCTTTGAAGTTAAAGGTTTTGAGGGATACTCCCTCCTTAGAGACAATTGCAAAAGCTTATCTAGGACAATAGCATTGGTGTAAGATGAATCATTAAGTGAAACTAGGGTGGAAATTCATAGGGCCTCCCTTATCAACAAGTCTTCTAAGGGATGTTTATCTTGATGATAGGGAAGAAAAAACCCTTGTAGTGAATTCTTATTCAAGAGTGACTGATGCTTTTCTTAATGGATATTAAAGCATCATTGTAAAGAGAGATATAGAGTATTATCGGAGAAATTATATTATTGATAATCTAGTCGACATGGAGTTGTAGCACCCTAGCCAGATGCTAGGGTTGTATTAGTTTAGGGAAGGCGGTACTACATTTATGAGAAGTGCTACATCTTCAAGATGCATCTTCCCTTTAACAACTTCAAGAAGGAATTTTTTAATTATCATAGATAGTGCCTGGCTTAGCTCACACCAAACAACTAAAGGCTGATAAGATTATTTAAGGCCCTCTTCGAGTAATTGACAGTGCGGGCAATGTAGTAACTATTCAAAATACTTCTTCCTAGTAAAAGCTTAAAAGGAAAGGTGGAGTTATTTGCAAAATCACCCTAACAGGAGGATATTCAATAGCTTGGACTCTTCCATGGAGCATTGGAAGGAGAAGCTCATGGTTGTCGAGCATTCATCCAATGTGGATTATTGGACGAGATGGACACCTGTCATCCATATTCGAACAATTCCAAAGCTTGTAGATAATGATGCAGAGGCTTCTTGGGAGATCTTATCAGGACCTTAAAGGGGGCCTAGTAGGATTACCTAAAATTTCCATAACATGTATGCACCCATGATATGAAAACCGTCTTGCAAGTCAGAGATTGCAAGACTCTAAATAATAAATCACTAAGATTAATGATTTTCAAGTAATTAATTTATTGTAACATGACATAATATATAATTATAAATAATTATGGATGTCCGATATCCCACAGTTCCTCAGAACCGTAGAGAATCAGTATCCCCTACCAAATAATAAGACAGGATTACCAACATTATAAAACTATAGGAAGAATTAAATTATATTAAATTTTAACATGTGAATATTTTCTATAAAGAGTGTTTATGTATCACCTATAAAGATCTCAACTAATTGTAACACTAATGTATATATCTTCATCTCGCACTCAACACTCGAGACTTATCCTAATCCTATCGTATGTAAACCTGCAAAAGAAAGACTATTGGGGAACAAGCTACAAGAGCTTAGTAAGCTATCCCTCATACCATATTGGCAAACAAGTTATCAAATAAATTATTACAACCATATGAATGCATGTACACGCAGAATGCCAAACAATATATGCAGTTGATCGGTATTGCATATAATATCGGATTTTAATGCCCTCTGAGATAAGGGTTAGAGATTCATCGGCACCAATCACGACCGGGCTCTAACACCTGGGTTTTTACCCATAACTTTGAATTCCGTATTTCACAAAAATACATTTCCATTTCTAAAAATCCAATAGTTCACAAAGTCTTAAGCCTAGTGATACGAGGCAAGCGCACCTATCAATTTTAATATAGTCGGATATGAGTCCGAGTCGATCCCTCAGAGATTTTGAGTACTAATATTAACTTTAGCTTTATTATCTAACCGGAAAATTATGTCGAGTTGAATGAATTAAAAATACTGAAATTAATAAACTAAACTAATTATGAGACTTAACTAAGCAATTTAGAAAGCAATAAACTATTAACGACTTCAAGTATGCAATGATGTATTTAGGAATTATTTCCCCTAGTGTTTAACATGTAACCTTTTTAAAATGTATTCAATTTAGTTTCTATAATTCTTGACCGGAGGGATTCACAATTAAAGCTAATATCTTTCTCAAGCATATTAACCCTAATCCTAAATTATTTACCGAAATCTCTTCACTTAGTAATATAACTTAGAATTGCATTAATGTTTAATGAATTCCCACACAAACAGTCAACTTTTCCGAAAGAATCATGTATCTTATCTCTAAGTATACATGTAATTCTCTTCAATTATGTTAAGATCTAATTACACATGCAATTTCTCAATCAACATGCATAATATCATATATTGACACTCTAGAATTATCAATCCATAATTAACGACATAATTGAATCAAGAAAAGATAGAAACTTTCTTGAAATTATAATTTAATCCAAGAATCACATGAAACCCTAGGTTCCATAATCCTAAATACTTGAATTCTAAGCTATCATAACGAATCTAAAAACGAGTTTCATCAATAATATAAAATAAAACATGAAAACCCCTCTTGATTTGATGAACAATCTCTAATCTTGAAATCGATGTCGTTATCACTTCTTGATCGATGTTCTCCTCAAGTCTCTTCTCTTCTCTTGTTTCTCTCCGTTTCTGTAATGTCTCTCCTTTCTTTTGAACCTTAAGATCCCCTTTTATATGTGTATTTCACGGATTTTATTTTCGTCACCAGACACGGGCTGGGACATGGCCGTGTAACTTTCTGCACAAAGGCAAAATTTCTGCACAACTTCATAACTTCTTCGTTTGAACTCGGAATTGAGTGAAACTTGATTCCTTTTCTTCGTTTTCGAGCCTAGAACGCGTTTAAACCCTGAAATCAACATTTTAACCAATTAAGTATCAATTTCTTTAAATAAAACCAAAAATGTACGGGAAATGCTATAAAATCACCATATAAAATATGTTTAAAATTAGAGTTATCACTTAGCGGTGAGGTGGCCCCCACAGTCCACACTCACACCCTACAGCAGAGATCTCTAGACTCGACCCTCAGCCATACGGTTGGCATTGCTATTGCCTTATAAGCTCGTAGGTTTGGGTAAGGTTATGATGTATGAGTGTACCGTACAGAAACACATTAATATATATAAACAACCCCCGCAAGGCCTCTCTTTATCTCTACATGAAGTGACGACCGGAATAAGTAAGTGAAATGCATGGATAATGCATGACCCTTTTAATTTAAGTTAAGCCAAATATAATTAAGTCAAATTACGAGGCAATCAATCAAAATTAGCAAACCATCCAAATCATATAAAAACCAATCATACCATCAAATTATCAATTATCATATTTAACAATATTTCTTACAACAATCAATCAATATCAAGCACACGCATATCCCGAAACCCCATGCATCAAGTTATTGATATTCAATTTAGATGCACTAACTACAAGCACAAACAAGTATAGAGTCATCGGGAGTACTCAGTTGACTATGACGACTCGCTTTAGTCGTAATAACCGATTGGAAGATCCTTACCCTCGTCGATATCACCTAATCATTACGAGATAACAAGGATAATAAGTAGTTGACTCAACTAGTGGTTCTAGATATCTATCTACCTAATTTTACTTAGATTACTATCAGCCCTTATTCGATTAAACCTAATTAGTAACCGTACGTAACTTTTTCATTCTATTTTCAATATTTACGAATTTATAATCGTTTTTCATCGTTTTCGGACGCACGTTCACACGGTGATGTCCGTTTTGGACGTTATGACTCGTATTTTACGATATAAACTAAATTTAGAGAAATTTTAACTATGAAAACTTAATTGCTCTTATTACTTATATTTATATCTTTTGCTTATACTTAATGAGTTAGTTAATCCTTAACTTCTTATACTTAGAGGCTTTTACTTTGCTATTATTAATTCATGTACTTAATTAAGTATAATCCAATTTAGAAAGCATATTAGGGTTTACTAATTTAGGATCTTAATTATGATACACTCTTCTTCTTTTCTTAGTTTATAATCTATGCTTATGTCATCGCTTACATCATCATTTGCTTAGGTCATTGCTTATGTCATCACTTACCTCATTATGTGATTACATAAGCCTCTCCTCATGCTTATGTCATATGTACATGTCTTATGTACATTTTACTTCTTCCCTTATACTTATGTACATATACCTTATACATATATATACTTATACATCTACTTAGACTTATACTGTATTTATACATGTATACATACTCATATACCTACATGGTTAGATACGTATTTTTATACACAAATTCGTATGCCTAATCTTTTTCTTAAGAAAAGCTTCCTAATTCCATTCTTTTGTGTTTTTACGTGTGCAATTAGTGTAGTATAAGTATGTATGGTTAGGTTTTGTTTTAATTTAGGTTATGTACATGGAAAATACTCATGTACCATGCTTCTCATGCTTCCCTTTTTTTCGGTTTACCTTATGTACACCTTCTTATGAGCACATGTTCATGTTTTCCTTTTTTCTTCTTCATGATTCCTAAATTTCTACACTTAAAGATAGAAACTTTATGCCTTCTTCTTCAAGATCACACATAACACATGTCTACTCATCTAATCTATCTAATTACCTAACTAATGAATAATATAAAGCAACATAAAGTAACTTAATTACATACCTTAGTTTGTGTTGGAATTAAGGAGACAAAAAGGAAGGTGTTGAAAGTGAAATGGAAGATGAAAGCTCACGGCAATGGAGGAGGGGATTTTACTTTGTTTCTTTTTGTTTTGTTTTGTTTTTGGAATGAAGAAGAAGGTTGGGTCGAGTAGGAAGGAAGTGGATGGCAATTTAGGAGGAGAAGGAAAAAGAAATGCTAAAGGAAAAGAAAAGAAAGGAAATCATGAGAAGAAGATATTTTCTTCAAATAAAAAGGACACTTTTGTTGACTTTTCAATTGTTGACTTGGTCAACTTTCAAAAAAATAAATATCCTTTTGTGTACATAATTAACTAATTAGGAAGAATTTGGAGAAAGATTAAGGAAATGAAAGGTAATAAGAAGTGATTAGTAAAAATAGATAATGAGATCTTCCATTAGGCATTTATATCCTATATACATCATTTGGTAAGCTACTTGGTATAATTGAGATAAAAAATAGCATTTAGGGTATTAAGATTTACTACATTTAACATAATCTTCAACTATACCCCTAACTCTATGTAATATTATCTTAATCATATACTTAAGAAATAAATGTAATCTATGATTCATTATCTTAGTTTTTAAGGGATCACTTAAGTATTCTAAATGTTTATGCATGATTGAGGGTTATATTTAGTTGTTTACTGATGAAATGGCAAAATATGGAGGATATATTATCACTTAAGGTTTTAGGGTAAATTATGGTGAATTAGTGCTTTTATATCCTTAAAGTTATGGTTTTAGGGTTCTTATTACTTTAAGGCATATTCTCTAATGTTTTTACACATTTAGGGTTTTATATATTCTTATGCGATTAAATCTTCAATTGTCATCTTAGGGTTTTGACAAGGTTTAAGGTTTTAAGGTTTTCGTATGTGGTTAGGGGTTCAATTGATGATTTAAGGTTTTTCGTATCCACTTTAGGTTTTGGATTGAGATTTTAATCGGTTTTAAATCTCATTGGCTCTTTTGAGTTTAGGAAATCATCTATAGTTTGGACGTTTGTTTCTATACTTAGAAAGCTAAATTCGTGGGGTTTATAGATCTGGGCCTTCATGAAGTTGAGGTTGGATGAGTTGATCAATTTGAAGGACCTCATATATAAGTACTTTTCTAAACTTATTAGTAAGTTATTCTCAAGTTGGAGAAAGCCAAGATGGAGAAATGGTTGGGAGGTATTGATTTCCATTCGTATGCCAAAGCAAGTTTATCATAGGGAAAGCTATCCAACCATAGCTACTAGAGAATGAAGCTTCTAATTGGCCTATGTTTGCCATGGTCATCTAGTACACTAAGACTTTATTAAGCCATTTTGACTTTGGTTTATCCTTCTTGTAAGTATGAAGCTTTCCTTAAAAGATGGAGGCGATCTCCTAGAGAGGAGGGATGTAAGGAAGGAGAAAAGGAAACTCACTTTGGAGAAGATCTGTCAAAAGAATAAGAAGATCAACCAGCCATCATCGAGTAAACAAGGTGTAGTTGTGAAAAGTGTGGTCTTGGATGCTTCCCTCTTCTAAACAAGTCTCTAATGTGGCCTTAATAAAGAGGTCTACTAATTCTCTATTGAAGCTGAAGTGGCAAGTGACAATCAAAGATGATGTGGCCAAATAATGAAGGAAGAGACCTTACAAGAAGTGGTTGAATGCATGGTGGTACAGTTAGGTGAGGAGCAAGACAATGCCGAAGAAGCTACTACCTTAAAACGTAGGAAATTGTAACTATCCCCTCATCCTTTCCAGGCAATCAACCATATAGCTAAGGTCGTTTGTTGCCTACCCCATAAAGGGAAAGAATGTAAAGGACACTCCTGAGGGTATGCCTATACGAGAGACTTACCCATTGCATGACACGGAGCGAAACTAGGGGGAGCATGCATAGTAGAATTGCAGTAACTTGTGTTGACCACCATAGGCTATATGAGCTTGATTGGAATCAAATTAGAGGATCATCCACCTATTCTCGAGTTCATGGGTTCGCAACCATGGTTCACTAAGCTCTCTATCAGAAGTTTATGTAGAAGAAGTTGAGCTCCTTCAAAAGAATGATCTACCTCTAGTCAGCACTTTTCCATCTCTTAGGTAAAGTGAAATTGCCTACATTCCAACTTGATCAAGATTAACTCAACAATTGATACCCTTAACTTAGTTGTAGTGTTCCTAAGTTAACCTCTTGGGATGTTGACCAAATTACCTGAATCAACCTGTCACCTTACTCCATCTAAAAGCTAATTCACTACATCAAAATTTGCATTCCATAGAATGGCACACATCCTCTATTTTTTCTACATTGTCTTACGTACTATGCACACATTCCCTTGTTTATTATTAGTTTTACCTTTGCACATTGTATACTAATTTTAACATAGAATCTTTTTGGTAAATATGGTTGACCTATAAGTTGCCCTAAATGGGATGTATATATATAATCATTTGTAAACTAATAGCAACAAATTAGTGCATATTCAAACATTTTCTTTTTCTTCATTGATCCTATGCAAGCTGCAGGTAACTTCTAAGTTCAAGTACTCTTATCT
Source organism: Lumnitzera littorea (assembly GCA_024138015.1). Classification (NCBI taxonomy): domain Eukaryota; kingdom Viridiplantae; phylum Streptophyta; class Magnoliopsida; order Myrtales; family Combretaceae; genus Lumnitzera; species Lumnitzera littorea. Next base: position 85,499,468 of record JAMXBB010000012.1, read on the forward strand.
ATTCCTTTTAGCAAATGAATAGTGGTGAGTTACCTTAGGAATTAGTTTCTGCATCATATAAAGTTAGCCCCTAAGTTTGTGTGAGCTTGAATGGTGTGTAATATCTACTTAAGCCATGTATGAGCCCTTGTTCAAAACCCCCCTTTGACTACCATTTAGTCTTGAGCCATCTTAAGATTTGGACCGACTCCCTACCATGATTGTTGGCATTTGTGTATCTATCCATGAATACAAATCATCTTGGTAACAAGGCTTTGGCAACGACTGTTATTGGAGTTACTGCTATTATTCTATGTTTGTATTGTGTTGAGTTGTAGAGTGCATCCTATCGAGAATTCGAGTGGTAGCTAGAGTTTAGCTGCTAGAGCTATTATTGTTAACTGCAAAGTGACATTAAGTGCTATTGTAAGTTGTCAAGTAATTCTAGAAGTGTTGTGTAGTTATTAGTATTGCTAGAAAAGTTCTTGGAGTTGAGTAACTACTGTTTTGATTGTGGAGTAGTGTCTTATATTTTGACGTTATTGAGTAAATGTTTTGTGTGTTAGCTGATTTTTCATACGAAGGTAATGTTTTGGTTATTGGTTGAGTTGTCAAAGTGTTGTTGACTAGATTATCGTATTGGTTATGAAAATGACTAACTTAAGCATAGATGTTGTGGTGAGAGACAATGAAAATGGTGTTTTGCATCATAACTAATAGAGTACTGCCACCCCTAGATCTATAGATGATAACATTAATGAACTCACCACCATGATGGCTGAGCTGACTTGAGCCATGAATCAACTTGCCACTATTTGAATTGTTAAGGTGTTCTGGTAAACCTCCAAGTTGTTCCCCAACAAAGAAGAGAATAAGGACTAGGGTACCAAGCTAATAATATAACTTGAGATGATGTTACATATCCAAGACAGAACATCCGAGGAGTAAGAGTTGAAAGGAAAGCCTATAGGGGAATCAACTTAGATGATATTGTAGAAAATGAAGTGAGAGAGTACTGTGAGGCAGAGGAGAGAGGAGTTCATCATGTTGAAGCCTTGAGAATGTAAAATTGCAAAGTCTAACCTACTTTAGGTTTGGTAATGCCGATGACTACCTCAATTGGGATGATAAGTTGAGAAGATCTTTGAGTGCCACCAGTGTGATGACAATGTCAAAGTGAGGCTGACGAACCTTAAATTCACTTAATATGCTGTCTTGAGGTAGAAGAATTTGCAAGCCGACTAGCAAAGTGAAGGAGAGATTGAGATTAAGACTTGGCATGAAATGAGGCAAGCTATGAGGACAAGATTCGTCCCTGACTGTTACATGCAGGATACCTTTAGGAAGCTGTAGGCAAGTTGGACATAATGTATGTAACTATGTTAAAGAGTTGCAAATGCTCATGATTTGATGCTAAGTAGAGGAGCCACAAGCTTGAATAATGTTTAGGTTCATTGGAGGATTGAAGTATGAAATTGGGGAGGTGCTAGATGTACAAAGGACTGATACACTTGAAGATGCCATCCAAGCTACTCGAAGATGCCATCCAAGAGTAGAACATTAGAGATGGTTAAAACTAACATTAAGTTTTAAGTAGTTAAAAAGGAAGTATTGATGAAGTTTGAGTAGGGACAAACTTCAAGAAGGAAGACTAATGAGATAAAATGTTTTAAGTGTTAGGGCTATGGCCATATAGCCAACTAATGTCTAGATAGGCAAACATTGATCATTAAAGTCAAGGTGCTAACTACTGAAGTGCATAGTACTAACAAAGAGGTTGAAGAGTTGAGAAAATAGAATGCTAACCATGATGAGTTGATAAGGGAAGATATTATTGTAAATACTGAGGAAAGTAAGTGCCTAGGCATGGTAGTGAGGAGAGCCATGAGTGTTGCCTCCTTCTACTAAGGTTAAGAAAGAGAAAACTTATCCCACATAAGGCATAGGGTGAAGGGAACCTTATGTGCAATGATCACTGATAGTGGAAACTATACTAATGCTACATCCACAACTATGGTTGAAAAGTTGAAGCTATTGATCACTTCTACCCAAAGCCTTACAAGTTATACTACCTTCATAAGAAAGGTACCCTACATGTTATGGTCTTAATACCTATCTCTATCGACGCTTACCAAGAAAAAGTGTTGCACGATGTGTTACCAAATGTATGCCTCATATATTCTACTAGGTCGACCATAGATGTTTGACTAAAGGGTTATCTATGGTGGGTTATATAATGCTTGTTCATTTGAGCATGAAGGGAATAAGATCACCCCGAGTCCCTAGAACCCCAGCCAGATTAGAGATATGTAAGTTTAGTTGAGCTGAGCTCAAAGGAAGAACAATCTAATGATGACTCGAGCTAAGTTGTCATAAGACTTAAGGTTAGATACCCCTACCTTCCTATTGATCAAGAGATGATTGGAGATGAGGGAATAGAAGGAAGAACTAGTTGCTAAGGTATAGAAGATTGTTAATGAATTCATAGATTTGTTTCATGAAGAGTTATCAAAGGTAATAATCCTTTTCAAGGCTCTAAACATGCCATTGACTTACAACTAAGAGCTACCTTACTAAACAAGCCTACATACAAACTAAATCTAGAGCAAGTAGTTGAGCTCTAAGGATAGGTCAACCAATTAATCAAGAGAGGCTATGTTTGAGAAAGCTGAAGTTTGTATGCTATACCTGCCTTACTAGTGTTAAAGAAGGATGGGTCATGGAGGATGTATGTGGATAACTAAGCTATCGATAAGATCACCATCAAGTATAGGTATCCAATCCTTAAGCTGGATAACATGTTAGATGAACTACTGAAGATGAGATGTCTTCCAAAATTGATCTTAACTCAAGTTACCATCAAATCATGATGCAACTTGGAAATGAGTAGAAGATTACATTTGAAAAGTTCAGCGTAGATGAACACATGACATTCGGTATCACACGAACCAATAAGGTGGGGCCAAACTGCGAGATGGTCTAAAGAGTAAATGAAAGTCTAAACTTGAGCAAGGGTTCCCACATACTGACGTAAGATATGCATACTGATGCCTCATACAAACTCAGCTTGTACTTGATATGACACATAAGTGTGGCTAAAGATCACTCGCCACTAGTCCATGCTTAATGGGCTAGATAAAAGTAGCTCAAAAGTAAGCAGCAAAATACTTAGCTCAAGATAGTATGTTTGAAAATTCAATCTATTCCCCATTACGGCCATTATAATATATAAGTATTTATAGGATCTAACTATGGTGAATCTTAGACTAGAGTAAATTACAAAAAAAGAATTCCTACTAGTTAAGGAAAAGGGAAATAATTTACTAGGGTATCAATGTAATCGTGCAAAAAGAATATCTAGTTGTAGAAGGGACAATATGATTGTTAGAAAAAGGCAAGACATGCATCATTTTACTCATTCTGTGGTCCCATTGACAATGTTGGCCAAGCAGGGGTAGCTTTGATCAAGTTAGCATTAGCAATTTGATAGCTCGAATAGTTGGAATCGAACATGGCCAAGTTTATGGGCAACTTATCTTCAGGTCTGCTTTGGGTAATCGGCTCTTGATAGCTACCAGCTTGGCCTCGGCATGGATGTAGTTGACAACACTCTAATTTGTTGTTTAGATAGGAATGTTTCGAAGGGTTTGGCTCAACACCTTAACTAGTCACCTCGGCAGCATCTTGAATGTAGAGGGCAAAGTAACTTAGCAGAGCAATTTGGGAAATGCATTGCTCCTTGGTGTTTAGCTTACCTTAGATAGCTTGGTAAACCATCTAAGCAAGCCTTCAGGCTTGGGAATGTATAATCAATCCATGATCCCTATCATCTTCTTCAAGTTGTTTGAGATTTAGGATCAAATATGGCTTAGCTCTAAGCAACCCATCCTCAGGAGTATATGGTTAGAGATCAGCAATGTTAAAGGAGTAAGAGACTCCATATCCTTTAGGTAGTTCAATCTTGTAGGCATTAGGATTGATCTTTTCAAGCACTTTGAAGGGTCCATTGGTTTGGGGAGATAGCATGCTCTTCCTCAAGTTCGGGAACCATTCCTTATTTAGGCAAATCTATCAAGCCTAGTTTTTTCCCTTTCTGTTCTTTTATAAATTAGGTCTTCTTTAAACAAATCAGTACTAAACCCTACCTATTTAATACTAACCCTTGACTAAGGTTTAAAGAAAACCAAATTTTTATATCTTAAAAAAATATTTAGAGTTATCACCCAATTGGAGTTGGGAAAAAAGTTAAGTTATAACCAATTGGGTGGATTGGTTGTAACTTAGCTACTCGTCTTAACGGGAAAACTAATTTTGTAAAAACGATTTTCTAAAATGAGTGTAGATACTTAATTTTTGCCCCCTTTATTTTTATTTTTATTTTTTATAAGCTCTAAATTAGAAAAAATACAAAAAAGTAGGAAATTAAAGAAGAAATTTGGAAGAAAGAAGAATTATAGAAAAATACAAAAAATTCAAAAATAAGAAAAAGCATAAAAAATACGAAATTAAAAAAAAAAAAGAAGAAAAGTACCAAAAATAGGAAGTGTAGAAAGGAACCCTAAAAAATAAGAAGTTTAGAAAATAAAGTTTAAATTTTAGAAAATTGAAAAATTACAAAAAGATAAGAAAAGTTGAAAAAAATAAAAAAAATTAGAAAACAACATTTTATTAGGGTAGATTTTTTGTTTTTTAATTAGATTTAGAAATTAGACCGTTGAACTTGGGCTTAGATTTTAATTTAGCCTAGGTTGATCGAGTCTATATGTACAATTTAATTGCATATATGGATAAGGCATAGGATAATGACCTAACGGTTAATTATATGGACTTGGTTTAGGTATTGAGTGTGAGGTCTTGGGTTTGAATCTTAGTAAAGATAGGGAGGCCTTATTTTTATTTTTGTTAACTAGCATATTGCCACGTGTTAAGATCTCATTGCGCCACATGTCCTAATAAGTAGTATCGTCAGATTGGACGACCTTACTAATGTGGCGCCACGTGGTGTGCCACATCAGCTGCCACATGTTACGTGATGACATGTGGCAGGTCGAGTTGGTCAAGTTGGCTGACGTGACACTACGTCAGTGTTACGTCAATACTTTCCCTTAATTTTTCCTCAATTCACACTAATTAATGATGCGAATTCATCCACCACATAGCCTACTGTGAATCAATACAAAAAATGCATCCAAATTCAATCGATTACACATTCAAATCAAGCTTTAAAGATTGGAAAAACACTAAAAATTTAACCATTCCCATTAACTTCGATTCGAGCTTTCCTTTGTTTTTGGGCTAATTTCAAGTTTAAATATGGTATTAGGGGATGTTCATGAGGACACATAACTACCCAAAAGCCTTGAGAATCAACATGTAACTCTCTCTCTCTCTTCCCGATCACTCCCTCTCTCTTTAAGTCTTTCTCTCTTGAGCCTACCTCCATAGTTGAGCACCCTAGAATCGCTCCCCCTACCACCAGCTTTCCAAACTAGCTACCCTTGATCACTACTGTAGCTCCTAGCTATACGACCATACACCTACTACCAAAACCTTAACTTATGGCTACCTTCTTGAATCACCACCTTTGACCACCCTTAGCCCAAAATAACCCTACAATTGAACTCAGCACCTCCTAAAACTACCGACCCAACATCTCTCTTGTATTTAGCAACTCTAAATCTCATCGCCCAAAAACCACCATCCAACAATTGCCAAACGACGACCCCAAGCCACGGTGCTCTCTCTACCCCTACCAATCCTAATCCGAAACTCAAGAAAACAACTTTTAAGCCCTACGCACCCCCCCCTTCAATTTGTTGCTTGAATTGCCTAGAATTGCTCTTTATTGATGCCTTCCAACTACAACCAGAATCTATTGGAGCAACCCAACCCAATATCTCAGCCCACGTCTCCCTTAGTCTAAACTAGCTCCAATCCTCTTTTTGTTTTATTTTTTTTATTTATTCATTTCTTTTTTTTAGTTATTGTTGTTGTTTTTTTTTTTTTTTGTAAATGTAATAACACCAAAAAAGAAAAAAGAAAAGAAAAAGAAGAAAGAAAGAAAAGAAAGAAGAAAAAAAGAGAAAAGAGTTATCTTGTTTAATTTTATTTTATTTTTACTAGTTTAATAAAAATAGATAAAATATAATAAGTAATAAATAAATAAGGTGATATAATAAAAATAAAATAAGTAGGATAGGGAATTGTTTTATCACTTATAAAAATTGATTTTCCAAAAAATAAAAATAAAAATAAATCGACCATTTTCCAAATTAGGATCATTTAGAATTTCCAAAGAAAGAAAATCCAATTTAGAACCCTTTTTAGAAATTTTCTTAAATGATCCAAATTTAAGTAAAAGACGTAAACTCGATCATTTTCAACAATTAAAAGTAAGAACCCACTAAAGTTTTCATTAAAAGAACTACATACATTTGATCCCGAATAGTAGGTACGTAGGCACTTACAGGACGACAATAAAAACAAAAAAAAATCTAATTTTTTCTTTTTCTAGATTACTTTAGTTGTCTAATTAGAATAGTTAAATTAAGTTTTGTCTTATAAAATAAAATAGCGATTTTTAAGTACTAAAGTTAATTTTGGAAAGTCAATAGTACCCGTAAGGGTTTAAAATTCCTAACCCTTAGATCTAAATTCTCTAGTTTAAAAAAAACTATTTTATAAAATTAGTTTTAATAGTTAGACTAGTAGCTAAGTTATAACAAATTTGCCCAATTGGTTATAACTTAACTATTTTTCCTAACTCTGATCGGGTAGTGACTCTATAATTGTTTTCAAAACAAAAGGAAATGGTTTTCTTTAAATTCTAGTAAAAAATCAGTATTAAATGGGTAAGATTTAGTATTGATTAGTTTAAAGAAGGCTCATTTTATAAAATAACGGTGAGGGTAAAAAACTAAGCTCAATAACTTGACGACTCCACTAGGGACGTCAAGAGGGTTTAATAATACGACTTTCTAGAATTAAACTTTAAAAATCACCTTATTGCAATTTATGTACTTATTTGTTTTTTGTTTGTAACATAATTGTACTAATGTTTTTTTATAGGTTTAGTTTTATTTATTTTATTGTTTTTGAGGGGGGATTTATTTTTTATACTATAAAAACATGATAAATACAGTCGAACCCGAGTCATCATTGGACCTTAAGACGAGGAGCCATTGTATAAGTTCTAGGCATAGTGGGGCAACTACCATTTAGGGTCGATTAGGCTACCTTACTTAAACTTCAACATGACTAAGGAAGCGTTTGTAAAAAAGGCTTGAGGTTATAGAGTTTAAGGACCTCTAGAACCCACCCTTCTTGTATACATTCTTTAGGGTTTTATAGGTGGCATTGTTACAAAATAGTAAAAGAAAAGACAAACCTGAAACTTCTTTCCTAGAGTTCACTCTTAGCTTTTATTTATCTGTCTTGCATATCACACGCATTAGGATACGGGGGGTCATTTGTTGCATTAAAGATGCAGGGTAGATGCAATCAAACCTAGGCCGTCTTAAGACCCTAAGAGAGGGGTCATTATGTAGGCTCTGGCTATTGTGGTGTAACCACCACTCGGGGTTAATTAGACTATCTCACTTACACTTAATGTGAACAATGAAAGTGTTTTTTAACAAGTGAGGTCACGAAACTTAATGACCTTTTCAAGACCTATCCTAATTGCATATACCCCCTTCTAAGCTTGAGTTAATATAATACCCTTAAGAAATTGCAACCCTATTGTTGAGCCCTATTTCGGTTTCCTTAATTTAACTTATATCAAGTCTAATCTGCTTAATATAAATTACTCTATATTAAATTAAGGAAATGTTTAAAAAAATTTAAAAATTAGAGTTGCTAACCAATTCAACTAGTAAAAAATGAAATTAGGGTTTTTAAGTGGGAAAAACCTAATTTGGCTACTGATCTGCATATTTTCTAAATAAACGATTTTTAGAATAAATAATTAGAGAAGATCAAGTTCGGGGGTTAACTTAATAAGACTAAGTCATCATATAAAAACTAAAAAAAAATTGATGGGTTTTTATTTTTATAATTTTATAAAAATACTAAAATATACATAAATATATAAAAGATAACTAAAGTGAATTTTTTATTACGAATTTCTAAGAAAATGGGGAAATTTTTTTTTATTTTTTTATGCAGTTACCTTAAAGATGCCTACATACCCACTAATCAGGACTAAACCGGCTGTAATTCTCTTTTCATAAAATATTTAGTGGGTGGTTATTTTTATTTTGAAAACCGAGCTAAGTTTATGTTTATTTATCAATTTATTATTTAAAAAAAACCAAAGAAAATTAATTTTTATGAATTTAAGAAAACCCTAACTAATTAAATCTTTTTAAAAAACTTAGTCAAGATTTTTTATTTTTAAAATCACTACGTATCAAAAAATATCTTTTCTAAATCTAATTATAAGATACATTAAAGATACGGTTAGATACGTATCTTGATACGTATTTTTTTTTAATCTTAACTACTAGATATATATCTCGATATATATCTTTTCTAGATCGTAACCACTAGATACGTATTTCAATATGTATCTTTTCTAAATCATAATCACTAAATACATATCTCAATCGCAAGGCCGTAAGATATGTATATTGACTGTAAGATATGTATCTCAACCATAAGAAACGTATGTTTTTCGAACAAAATTTTTCTAAAAGATGCAATTTAATTAACTTTTAAAAAAAAATTGAAATCATTAGCAAAAACTACACAATATGAATAATAATAATAAACCTGCACTTAAAAAAAATAAATTAGTAAATGAATAAAATTGTACTAACTAATAAAATAAAATAAATAAAACAATTTTTACCGAATCAAATCGTGTGTGATCGTCCGAATGTAGTGTTCATACTAATTAGATTGTGTATATAATGTGGACTTTGATGCTTGTCAGACTTCGGATTGTTGCAAGTTTGGAAATTTAGACTGTTGACTTTGGATTGTGTTATGAGTTTGGAAATTTGGATTGTTGACTTCAAATTTTGTCTTTGGATTTAGAAACTAGAGTTTGGAAATTTGGATGGTGAATTCGCTTCATAATTGGAAACTAGAGTTCGGAAATTTGGCGTTGGATTTAGATTGTTGCATAAGGGAATTCGCAATTGGATTTCAATCCTAGAAATTGGAAATTAGAGTTCAAAGGATGGCATCAGTCTTTGGAATTGGATTTTAATTGTGGAAATTTGGAAAGTTGGAATCTTTCTAACGTCATGTGTCGTTATGCTATTGGTAGACTCATAATCGTATCTTTCGTATCAAAGATACGATAATGATTTTTTCAAAGATTTACCCTAACTTTTAAAAACCTTACTTAATTTGACCTTTCTATTTTTTCAAAGCTCGATCCAACCCAATTAGAGATAGCGCAATAACTTATCTAATAAATCCTAAGTCTATTTCAACTCAATATAAATTAGATAAAAATCTACTTTAAATCAAACTGGACCAAAATTATTTTAATAAAGCCCAATTCTCCAACGACTAAAAAATGCATTAAATTAATCACACACTATTATCTGATTTGACACCAAATGATCCAACTCAGCTCAACTTGATTCGATTCTACTCGATACGGTTTGACTCGACTCGATTTAACTTAATATGATACAATTCGACTCTCTTTTTTTTTCATTTTTTCTTTTAATTTTTTAATATTTTCTTATTTATTTTTTGTTGATTTTTAACCTGGCTCAGATAAAATTAAAAAAATATGGTAAAAAAAGAGGTATCTACAGCTGCTTTTTTTTTTTTTTTTTTGTAGTAAAGATCATTTGGAACTTTGCTACAAAGAAAAAAGAGATACCCATTTTTGCTAGATTCGATCTAGATAATTCGAAAAGGATAGATCTCTTCAAGATTAGAAAAAAAAAAACTTATTTTGGTGGAGGGATAGATCTCTTCGAGACTTTAAATGTTTTGGTATAGTAGATAATCTAAAGAGAATAGATCTCTTTCAGGATGAATTGCTTGAAAGAATAGATCTTTCGAAGATAAGATAAGATAGCATGAGACAATGCTCTCATGAACAAGCGATCTTTTAAATAATTGCACAATGCTCCTTTGAGCAAGCGATCTAAGCAATCCTACAAAGGAATAGATTAGATAGCGCTCCTATGAGCAAGCGATCCTAAAAAAAAGCTAAGTCAATGCTCCTTTAAGTAAGCGATCTTAGATAAGATTGGATGGCACTCCTTTAAGCAAGCAATCCGTTAAAAGATAGGACAGTGCTCCTTTGAGCAAGTGATTCGACAAAAGAGAAGACAATACTCCTTTGAGTAAGCGATCCTAGAAAAGATTGAATGGTGTTCCTATGAGTAGGCAATCTAACTAAGGAATAGATAGGACAGTGCTCTCATAAGTAAGTGATCCAAAAAAAGGACTAAGACAGTGCTCCTTGAAGCAAGCAATTCATCAAAAGATAAGACAATGCTCCTTTGAGCAAGTAATCTTAGATAAGATTAGATGGTGTTCCATTGAGCAAGTGATCCAGGAGGGAAGAAAACTTTCATGAGTTTTGACAAATTGATCTATGACTTGAGTTTGAGGGATTTTGATGATTTTTTGAAAATTTTAACTTTTCCTTTTTTAAGAAATCTCTCTTGATAGTTTTAAAAGTTTCATTTCTCTTTTGAAAAGTTTTTCCTTTTTTTTTTTCTTTTTGTCAAGAAATTCAAAAAACATTCTTTAATAGAAAATTATGTTGCTAACTAGTAAAAAAGTCTCAAAAAATCTAAAGATCGCAAATAAGGAGTTGGCTTGCCCCTTGCCCCTTGCCCCTTGATCACTTATTCTCTTATTCCTGTTTCTTGGAGCATAATTTATGATCTTTGAACTTTTTAAAAGCAATGATTTCTAACTTGGGATAAATGATCATTCATATTTTTGAGAAAATACTCAACTCTTCAATTTTCCACTCAGAGGATATATATCATTACTTGAAATGTTTAGTCAAACTGGACTTCCTTGTACTCTCATAAGTTTGTTTTTACTCTCAGTATTAATTCCAAAAATTGTAGCCTATCTTGTAAGTGGTACATGTTGGTCAATCAATAGGTCTTTTTGGGGTTTGCAATGTAAAGCTTTTGGTCAATGGTTTAAGCAAATAGATATCAATATACTTGGCCAATTTTGAAGAAATCATATGCAATCAATCCTGGGTTTACAAGCCAAGAACCTATGAGGAACTAGACATGGGCTTACCCTAATTTCATGAGCAAATTTCACTTAAAATAAGTTGATTTCTTTTGTCAAAAGAGTTTTATCAAGGGTAGTATAGTGAGTTGGATCATAAAATAAGGGCTTTGCTTTTAAGCTTAGGAATTGATAATGTTTAGACTTTGGATACCACCACAAGTTTGGATTTTAGGCTTTATTAGTAATTTGGCTATTCTTTGAAGGTGATCACTTTGCTAAGCTTTTCAATCTCTTTTTTTTTTTCTTTTCTTTTCTTTCTTTTTCTTCTTTCTGTGTTTCTCTCTCTCTCTCTCTCTCTCTCTCTCTTTTTGATCAAGGTGATCACCTTCCATTGTTGAGTTTTCACTTAATAGGATTTGAAGCACCAAAAGGTTGGTTTATGGTGTTAAGCTTAGGAGAAGTGTATAGGGCTTTGAAGTGCTTAGGAAGGAATCTATGGACTTGATGTGTTTAAATAAGTGTACGGGCCTAAGTGAGGTGTATATAGTTTGAAGCTCTTCTTCATCCTAAAGAAATTGAATTATCTATGACAATATTTACTCATGAATTGGCACAACTAAGGCAAGCACAATTTATTCTACTCCTTTTCTTCAAATTAGTGACCTTAACCTCCTAATCGCCTCAGTTTAGGATGGTTCTTAGTAGGGATAATTTTAAGAAAAATCCCCTAAAGGTTCAAATAGGTTTGCAAGGGATAACTGTATTTAGGGATGATGAAACAAATGCCTAATATCATCTTAACATGTGTACCAAGTTCAAGACAAGCCTCCTTTAAGGAATGAGCTCAATTACTCACCTTGATAGTACTCTTCTCTCATGTGTCTAGGGTTAGTGTTTAGGACATAGGTTACCTCTTCTCATCCTAAACCTTTAAAGTAATGTGTTATCATTCCCTTAGGTGGAAAGTTTTAAGTTTCGAGTTAACATTTTCCTAATCCATTTTCACTTATCTGAAATGCCCCTATTTGAATTGAGCTAGCTTCATAGCATATAAAGACCAGAATATACATAAAAACTGCTTTATCCAATAACTCGTATCTATTACAAGCTCCAAAATGAAATATTATTCTGAAAAAAAAAATATGCAAGAACTAAAAATTCTTTTCTATTTCATGCCCTTGTTTCTGTCACCTCTTGGCCCATTCAACTGAATTGATCTTTTGGAGATATACTCAACTGCTTTAAGTGGTGCCCCTTCAAAACTTGGGGAAGGAATACTGTTGTTAATCAACCTACCAATCTCTAGAAAACTTGGTTAGATAATCTTAGTATCAATCAAATCTTACACCTTATGCTTCAATCTCTAACAATCTTTAATGGTATGCCTCACTTGGCCCATATGGTATTTACACCATTTTTTGGGGTCACAATCTCTTAGCTTGTTTTTCTTTGTTGGGTTTTCATATGTTAGTAGTCCTACGTCATCCAATTGCTTAAATACTTAAGCTATTGGAATCTTAAACTGCGTAAATTGCCTCCTCTTGTTGTGGACAGGCTTATCTTAATTCTAGGCTTTCCTAATCGGCACATTCACTCTTGCTTTCTCTTTCGTTGAATCTTCTTCGAGCTTGGGCTATAACTTCCTATTCATGTTATGATGTAGATTTCTGAGCTGCTTAAGCACAAAACCCATCGCCATTTCCATGCTAGTGAGCCTTTCTTCATATTTCGCTAACTTATCCTCTCAGGCTGTAACCCTTTCTTCCAAACCTTAGCAATAACATACCCTTTGGACTTAACCATTCAAATATGTTTTTGGCAACTTTTCCAATCCTTATATCATGTTAATATTAGGCTCTGTGTAGAATTTGGGCCTTAGATCTCTAATGAAGTCTAACTAGACCAATTTTTCATCAATCAAATCTTGGACTTTATTCTTCAACTCCTAGCAATGGTCAGTAGCATAACCTTGTTGACCCATGTGGTACTCACATTACACATTGGGATCGTATTTCTAAGGTTTATACCTTAGTGTTGAAGTCTTAGGATGTAGTAAACCCTCTTCTTTTAGGCGGTGATAGACCCGAGATATAGGAATTAGGATATGAGTGAACCTCCATCTAAGTAATTTCTGGCTTAGCTTATTTTCCTTAAGCTTTGGACCAATGCTTAGGGCATTAGGCTTGGATATCATTAGATAGGACATCGTAGTATTCACAACAGCCTTTAAATCCAATGGGGTTGATCCCTTCCCTATCAATCTCCCCACTCTAATAGCATCTTCAATACAACTACCAACTGCAACTACATCTGCAAATGTAGAAGCAGTATGGCCCAAGAGGTGATTATAATAAGGTTCACTTAATGTGCGGATAAATATGTTGATCAATTCATTTTCTAGCAATTGTACTGTAACTTGAGCAGCTATTGTTATGACTTAAGAGGGCTAATCGTGGCAGTTGTCGTATACCATACAAAGGATTGTAGATTGAACTCCCTTACAATTGATGACCTTTTATATGATACACAAGGCTACAGCTATAACTAATAACCAAGAGCTGAGCAAGCATAAGTAATATCATTTCATGATAACAATAATAAAATATAAAAACATAACATATAATCTATTTATATAAGAATTTACAAATATAAAGTTTTTAGAACTTTTAACTCAAACTAATATCAGTTTATCACATATTTAGATCTATAATCTAGATAAACAGTCATGTGAACTCTCCAAACACATCTTGCTCCCACATCGACCCCCTGATGAACCACTAACATCGGGCATATGATGGCCTAACTCTATGAATAACTCAGCTTGCGAAAAAAGTCTACAAGGGTATAGGCTAACTAACTTAGTGAGATAATCCTCTCAATCATATAGCAATCAAGTTATACAATAATTAAGTTCAATCAAATGAATGCATGTCAACCAGTATATCAAACAAATATATGTAGGTGACTAGGTATTGCATGCAACTGATATTTAATGCCCTCCAAAGTCACGATTGGAGATACATCGGTACAGTCAGATCCGGGTATCATACTAAAACTTATCTCATAACAAAACTCAACGTTTCGTATTTAAAATGTAATGGTATATTCATTATTAGTTTTATCAAAACGAGTTCTACATATGATTGTGAGTAGATTCACACAGCCCTCACTTACCCCTAAATGGAGGCCTTTGGACTCGATCCTTAGTTAGGCGGTTGACGCCTTTAACACCTAGTAATCTCGCGGGCCAGGGTAAGGTTATATTGCATGTGTGCATCATATGAAATCTATAACAATCAAATAATCAACCTACGTATGGCCTCTCGTTACCTCCATGTAATATGACTGCCGGAATTAGTTATGCGGTATATGATTATGCGTGTTTCAAATTAACTTTTTCTAGTCGAGTAAAATTAGGTCTTATTATTCAATGATCAATCAAAGTAACAAATAATCAATTCCTAGTGAATCTACTATGCAACAATCAATTCCTAGTGAATCTACTATGCAACAATCAATATATTATTGTAATTTAAAGTAAATCCATCGTTACCAACAATTATCATACACAAGTATAACCCAGCTCTATACAACATTCAATTATTAATCATCATTTATATTCACTAATTACAAATACAAACAAGTATAGAATCATTAGGAAAACTTATTCAGCCATGATTGATTCAGAGGTCATAATAATCTAGTAGCAACTTAGGGTTAAGGTTAAGATCACTTGAGAATAACAAAAATTTATAAGTTTGGGAATTTAAAGCTAAACTAGTATTGTAATTTATAAGGTTTACTTCACCTGGTTACGTGAAATTGTCGATTCGAGCTTTTTATCAAATTACGTATAACTTTTTCATTTTAGCTCGGATCGTTATGAACTTATAGTCCATTTTAATCATTTTCAAGCGTATTTTCTCGTAACGAAATCCGTTTTGGACGTTTTAACTCATAGTTTGAACTATAATATAAAAATATCACAAAATTTATTATTTTAATTTACAAAATTATAAAATATTAATTTTAGCTTTTTCTTAATATATTTATGATTTAATAATTATTTAAATCATATAATTAATAATTTTATTATTTTAAGCATATTTTACCTTAGTTACTCATTTTTACTTATTTTTGAAATTTTAGACTTATTACAATTATTATTATTATTACTGTTATTTTTATTATTTATTAATTTCTTATTATTTATTTGTATTTTACGATACACACACATATATATGTACTTATTACTATATTTAATTAATTTTTATAATTTACTTAATTAGTAATTCCTAATTTACGGTAATATATATATATATATATATATATATATACTTACTCCTTACATATTTATGAATTTATTTTATTTAGCAACTATTATTGTATCGTATATACTACTTAATATACGATATACTTTATATACTATATGTTATACATATATTTACGCCATATGTATATATATATGTATACATAAAATATAGCTTACATGTATATATGAATATATAATACAAAATACATGTATATAATATACGAATACATATTCTTATATATATATACATATGAAAATAAAGCTTGTATACATATATACATACATAATCATTTTCACGTATACACCTATATATGTATATCTATATTTATTTTGTGAAAATAGTAAATACTTACTTGACATATCCTTATGTACACATACATATATTCATGTATTCTTATTTATACACATGTATATTCATATACCATATATTTTACCTAATAGTATATATATATACATGTCTACATACATATTTTTATACGTAAATATATATCTTAAGTTATCTAATCATGTATACGTAATGAATTATTTAGTAAAATACAACAAAAATACTTAGTATATACATATGTATAACTAAAATAAATATACTTACCTTATTATATTTGTATAAATCTAAATTTTCCTTCTTTTTTCCCCTCCTCCTTCTTCTTCTTCTTATTCTTCTTGGTTTTCTTCTCGGTTTGTTTTTGTTTTTGTTTTGCTCTTCTCTTTTTTTTTTTTTTATTTTGGTTAGGTTTTATAGAGTTTTTCTTGTAGATTTTCTTTTCCCTTTTTGTTCCACCGTATGCAACAATTTTAAGGAGAAAAGAAATAAAATAAAATAATGACCTAATCTCTACATTTATGAGGATAAGACAATGCAATCATATCTAATTTTTCTTTTTTTTTTTTCATAAAATCAACACTTGCAATTGAAATGCATCACGTGGGCTGCTATCTTTTGATTTTTTTTCTTTTGATTTTCAAGACGTGGCAGCAAGGAAAAGAGAAGAAAAGAAAGAAAAGAGAAAAAGAAAGAATGAAAAAGGAAGAAAATAGAAATTAAAAATAAATATATATAATTTTTCTAAACCTAAAAATCATAAAAGTAATCATTATAAATTAATTTTGGAATTTTATGAAAATTTATCAATTTAATTGGTACCTATTACAGTTATAATTTTTACAAGTTATTTTAACGATTTCGTTAAAAATTCTAAGCAATTATGCAATTTAGTCGATAATTGCAACCGACTATAATTATATTACTATTGAGTGATATTTGACTATTTTATAGACTTAAAGTTATAATTTTAGGGTTTCGATTAAATTCGAGTTCAATTTTGGTTAATTGTGCATAAATCAAATTTAAGGTTTTAGTACGCGATTTAGGGTTTCGATTAATTTCTAGGGTTTTTATTATTGGTGTTATATTCGATTTATTAAGTTTCATAATCTTTCATTGTTACTAGCCTTATTGACCCATTGCATAGTTTAGGATACTCAAACTTAAATTAAGGTTTAAACTATCGATTTTCTAGGGTTTACAACTATAGATCTCCATCTACAGGCATACTCCTTAAAGGAATTAGTCAACTTCATTTTCATGTTATTCAAATCTATCAGAGATGGAACCACTTCTTCATTGAACTTATGCTGTTGATAAAAGGCTTAAGCTAGCTTATCCTAAGAATTAAGCTTAACTAGGTCTTGTTGGGCATATTAAATCAATGCCAACCTAGTTAGGCTGTCTTGGAAAGTTTAAATCATCAACTACTCATGTTTAGAGAATTGGGCCATCTTGCAAACATAAAGCATAAGGTAAAGTTTAGGACAACCTGTTCCATCATATTTTTTGAACTTGGTACCTTAAACTTCTTGGGTAACTCATGGTCTTCAAAAGCGCAAACACTACTTAAGCCTGGATCACTCTACACATCATGATCCTTGAGAACTCTCATTTTCTCTTCAATTTTCTAGAAGATTTCTTTTTCTATCTTCATCAATTTCTACACCAATTCCTTCCCCAAGGCTATGTTGTTATTGTTGTGCTCATGAACTGGCAACTCTGTAGACTTGTTTATCTCAGATAGTATGTCAATAGGCACCTAGGCTTAGGTATGGGCCATGGTCTGGACTTGTCTCTCATGTTTGGTCAAAACCCCTTGCACTATGGTTATTTTATGTTCAAGAGCCTCAAACATCTTGGTTTTTGAAAATGAGTGATTATGGGCTTCAAGTTGGGTCAAATCACTTAAAAAGCAATCTTTCAAAGTCTGCAAGAATCTCTTCTTGTTAGCAACACGACATGAAGTTTGTAGTTTTGAAAACCATTGTTTTTTTTTTTATTGAAACTTTTATTGGAAAATCAATGTTTATTTTATGTTATAAAAGCCTAATATTGACATTAACAAATCTAAATAAAGAAAACATTAGGACTAACAACCAAGGACATAGGATGATGATAATATTACAAGGACAATATAGAGAAGTGGAAATTATTTTACAATGAGAAACTTATTGAATAAATGAATTAAGGGTGACGAATCATGGAGAAAACTCTATCAAAACCGTAACAACTTAAGGGCTAAATACAAAAAATGAGATTTTAGATATTTACAAGATTAATAAGCATAAGATGGAAAATAATTCACAATGGAAATCTAATGATTAAATCTTTTTATTTTATTTTATTTTTTTTGTATTTTGTTAGTTCCTAATAGTATAGTACATATAGGGCATTGCAATAGAAATCGATTAAGTAAAAAATTATCATGAAACTAGTTTTGATCATAAAATATCTTATGAAATTAAGAAAAGAAATTTCTTGAAAATTCTTTAAAAGACGATAGTTTCATAATAATCTTCATCATAGTTAATTTCCATAATTACATATTGAAAAAAAAAATTTACAAGTTAATACAGAAGTTTTTTTTTTCTCTTTTCTTTTTCTAACATTGGCAGATTATGGTATAGAGGAAACACTAATGATTTTGAGCATTCTATGTTAAATATCACGTTACACAACTTATTACTAATGAAATAAAACAAAATCTATAAGATCTACATATATTACAAAAGATAGCCTATACAAATAAATATGCAAAATAATTGTGATGAAATATGTTACATACGCATGTAATGCAATGGGGTTGATTATTGATAAACTATTGGGAGTATGATGAATCCATGATCGGAAAATACCCCTATATATAAGTAGGTTCAAAATAGGATTTTTAAAAAAATGAAGTTCATGAATACATTTATATAAGGGTTACTAGTTTTTTTTTTTTTTTTAATTTTCCCTTTTCGAAGAATAAGATCAATCCGATTGTGGATTGATCGAACTTTTCCTATAATTTAAGAATAATTACCTCTTTTTCATAAAAATGATGCAAAAGGGTAGGATCTACGAGTTTTAGGCTCTATAACTTTAAGGCTTTCCAAAGAAAAGCTTAATGTATTATATCGAAGACTGAGTAAGCTCGCCTATCATTGCTAAGTGGCGGTACTAACCCCAGTAACCTGAGGATTACACAATGGTGACTCGTTCTAAGTTCCAAAGGTGGCCCAAGTCCGACCCATCTAAACACATGAATGATTACTAAAAATGAAAAGAACCCCCCTTAATTACCTAAGAAGGCCTACTAGTCTAAGCTGTTTTCTTAGAGCCTACATCACTAAGAAACTCATTAGTACAACTATAATATAAAAAAGAAAATAATTATAGAAAATCCTATCAATAATTCTTAATTTTCACATGGCTAGCCCACCAAGCTTCCTTAGTGGAGTCATTAATTCTATCGAGCCCTATTTTGGTTTTCTTAATTTAACTTATATTAAGCTTAGCCTGCTTAATATAAATTACTTTATATTAAATTAAGGAAATGTTTAAAAAAATTTAAAAGTTGGAGTCACCAACCAATTCAACTGGTAAAAAACGAAATTAGGGTTTTCAGGTGAGATAACCTTAATTGGCCACTCATCCATGTATTTTTGAAAAAACAATTTTTAGAATAAATAACCAGAAAAGACCCTGTTCAGAGGCTAACCTATTAAGACTAAGTCATTATGTAAAAATTAAAGAAAAATTGATAGGGTTTTATTTTTATAATTTTCTAAAAATATTGAAATATACCTAAATATACAAAAGATAACTAAAGTCAATTTTTTATAATGAATTTCTAAGAAAAAGGGAAAAAAAGTTTTTTATTTTTTATATGGTTGCCTCAAATGTGCTTACGTACCTACTAATTGGAATCAAATCGGTCGTAGTTCTCTTTTTTATAAAATATTTAATGAGTGGGTTATTTTTATTTCGAAAATCGAGCCAAGTTTATGTTTATTTATCAATTTATTACTTAAAAAAAAACCCTAAGGAATCTAATTTTCATGAATATGAGAAAACCCTAATTAGCTAAATCTATTTTAAAAACTCGGTTAAGATTTTTTATTTTTAAAACTATTACGTGTCAAAAAAATATCTTTTTCAAATCCAATTATAAGATACATTCAAGATACAGTTAGATACGTATCTTAATACGTATTTTTTCTGAATATTAACTAGTAGATATATATCTCAATACATATCTTTTTAGGATTATAACCACTAAATATGTATTTCGATATGTATTTCGATATGTATTTTTTCTAAATCGTAACCGCTATATAAGTATCTCAACCACAAGGGACGTATCTCAATCGCAAGGTCGTAAGATACATATCTCAATGGTAAGATACGTATATTTTTCAAACACAATTTTTTTAAAAGACTCAATTTAGTTAACTTTTTTTAAAAAAAAAATTGGAATTATCTAGAAAAACTATGCAATATGAAAAATAATAATAAACTTACACTTAAAAAAATAAATTAGTAAATAAATAAAATTAAACTAACTAATAAAATAAAATAAATAAAATATTTTTTATTGAATTGAATCGTGTGTGATCGTTCGGATGCCGTGTTCGTGCTGATCAGATACTGTGTGTAATGTGGACTTTGGATGCTCATCAGACTTCAGATTGATGCGAGTTCGAAAATTTAGATTGTTGACTTTGGATTGCGTTGTGAGTTCAGGAATTTGGATTGTTGACTTTGGATTTTGTCCTTAGAATTAGAAACTAGAGTTTGGAAATTTGGACGGTGAATTCACTTCGTATTTGGAAACTAGAGTTTGAAAATTTAGACTGTGAATTTGCTTCGTAATTGGCTTTGGAATTGGAAACTAGAGTTCGGAAATTTGGCGTTGGATTTGGATTGTTGCGTCAGGGAATTCGTAATTGGATTTTAATCTTGGAAATTGGAGTTTGAAGGATGGCGTTAGTTTTTGGAATTGGATTTCAATTGTGGAAATTTGGAAAGTTGGAATTTTTCCAACGCCATATACAGTTGTGTTATTTATAAACTTACAAACGTATTTTTCATAAATAACGATTTTTCAAAGATTTACCCTAACTTTTAGAAACTTTACTTAATCTAGGCTTTCTATTTTTTAAGGCCAATCTGACTCAATTAGAGATATTACAATAACTTATCTAACAAATCTTAAATCTATTTTGACCTAATATAAATTAAATAAAAATCTACTTTAAATTGGATCAAACGAAAATTATTTTAATAAAGCCGAATTCCCTAACGACTAAAAAATATATTAAATTAATCATATACCGTTATCCGATTTATAACTAAACGATCTAACTCAACTCGATTTGATTCTACTTAATATTGTTCGATTCAACTCGATTTGACTCAATACAATACGGCTCGACTCTTTTTTGTTTTTCATTTTTTCTTATAATTTTCGTTTTTTAATTTTTTATTATTTTCTTATTTATTTTTTGTTGATTTTTAACCTAGCTTAGATAAAATAAATAAAATATGGAAAAAATAAGATGTCTACACCTATTAATCGTTCAAAAAATTTTTAATGCAATCAAGTTTCCGAAAATAACAATAGGGTTGCAACTTAAAGAGGTAATGTATTAATCCAAACAATCCTAACACCTGCATATTTTCATGTGTTTTCTTTTTCTACATTAATGATTGATTGTTGTCCATGAAATATGTAGACCCAAGAATGGTGGGTAACCAACAAGAGAATAATCAAAGATCAGTTGCCCTAGGAATCCATGAGCAGTTACTATAAGCTGAAGCTACCTACTGGAAGTAGATGGCTAGGCATGTTGAGGCCTCTAATAGGGCATTGTTAGCTCAAGTTGAAAGAAGCGAGAGGACTATGAATTGAGCTTTAGAGTTAGATTAGAAACTCTAGATGGAGTTAATGGGCTTTGAATAAGTTTTAAGTTTTGTTAAAAATAATTGTTAGGTTTCCTTCTGTTTTGTTCCAAAATAAAATTTTTCTTCATTTTTTGTAGATAGTCCTTTAGTAGAGTTTCTCTAATCATTCACTCTCTTACTTAAGGAAATGCAATTAAAAAGCCAAAAACAAAAAATCCACCATTTTTATAAAATAAAGTTTTATCTTTCTATCTCTTAAAAAAAAAGAAAAAGAAAATAAAAATAAAAGTTACTAAAAGATAAAGAATTCTTCTAACCAGGTTCACATAGCTGACAACAAACTCACCTCCCTAGAAAGGATGATGTATCGGATGGCTGACAATGGCAGGTCTTGATCACTACTCTCTAGATATCCTAAGATTCGAACCTGGAAAGAAGATTCTCAAATCTAGAAGAGAAAATAGCAATGTTACAATAGATCACCATAGATTTAGAAATGGTAATGGGCCCCATGCTTAGAAGATTGCAACACCCAACATTCAACACCGATTAAGTGCCAGTAAGCATAAATCATGAGGTAGGCCTAAGAGAAAAGCTAAAGAGGAGTAAGGAAAAATAAACCCAAGGGACTTAGAGGAGACAATTCACCCAACTGAAGATATCAATTACCCAAATCTTCTGTCATTTGAAAGCGGCAAGGATTATACCTTATGAAGCCCCTAATCCAAATTACAAACCACATAGCTTTGACCCAAAAGTAAGGTGCGACTATCATATGGGTCAAAAAGGACACTCCATCGAAAAATGTTGGAGATTGAAGACCTAATTGATGCAAAAGTCATTTAGCCAAAGCTATAACAAGAAGTTCCTTCTTCAAGTCATGAGGATAGTCCAACTAAGTCACCTAGAGCTCCATTTCTTTTGAGCTTACTTATGCCTTCTGATAACCTCATGAGTTGTTTCAAGTAATTAGATGCTTATTAAGATAGGGGCAAAGAAAGTTGTTTTCAATAAAATCTATAATAGTTGGAATAATACAATTGCTTTTTCAATGAAATGATTGCAATGTTATTTGGGCAAATAAATTCCTCCTTGAGGAATCTGTAACTCACTTTTAATAGGTTTAGAATGAAGAGAGGCAAACCATTTTTCATACACTAACTTGAAATACTTTGAGAGTTGAGCGACATAAAAGTGAGGATACTTTAGGCTCATCCCTTAAAGGAGATAAACTTTGAATGTGATATGCGGATAAAAATGAAGTTAGGCATTCATTTCTCCAATCCTAAACACAATCATCCCTTGTTTACCCTGTTGGACCTATTTAAAAAATTTTCAAACTAAACCCTATCGAGAACCACCTCATAATGGAGTAATTCGGAGGTTAGGATCATTAATAAAGAGAGAAGGATAACATTGGTTCATACTTGCTTCAGTAACATTAAATCCAAAAGCAAATTTTATTTCTAATAAGTTATGTTTTTTGAAATAAGGAAGAGCCATATTTTTTTTTTAAACACCTCTAGCTTTTACTTACCTCACCTAAGCCTATACAATAGAAATCCATGAATTTAAAACCTTAAATCACTTAAGAAGTAATGGATACTTAGGGCCAAAAGAAAAAGAAAGAACAACAAAAGAGCAGTGGGGCAAAGTAATAACGAAATAGAAAACGGAAAAGATGAGGAAAAGAGGTAGGAAAATTAAGCTCAAGTATAAGTCAAGAGTTAAGTGAAAGCCATCCCAATAACGGCAGTCAAATCAAAAGTCAGAAACTAAATAGCCCTAAAGACACTAAGCCCTAAATCATAGTCTAAGCTCAAAAACTCAAAATCTCTACATCCACTTTGAAGCCTCTTTCACACCTGGTCTTCCGACCCACAATACTACCCTTACATAAGTAAGAGCTCTTCTAATGTTTAAAGATAATTTATCTTTAATAAAATTTGTTTTTGAAATTAGGGCAAGTATATTTCTAATTGTTCCTAAGGCTCTCAACTTGTATACTTGGGATTAATATTTATGTCAAAATAGGCTTCTTTGTTAGTTCCTTTTGAAACTTTTAGACTAAAAGCTTAAATTCATAATAATAAACCGAAAAGACCTAATGGATTGATTAAGGTGTATCGTATGCAAAATAGACTATAATTTTGGGATTGTAGTCAAGAGTGTAATCTGAATTGAGAGTTTGCGAGGAAGTCCTCTTCAACTAAACTAGTCATGAGTTACCTTTTAAGGATGTTTGAAATCATAAGGCCTCACCAAATGGCTTGGCATCTAAGTTAGGAAGAACATAAGAGGCCCCATATGATTATTAAGGAAGGGTTCTTTAATTGTTAGCAAATTAAAAAAAAAAAAGAAAAAAGGTAATAAAAATAAAAAACAATAAAAAGAAGAAGAAAAGGAAAAAGAGAGAAAGTATCTTTGTTTCAACGCCATGTCGGCCCAAGTGGCCAAGTTTTTAATCCATTCTAAAAAAAGAAAGAAGAAGAGTTAAGAGTCAAGGCTTTTTCTCGTTCTTCCCAAAATAAAGGAAATTGTCCTTCAACATAAGTGGTCTTCACAAAAAGGTTTTTTTTTTTTTTTGTAAATATTTTTCTCAAAATTGGGTAGCATTTCAAACGAGCTCTCGATTGGGTTATCTCGCCTTCCATCCATTCATCTCTCTTCAAGGTCTTTCACAAACCCCTCAGGCGCTTTTGTTCCTCGATTCCCTTTAGCGTGGCCATAGGGTCCTTCAAGTCATCAAGATCTTTTAGCAAGCCTATAGGATGCTTTATTTCATTTAGCAAGCCCATCGAGCCCCTCTATTCACCAAGTTCCTCTTAGCGAGCTCGTATGACACTCTTCTTTATTAGTTTCTTTTGGGCCAGCCTTTTAGATGCAATCTCAACTCAGTCTCATTTCTAAGTGTCTCTCAAGCAAGCCTATAGGGTGCTTCCTCATCCACTAATCTTTCTTCAAACATTCTAGCAGAATCATAGAGCAATTCCCCTCATCATTCTCTTTAGGGTTTTTTGGGCTCATAGGGTGTTTCTCTTCCTTTTAGCAAACTTGTTAAGACGTTTAGTTCCTTTTAGCAAGCCTATAAGGCATTTTTATTCACCAAATTCACTCAAGTGTACCTATTAGGCCCCTCTATTCATGAAGTTTCTCTTAGCAAGCTAGTATGGCACCTCTCTTCATTGTCTCTTCTATCCAACACATAAGGCATTTACTTTCTGCATTTAGTGTTTAGCTAGCCTTCAAAGACACGTTCTTAACTGGGTTCATCTTTCCTAATATTCTCTTAAAAAATCCATAAGGCACTTCCCCTCACCAAGTTTCTCTCAAGCGAGCCTAGGGGGTATTTCCCCTTGTTCACCAAGGTCTATAGGGCACTTCTCCTCATCATTTCCTTTTGGCATAACATTAACACTAGTTTAGGGTTACTAGTCCCTAAGAGACGCTTTTGCCTAGGTTAATGAGCCTTATGAGGTATGACTAGGTTTTAGATTGATCCCAGTTTAGGGTTGCTAGTCTCAGAGAGATGCCCTTCTTTAGGTTAGTGAGCTTTGTGAGGTACGACCAGATTTTAGATGGTACAACTAAGTTTTAGATCGATCCTAGTTTAGGGTTACTAGTCCCCGAGAAACGCTCCCGCCTAGGTTAGTAAGCCTTGTAAGGCATGAACAAGTTTTAGATTGGTTAGAGTTTAGGGTTGCTAGTCCTCTGAAGACACTTTCACCTAGGTTAATGAGCCTAGTGAGGTACAACCGGGTTTTAGATCGATCCCAACTTATGGTTGCTAGTCCTCGAGAGACGCTCCCGCTTAGGTTAGTGAGCTTAGGGAGGCACAACTAGGTTTTAGATTGATCCTATATTAGGGTTACTAGTCTTTGAGAGACGCTCCTACTTAAGTTAGTGAGCCTAGTGAGGCATGGCCAGGTTTTAGATTGATTCCAGTTTAGGGTTGCTAGTCCCCAAGAGATGCTCCCACTTAGGTTAGTGAGCCTAATGAGATACAACGAGGTTTTAAATCGATCTTAGTTTATGGTTGCTAGTCCCCAAGAAACGCTTCCGCCTAAGTTAGTGAGCCTAATGAGGTATAACCGGGTTTTAGATTGATCCTACATTAGGGTTGCTAGTCCATGAGAGACACTTCTTCCTAGGTTAGTGAGCCTTACAAGGCATAACTAGGTTTTAGATCGATCCTAGTATAGGGTTGCTAATCTTAGTGAGGTGCTTCTACTTAGGTTAGTGAGCCTAGTGAGGCATGACTAAGTTTTAGATTGATCCTAATTTAAGCTTGTTAGTCCTCGAGAGACACTCCCGCCTAAGTTAGTGAGTGTAATAAAGCATGACCAGGTTTTAGATCAATCCTAGTTTACGGTTGCTAATCCCCGAGAGATACTCTCACTTAGGTTAGTAAGCCTTGTGAGGCATAACCAGATTTTAGATCGATCCTAGATTAGAGTTGTTAGTCCCTAAGAGATGCTCCCACCTAGATTAGTGAGCCTTATGAGGCACAAATAGGTTTTAGAAAGATCCTAGTTTAGGGTTACTAATCCTCGAAAGACACTTTCGCTTGGGTTTTTTAAGGCTAAAAATAGAAAGTATAGAAAGGAACCCTAAAAAAATAAGAAGTTTAGGAATTAAAGTTTAAAATTTTAGAAAATTGAAAAATTACAAAGAAATTAGAAAAGTAAAAAAAAAAAAGATATTAGAAAATAACATTTTATTAACGTAGATTTTTTGTTTTTTAATTAGATTTAGAAATTAGACCATTGAACTTAAGTTTAGATTTAAATCTTGCCCAGGCTGATCGAGTCCATATGTATAATTTAATTATACATATGGACAAGGTATAAGACAACAGCCTAACGGTTAAGCATATAAACTTGGTTTGGGTATTGCGTGTGAGGTCTTGGGTTTGAATCTTGGCAAAGGTATAGAGGCTTATTTTTTTTTAATTTTTGTTAACTAGCATACTGCCATGCGTTAGGATCTCATTGTGCTACATGTCTTAATACGTAACATCGTTGAATTGGACAATCTTACTGATGTAGCGCTACGTAGTGTGCTATATCAGCTACCATGTTTTACGTGATGACACGTAGCAAGTCAAGTTGGTTAAGTTGGTTGACGTAACATCACGTTAGCACCAGTCAGCACTTTTCCTCTCTTTCCCTTAATTTTCTCTCGTTTTCTCCTAATTTTCCTCCTCTTTTCTTCTCAAGAAAAGGCTCGACCTCCTCACTTTAACCTTTGATTTCGTGCTTTTTCCTTGCTAAAACATACCAATTAATGGTGTAAATTCATCCTCCGGATGGCCTACTTTGAATCAGTACAAAAAACACGTTCAAATTTAGTTAATTACACATTCAAATCAAGCTTCAAAGATTGAAAAAAGACTAAAAATTCGACCATTCCCATTAACTCCAACCCGAGCTTTCCTTTGTTTCTAAGCTAATTTCGAGTATAAATATGGTGTTCAAGGATATTCATGAGGATACACAACTACCCAAAAGCCTTTAGAATCAACTTGCAATGCTCTCTCTCTCTTCGAGTCTTTCTTTCTCGAGCCTACCTCCACGGCCGATCGCCCTAGAATTGCTCCCCACACCACTAGCTTTCCAAACTAGCCACCCTTGATCACCGCTGTAGCTCCTAGCCGCACAACCATACACCTACTACTGAAACCTTAACCTATGGCTACCTTATTCTTAAACTGCCACCTCTAACCACCCTTGGCCTAAAATAACCCCATAATCGAACTCAACGTCCCCCAAAACTACCAACCCAAAATCTCTCTTGTAATTAACAACTCCAAATCTCATTGCTTAAACACCATCGCCAGCTACCACCATCGAACAACTGCCAAATGACTACCTTAAGTTACAATACTCACTTTATCCCCACTAATCCTAATCTGAAACTCATGAAAACAACTTCCCCCCTCAATTTGTTGCTTGAATTGCTTAGAATCACTCTTTGCTGATGTCTTCCAACTGCGACCCGAATCTATTAGAGCAACCTGACCCAAGATCTGAGATCCACTTCGATTCAATCCAACCTACGTCTCTCTTAGTCTGAATCAGCTTCGATCCTCTTTTTATTTTATTTATTCATTTCTTTTTTTTTTCTTTTAGTTATTGTTTTTTTTTTGTATGTAAATGTAATAACACCCAAAAAAAAAAAAAAGAAAAGAAAAAGAAGAAAAGAAAGAAGAAAAAAAGAAGAAGAAAAGAGTAGTCTTGTTTTATTTTATTTTATTGTTAATGGTTTAATAAAAATAGATAAAATATAATAAGTAATAAATAAATAAGGTGATATAATAAAAATAAAATAAAATAAAATAAGTAGGATAGGGAATTGTTTTATCACTTAGAAAAATTGATTTTCCAAAAAATAAAAATAAAAATAAATTGACCATTTTCTAAATTAGGATCATTTACAATTTCCAAAAAAATAAAATTCAATATAGGATCCTTTTTAGAAATTTTCTTAAATGAACCATATTTCAGTAAAATATGTAAACTTGATTATTTTCAAGAATTAAAACTAACAATCCACTAAAGTTTCCATTAAAAAAACTACATATACGTTTGATCCCGAATAGTGAGTACATAGGAACATATAGGGAAATGATAAAAACAAAAAAAAATCTAATTTTTCCGTTTTCTAGATTGCTGAAGTTGTCCAATTGGAATAGTTAAATTGAGATCTGTCTTATAAAATAAAAATGTGATTTTTAAAGACTAAGGTTAATTTTGAAAAGTCAATGGTACTCGTAAGAGATTAAAATTCCTAACCATTAGATCTAGATTCTCTAGTTAAAAAAAAAAATGTTTTATGAAATTGGTTTTAATTGTTAGACTAATGGCTAAGTTATAACCAATCTACCTAATTGATTATAACTTAATTGTTTTTCTCGACTTTAGTTTGGTGGCAACTCTAAAGTTGTTTTCAAAATAAAAAGAAACGGTTTTTTTTAAACCTTAATTGAGAATCAGTATTAAACGGATAGGGTTTAATACTGCTCAGTTTAAAAAAGGCCCATTTTATAAAAGAATCGAGAGAGTGAAAAACTAGGCTCGACAACGAGAGATCTTGATTCAAGGGCTATCCTATTAAACCTTAAACTGGTATCGCTTTTTAACTTTCCAATTTTAAATTTTCTTTTCAACAATATCATTTTTCTATTTATAAACGACTAATCATATTACATGTAACTAATTTCATTAATTTACACAAATATCCACAAAAATGGAAAAAAATAAAACTTTCCTTATTTTAAGTCGTTTCGTACTTACATATGAGTGCCTACATATCCGCTATTCAAGATCAAACTTCCGTAGTTTATTCATTGAAAACATAGTGGGTTAGATTGATTTTAGTTTAAAAAAAAGTTAGGTTTACGTTTTTTACCCATTTTAAGTTTATTTAAGGAAAATTTTCTTAGGGTCTTAATTTAGAGTTTTATTTTTAGAAATTCTAAATCACCCTAGTTGGAAAGGGTCCATTTTTAATTTAGAAAAAACCGGTTTTTTAAGTGTCTAAAGTAACTTTATTATTTTTATTATTTATTTATTATTTATTTTTATTTTTGGTTCTTTAGTTAGAACATGAAAATGAATAATAATAAAACTAAACTAAATACTTCTTCCCTTCTTTTTCTTTTCTTTCTTTCTTTTTTTCTTTTTACTCTCTTTTTTCCTTTTTTTCTGTTTTTCTTTTCTTTTTCTTTTCCTTTTTTTAGAGATATAATTACATTAGAGCATGAAATAAGCAAGACAAATAAAATAAATAAATAAATAAAATGCGGCAAAGGGCCGAACTGAGGAGCTTACACTAGTCAAGCTTGGAGTCGGGTCTAGATTGTGAGTTTAAACCCGGGTCTACATCGGGTCAAAATGGGTTGGACTTAGGTTGTGGGTTAGATAAAGAAGAAGAGGTCAATGGTGGTTTCTAAAGGCTATTAAGGGTGGTTTCAAGCGTTTTTTTCAAGTGGGTAAACCTATTTTCATAGGTATTCTCATGATGATGGGAGGTGTAGGGAACGTATCGTAGCCTAACTCGATCGTAGGTGGTGGTTGGTGGTATTTGTCATAATGGTGGGTTACGTGAGAGGGAGAGCCAAAGGTGTTGTTGGGGTTCGATTTGGATGTGGCGGCCATACAAAGAGTAATCGTATGCGAGGGTAGTGGATCTAGGTCGTTTGGTTGGGTGGTCAGAGTGTGATGTATAGGTGGTCTAGCTGAGGGTGGTTCGATGCATGCAATGAATGGTCAATAGAGAGAGAGGTCGGTGGGTCTATGTGTGTGTGTCATGTACAATTAAGAGGGAGGATGTGAGTTGTATATGTAAGTTTCACATGTGACGTACTAGAGAGATGATGATGAGTAGATGCATGGTTGGTGTCGCATTTAAGGGCATTAGTGATTGAGAGGGTAAAGGAGAGAGAAGACGAGAATCTGTTTTGTTTGGTGAGAGAGAGAGGGTAAAGAGAGAGAGAGAATGTAGATCGAGTGAGAGAGAAAGAGTATGGATCGAGTGACTATGGAGATACGGTTGGGGTGTTTGTAGCTTATGTAGTGGCTGACATGTGTGGTGGTTGAGAGAGGTCATAATGTGTACGTGGGTTTCGAGCGTTAAATGATGAGGGTTTGAGAGAGGGAAGGTAAGGGTCTGTTCTCCAAGTAGGCCGCCCACGTGTGTGTGTCAATTCAAAATGAACTCCCTCCTAGCCCCCTTCGCATATGTATTGTGTGTTTTTGTTTTAAATGAGAAAGTAAGGGAAAAAAAGGAAAGGGGAGAAGAAAAAAAAAGGGGAAAATAAAATTATTATCAAGGCCAATTGTAGAGTGCTACATATCACAATCGGATACATGGCCCAATGATGCCTTGACATGTGGCAACACACGAAGTTTGAAAAAGAAAGATAAAAAACATCTTTATGACTCTAATGAGTCTCAAACCCCTAATCTCCAACCAAACTTATATGCAAAGTCCATGTATTTATCCATTAAGTCGTTGGTATGTGCCTTGTCCATATATGTAATTAAATTGCACATATAGACTAAGTCAGCTTAAGCTAAATTTAAATTTAAGCCTAGGTTCAATGATTCTTTCCTTAAATTTATTTAAATTAAAAATCTATTCTATTAAACTAAAAAATTTATTATTTTCTAAATTCCTTATTTTTTTTCTTTCTTTTTTTGAATTTTCAATTTTTCTAATTTTTTTCATTTTTTGTATTTTATCTAAATTTCTTTTTTTTTTTTGTTTTTTTCCTATTTTTGTATTTTTTATATCTTTCTAGTATTTCTTATTTTTGAGTTTTCTATTTTTTTGTATATTTTTCCAAAATCTCTTATTTTTGGGGTTTTCTTTAATTTTCTACTTTTCTTATATTTTCCCTAATTTAGGACCCTTTAATATATTCTAAAAATTTTGAAAAATGAAAAAGAGGGGAAAAATGACGTATTTATAGGATCTAGACCAAATTGCCCAGTTGGAATTCTCTTTTCTTCCATCCTCGACCTCGCCTCTTAAGCTTAGTAGTAGCTCGGCTTAACTATTTTACAACCCTTTAGTGCATGGCTTTAATAGCCTCGACTCTCTCTACAGTAGGCGAGTCATCATTAGGTCTCAATAGGGATGCTTAGTCCATTAAGAGCTCGGGGTTGAACCTATAAACAGCCTCAAGTGGAGATATGTTAGTGATACTGTTGGTAGTCCTATTGCAAGTGAATTTAATGATCAGAAGGTACAGATCCCAATTAGCCATGTTTTGTCTAACAGGAACCCGTAGTAAAGTTCCCACTATTCTATTGATAACCTCAATCTGTCCATCAGTTTATGGATGGTAGGACATGTTGTACAAAAACTTGGTTCCCATTTGTCTCCATAGTATTCTCTAAAAGTAGCTCATAAACTTTGGGTTTCAGTTTGGAATGATGGTTCTAGGCACTCCATAAAGCTTGATTACTTTCTATAAGAAAATAGAAGAGATACTCGAAGTGTTGTTAGTTTTGGAACAAGGCACGAAATGTACTGTCTTGCTAAACCAATCCATAACCACTGTAATGGAGTCCTTCCTTCGGGACATCCTCAATAATCTTAACATGAAGCCAATACTTAGCTCGGACCATGGTTTGGTCGAGATGGGCAAAGGTAAATAATGTCTTTACTTAGCTTGGCTCTTTGCCTTTCCGTAAGTCGCATACCTTTCCAATACGAATTGGACATCTCTCATTATTCTTGGCCAAAAGAATCTTGAGGATAGTACCTCATGGGTTCGATGTTGGCTAAAGTGTCCTGTCAATCCTCCTCCATATGCTTCATACACTAGCAATTCTCTCATGGAATAGGTTAGGAAACATAGCCTCCTCTTCCTAAATAAGTATCCATCCTCCCTGTTATAGTCATCTAAAGTCCATCCTTCCTCACATCTAGCATAGATGGCACCAAAGTGTAGGTCCTTAGCATACAAATTCTTTATTATGGAGAAACCAAGCAGCCTGGTTTGTAGTTTAGTTAGGAGGGAATGCCATCTTGATAGGGTGTTGACTACTACATTGTTCTTTCCATTCTTATATTTCACAACATAAGAAAACCCCTCCATGAACTCGACCCATTTGGCTTATCTCTGAGACAACTTAGGTTAGCTCTTCAGATATCTCAAGGATTCATGATTAGTGTAGACCACAAATTCCTTAGGTAGCAAATAGTGTTGCTACACCTTTAAGGCTCAAATTAAGTAGTAAAACTCCTTGTGATAAACAGAATAGTCAAGTGTAGCTTCTTGAACTTTTTCACTAAAGTAAGTAATAGGTTAGCTTTTATATTAGTACGACACCTATGCCTAGTCTAGATACATCACACTTTACTTTGAACACTTTGTCAAAGCTCGATAAAGCTAAGATAGGGGCTATAGTTAACTTCTCCTTCACTTCCTCAAAAGTCCTCTACTCCTTCTCTCCCCATCTGACTTCGACTTTCTTTTTTTATAGTTAGGTAAGTCGGGCTACGTCCGTACTAAAATTCCTTATAAACTTGCAATAGAACAATGCTAGGCCGTGGAAACTACTTACATTGGCTGAAGTGGTCAGCACTAGCCATTTAATGATTGTTCTAATCTTCTTTTCATCAACTCATATGCTACCACCACTTACAATAAATCCTAAAAATATTACTTCGAATCAGTAGAAGTCGGACTTCTTCAGATTTGCATAGAGCCATTCAGCTTAGAGTTTTACAAAGATTATTTGGGGATGCTCCTAGTGAGTCTCCAAGTTAGGGTTGTATACTTAGATGTCATCAAAATAAACCATGACAAACTTTCCTATTAATTCTCGAAGCACATGATTCATTAAGCACATAAATATGCTCGACATGTTGGATAGTCCAAATGGCATTACAAGTCGTTCATACAATCCATGGCACATTTTGAATGAGGTTTTCTATTCATTACCCTAGCACATTAGGATCTAATGATATCCAGATTTGAGGTTGATCTTAGAGAATAGTCTTGTTCCATTCAACTCATCTAGCATATCATTAAACCTTGGTATAGGATACTTGTACTTGATGGTAATGCAATTGATTGCTTAACTATCTACACACATTCTCCACAACCCATATTACCTTCCTCACTATATATGACTTCCTCCTTCTTGAACAATTCAGTCTATCTAGCCTTTTTTGAGTCCTCTACCTCTTCATCGATACCGTTTACCTTAATAGTTAGGGCTTCTCTATGAATCACCATAGTTCTTTTATTTAGACACCGAACGACCATGTGTTTGAATCCTTGACATTTGAAACACTTGATCTCACTCATCTTCCTACCTAAACTCTAACCTTTCTCAAACTTCATCGGGACTTCCTTCTCCTATGCTCAAATAGCTTAAGCAGGTTAGGTATCAGTAACCTTACTTGATTTCGTTTGTACGGTTCTGCTTGAAATAGTTCGACTAGTAGCCAATTGGTTGACAGGAGGTTGGAATCTTCCTATCCGACACCTCTCTATCCTCTGATCAGCTTAGATAACATCGTCAACCATTCTAATATCTAGGCTTTCTAGAACATCCCCAATCTCATACTTTAATCTACGAATGAATCAAGATACAGTTCGTTCTTCTCACTTAATGAATTCACATCGGATCATTAACATCTGGCATTCCTTCACATATGCGTCAACATTGGATCCTCCTTGCCTTAGCTCTTGTAACCTTTTAAAGGTGTCCTACAAATAGTAGCTCGAAACAAACCTTCTCCTCATGATTCTCTTCATTTCATCTAAACTCCTAACTTCATTTTCTCGTTCTCTTCTTCAGGTAGCTTGCATGTTTTTCCACCATAAGGCAGCATAGCTAGTAAACTCCAATACAACAAGTCTAACCTTTGCATCATCAGGTACTTCATAGCATTCAAATTGTTCTCAATCTTATCTACCTAATCCAAGGAGTCCTCGACATCACCACTCCCAGAAAAACTTAGAATACATATCCTCAACCCTTCAACTCTAGGGGGCTCAAACAATCCTCTCTTTTGGTACACAATACTGCTCGACTTCGTCACCTCCTTCCTCTCCCTCCTCTTCGATTTCATTGAAGGTTAGCCTATGCTTAGCAATCTTATCTACTTCTTTAGCTTAAGGTGGTCGAATTGGGGTATTAACTTGATTAAACTTGCCATTGCCTTTCTCAAGCTATTCACATCCTCTATATGGGTCATTTCTAACCCGTTGCCTATCTTCATTGATGACAATCACCAAACTAGTGACAAGGTCAATGAGTTTGTCTTACTGGTCACCTAATGACTATAGTGTGAAGCTTCACTGACCTTGACCATTTTGAGCACCACTCCCTTAGTTACTTAAAGTTCCTTAAACACTTGATTTTGGCATTGTAACCTATCTTACAAGTTTATTAGTTAAAATTCTACACAAAGTTCTCTCTGCTATTAACAATAGTAGTCTAATAACTAATACTCTTACCACTTATGACAACTATACGTGAGGAACAAGCCAACATGTATACTTTATTTTTGTGTATAAGAAATAAGGGAAAATGAAGCAAAGAATTTCTTCACAGTTTTTCACCTATTAAACTCCTATGTTTTCAATGGAACTTCAGATGCACAAAAGTAATAACAAATTACTTAGAGAATAGCATAATAGAGATTAGGTCCGAACATAGCCAAGCTTTGATACCAAGATGATATGGTCTAACGTTAATGAACATACGACATCCCGTATCACGCAAACCAATGGGTTGGGTCTAAATTGTGAGATGGTCCAAAAAGTAAATGAAAGTCTAAGGTTGAGTAGGAGTTCCCATGTATTGACATAAGATATGACATGCTGACACCTCACATGAACTTAGGTCATACTTGATATGGCCCACAAGTACGGCCGGAGATCACTTACTACTAGTCTATGCTTAATGGGTGCAATAAGAGTAACTCAAGAGTAGGTAATAAAATACTTAGCTCAAGAAGGTATGTTTGAAAATTGAATCTATTCTCTATTGCGACTATTACAATATATAAGTATTTATAGGATCCAACTATGGTAAATCTTAGGTTAGTGTAAATTACAAAAAAAAAAAAAAAGGATTCCTACTAGTTAAGGAAAAGGGGAATAATTTAAAAGGGTATCAATGTAATTGTGCAAAAAAGAATATCTGGTTGCAAAAGGGACTGTACAATTGTTAGAAAAAGGTAGGACACGCATCATTTTGCTCATTTTATGGCCCTAATGAAAATGCTGGCCAAGTAAGGGCGGCTTCAATCAAGTCAACATTGGCAATTCAACAACTTAGATAGTTAGGACCAGATAGGGGTGAGTTTATGGGTGACTTATCTTTGTGTTGGCCTCAAGTGATCAACTCTTGATAATTGTCAACTTAGCCTTAGCACAGGTGTGGTTGGCAATACTCTTATTTGTTTTTTGGACAAGTTTGTTTCAAAGGGGTCAACTCAGCACCTTACTGGTCAACTTGGTAGCTTTTTGAATGTAGAAGGTAAAGTAACATGGCAAAGTGGTCTAGGGAATGTACTACTCCTCAATGTTTAGCCCACCTCAAATGACTTGGCAAACCATTTGAGCAAGCCCTTAGGCTCAGGAGCACTTGATCAGTCTACGATCCTTATCAAATTATATGAGTAGATGGCAATGCCTTTCAATTTATCTAACGTCTTAAGCACATTTACGAGACTGATCAAATCGTATGCTATGTGACTTGATTAGAAAGTTTATGGTTGTTTACTTCGATAACATACTTATGTATAACTCTAACAAAGAGAGCCATTGCAAACATCTCCAAGATGTTTTCACCGTGCTTCAAGCTAATCAGCTTTGTAGAAACTTGAAGAAGTATGATTTTTGCTAACCTGAGGTGGCCGTTCTTAGGTTTGCCGTGAGTGGAGGTAAAGCAAGAGTTGATGGGGAAAAAGTCTAAGCTATCTTAAGGTGGCTAATACCAACCTGTTTTGTTGATGCCCAAAGTTTTCATAGATTAGCTTCATTCCATCGATGATTCAACAAGAATTTCAGTACCATTGTGGCTCCCTTGATCAAACCAACTAAGAAGAATGGGG
Organism: Lumnitzera littorea; assembly: GCA_024138015.1. Lineage (NCBI taxonomy): Eukaryota > Viridiplantae > Streptophyta > Magnoliopsida > Myrtales > Combretaceae > Lumnitzera > Lumnitzera littorea. The sequence goes on from JAMXBB010000012.1 coordinate 85,535,737, forward strand.
AATTCATGTGGGGAGAAAGAAAGCACATTAGAATTGAGGAGGAAAAAGAGAATTTGATTTCTACCCCCATCCTTAATCACTTAGATTTTGACAAAGTTTTCGAGCTATAATGCAGTGTATCAAGAGTTAGCCTATGCTCTATACTAATGCAAGAAGGTTAACTTGTCACCTATTTCAGTGAGAAGTTAAGAGGAGCCATGATGGGCTTGCTAAGCATGTGAAGGCTTATTAGCATAGGTAAGTATACCTAGTCAAGTTATAATATAGATAAAATGGATTATGAGTCTAAGTGTCATTCCTATAAGGAACTTTACAAGGGAGTAGTATCTAATTATTTTTAGCACTTATATCCCTAGATTATTTAATTGCTTAACTTATACAATAAAAGATTAATTTGAATAATTAAAGATGAAAAGTAAAGATTGCTATAACTAAATAACTAAAATAACATAAAAAAAGAACAAGAATAATAAATAGAACAATTAAATAAGAATAATTTAAATTAAAGCAAAAAACATGTTCCTTAGTAAATCCTTAATGTTACTACTACTTAGTTTTGAATGACTTATTCAATTTCAATCATAATATTAGACCATGAGGATTCCTATTACGAACTCACTAGTCTCACATCTTTACTTGATTCTTAATCTTGAAACTCTTTCTACCTGAATCACTTTTGAATAAAGCAGTACAGGATTGCATGACACTTTTGAATCCCGTTATTAGGTTGCCCCTGATTTGGAAAAACTGAACTACTAAATATTTCAATTAGCCAGTTTTGCCTAGTTTTATCAATCAATCATATTGCATGCTCTGGTAAACTCTACAATAGACATTATCAATAATTCAATCAACATTATATTGAATTGAATTAGACAACAAGAATAATACAATTAGATCACAATATGCAAAACATAGGTTGAATTTCATTAATAATAAAAGGTCACCTTAGAGCTCAGGGTTCAAGAACAATTTAATAAGACTTTCCCTGTATGCTTTATTCGTCTCATTATTTGCCATGTGGCATGGCTGATTTATCCTCCAATCTTTTCTTTTTCAGTTTAATGGCATCATGTTGAAGACATTCAAACATTATAACAAAGAGTATGCTAAGGTTGAATCCCTTTGCTATACTTGGAGGGATGAAACTACCTGATGCCATGATGAAAGTAGAAAATATCTCTAGCTATCTTTTGATGTTGATTTTCTACCATAGAGGGGTTAGAAGGAAAAGGACAAGCTAAGTAAGTTTAGTAAGAGGTCAAGGAGGCACAAAGGAAGGCTACCATAGAGATGGAAGAACTGATAAAGCAGGCTATGGCCAAGCATAAGGTGAAGGCACAACTTGGACTCCTATAATGTGCAAAGGTTTACAAGTTGAAGGTTAACTGGCCTTTAAGGAGGGAGAGCATGTAGCTTCCTCGATTTGTGCCAAGCAAGAAAGGGAATTTATAGAGACAAGTGAGGGAGTTAGAGAGAGAGAATGAGGATCTAAGGGAGTATAGTACAAATTTAAAGATAGAGGCCATCATCTACCTTACCATTGAAGATAAAGTCTTTAAAGATATAATGAAGAGCGAAAGGTAGGATGATGCCCAAGAAGAAATTGTGATGAAGGCAAGTCAAGCTATGAGGGCTAAAGTCCTAGAAGAATATCTAAGCTTAGACTTAACCTTTTGAAATATTTAAATGAGTTAATAGAGGCAAGTGTACCTATCAATTTTATGCTATAGTGGATTTGAGTATAAATGTTGATCTCTAGAGACTAATTATTGAAATACTAATACTTCCTCTTATTTTCCTATTATCTAACCTAACAATTAAGTGTAGATTATTAAATTACTAAATTTAATTAAACTAAACTAATCTAATAAAATAATAAAGAAAAAGAACAAATAAAACAGGAAAACAAAGGAAATAATAAATAATAAAGATTATCAAGAACCTATGAACATTAGCGTTAAAATGTTAAATTTCCCTAGAATCTATACCATATTCAATCTCATTCTTATTATTAGACTATGGGGACTTCTTAAGTAACTTAATCGGGGTTACTTCTTCCAACTTTGATTATATATTATTTAAATCACTTCTACAATAAAATATATCATGATCGCATTAAACTCTTAAATCCTACTATTAGGTTACCTTAATTTGGAGAAACTAAGTAGCCGATTGCTCATTTCTACTTCAATTCCTTCTAATTACATAGATCTATTCACAATAATATTTCACAATCTCTAAGGTGAAATTAGACATTGAATTAACAAGTCTACAATAGATTGAATTAAACAAAAGAAATAAGTATCTCTACATAGAATTATAGGATTCTATATTCAAATACTAAAAAGAAACTAATTAAACATTGAAAAGAAACTAAAAAAAAAAAAGAGGAAAATAAACATGAGAGAAGATTAAAAGAAAACCCTCCTAAGTCTTTAGAACCTAGCCTTTCCTATCTATTTCTAAATTACAAGGCTTACGTAGCTATTTATAATGCAAAAGGAATCTTCAAATATATGTTAAATCTATCCTCAACATATCTTGGAATATCTCCTATATATCTCAGAATATCTCTTACATATCTCTTTGTTTTCAAATTAGGCTCCAAGATACATGGAAGTATGGCATGACATTAATATTGTAAGATCAGCAAGGAAGGTTTGTGTTGTGATTCCTAGTTATGAACCTCTCATCAACTAATTTCTTTTTATTTTGGTCCACAATCTCAATCCATAATCTATAATCTTAGGTATTATCATTTTCTAGGCTTCAAAACTTATAAAAATCATCCTCAAATCATCCATAATTTGATCAAATCCATTAAATTCATCAAATAAAACAAGAAATCAAAATATAAACTAATCAAGTACCAAAATCACTTAAAATACCCAAGAAACACATTTAAAAAAACAAGACTTTATTATAACCTACAAAGATATCTATAATCTAACACTTATTAAATACCCCCACACTAATGCTTTTGCTTATCCTTAAGCAAAAATAAATAAAACCCATAGAAAACTTTTATGGACAAAAATATCAATGGATGCTCAAAATTAAAGAATGAATTTCAATATCACATATGGTTCATCTAGAAAGAAGAGTGCATACTCTTCCATTAAGGTTCACCTTCCCATCATCAATTTGAAAACTCAAGCAACTTTTATTCTATAAAGTCACACTTAATTATCTTTACATGCCCTTAGAACATTCAAGTACAAAATACATGTTCTGGCTATTAAAAACCATACTGGAATTCAAAAATTAATTTATGAAAATTGGAGTTACACCTCATAATTTGAACAAAAATTTAACTAAAAATTAGAATTAACATAGACTTAATTAAGAAAAAGTTATCCATATTTTATAAAATTAACTAAAATATATACACTTCCTTCTTCCACCTCTCTAAGCACAATAATTTAAAACAAAAGCATATTAATTAACCAGTCCCATAATTGTTTCCTTAGTCTTTATATTCATTGGAGGAGATATATATATTTTTTCAATTCAAGAAGTAGTTTCATTGGTCAGTATGTCCTCATCCAATCAACCTTAAGCTCCTAAGCATTAAGACTTATCATTGAACCATCTACAACTCCTTTTTGTTTAAATATGCTCTCTCTTTCAATTTTTTTTTTTTATTTGAGTTCAACCTTCGTACGGACTTTTCTTTTCACCTATGTAGCAAGCTTTCAGTTACTAATCATGAACTCGTCACCTAAGTTAACAGATGTTATTCAACACAAGGAGGCATCATGTAAGCTTAATTACTCAAGTCAACAAATCCCATAACTAAGCATTTATTCTTATTTTTTTGGCAAAGAAAAACTTTTATTTCAAGTGAATCCAATTATTTAATTAATTTTTTTTCCAACTACGTTATTTTTTTTTTTTAGTAACCTTTCAAAAGATAGGGATCATTTGTTAAAAATTAAAGGGCACTTAAAGTTTCTATGAAGTGAGTATACACTAAAGTAAAATATAGTTAAGTAATTCCTAATTAGTAATATTCATCCTAATTCTAAGTCTAAATCTATGCTTAAATAATAGGAAACTCTATACTTTATACAGATTTCATTATTCAATTCTAGCATTGTGTATGGAAAGGTCATTATGATTAAGCAAATTCATGTGAAAATCTAAAAAAGTATTATCCTAAAAAGTTACTTCTTTAATTAGATAAAAAATAATGGTGAATAGATTTGTAATATCAAACAATTGTTCCTGATTCCTAAAAATTTTTGCAAAAACTTAAGCATAGGATCAAATATATTCAACCGCAAAGCTTTTATCAAATTTCTACGAGTGTCACATCACTTTATTCCTTCGTACATTCATCTTCTACATTGTCCTCAATGTATAAACATAAATAGTAAATGCACTAATTTAAGAGAGAGATAAAAAGAACTAAAGCTTCTCGATTTAAACTTTGACACTAAATTATGAAGTTTTAGTGCTAGATTCAATTTCTTGAATTGCATTCCTATAAGCCTTGCAAAATAAAAGAAAACCCCAAAACGAAGAAAAAAAAATAAAATAAGAAAAGCAACATAAACAAAGAAAAACTAAAACTACTTCACCAACAAAAAAGAAAAGTCTATTAAAAAGCAATATAAAACTAGCAGGAATGATACTTTGCTAACTATAAAAAATAAAGAAAAGCACAAAAAGTTAACAAATATAAAATCTCCTAAATGCAAGTTGCTAGTCCTTCTTTGTCTCTTATCTCTATTTGCTCATCTTCCACATATTCCATGTCAGCACCCATATCTACTATATTCTCTTTCTCATTAGCTTGTTCTTCTTCATCTTCACTCTTCTTCATTAGCCTTCCTATCCACTTCCTCATCCTTATAAGTAGACTCATTTTCTCTAAAGGGAGGAAATTCAATTGCAAACTTCTCAACTACCTTCACACATAAACCCAAAAATCGAGATCGTCGCCTAAACACTATCTTCAAATCTTGGTTGTAAACATGTTGAGATTTAATCAACTCTTAAACATCTCTCCACAGCTCTTGAATTTGATGTGTTAGGTCATCTTTTATAGGAGACTCATCTTGCTCTTTCTTCATAGTTGGCTTCTCTTTAGTAGCTTCAAGATCCTTAAGTAAAATTCCCATTTGACGAAAAGTTGTAGTTGACATTAGTGTAACATTACTCACTACCATTGATTGAGGACAATCTATAACAAGCTTCAACTTCTTAACCAACTTGGTAATGTAGGGTCCACATCTAATTTGCTCCACTCTAGCATCATTAGCTTGGTGTCTCATATAGGATGCCAAAGCTACTACAAGATTGATTAGATATTGTTGACTAATGATTTTCATTCTAATGCACAGATATGGCAATACAAGAAAACGGCTACTAAGGGCATCAGAGGATACTTTGACGCAGCTACTCCAATACTTATGCCTAAGTTTTCCCTCTTGTGATGAGAGTAAAGTTGTTGCATAATAGGAAGAGAGAGAATGAAAGGAGATCCCCTGGTAAGGTTCTTATTTGGTATTTATAATAGGTGGTTGGGTACATATATATGAATGGGTCGAAGGAGTTAGGCTTAAGCCTTGATATTATCATAATAGGCCTTCGGCCTATTTTACTATAAAACACTATCAACATTTGGCCCCACTCTCTTTGACAATTGGTTCGACAAAAAGAGTATTTAAAGAGGTCAATTTTGTTGAAGCTTTGTAAAAGTTTGCGATGGAGAGGGTCTAGCAAGAACAAGATGGTACAAAGGCCCAAAGAAGCAAAGGCCTAAGGAGGCGAAAGGCAGGAGTGGCCAAAGCACTTATAAATATTGATATGCTCTAAAAGTGAAGGCCTAAAGAGGCTGAAACACCTGAAGATGCAAGTGCCTAAGGAGGAGAAGGCTTGACGAGGTGAAAGTCGAGATTGGCTAAAGCACTTATAAAAACTAATATGCCTTAAAATGTGAGGGCTTGAAGAGGATAAAGCACCTAAAGAAGTGAAGGCCTGAAGAGGTAAGAGTGCTTGAAAAGGCAATGGCCTGATGAGGCTAAAGTGCCTAAACAGGCAAGGGCCTGAAGAGGCTGGAGTGCCTCAAGCAACGATGGCCTAAAGGGGTTAATATACTTAAAGAGGCAAAGGTTTAAGTAGAGCTATAAGATAGGCTAGTTAACCTCTAATTTGTTAATGTATAGGACTTCAAGATTATCTACTCATCGTTTATGTAAGTTGTAGGACTTGGAGTATTTTACTGATTGTCACTTAATGACTTAAGGATTGTTAAACAACTCATCCTTTCCTAGGATTTATAGCTTTTTACCTTTCACTCAAGAGAGTTTAAGGATTTATAGCTCATCATTCAAGTTTTCTCCCTAGGCTTGGATATTTACTGATATCCATTTAATATAGGCCTTAGGGATTAAAGCCTTATTTGATTTGCTTGTCACCCATAATGGATAAGGTTTTGAAGCTACCAAGTAGTTACCCATTAGAAATTATTCTTGCATGGTCTTAAAATGGGGTGTTTGTTTAGCCCTTGTTTATTTTGGATTTCTCACTCCCATCTCCAAGGAAATAAAATAAGTTGGCAAATGACCGGACGAGTTGCTATAAGTATCGAATAGGCAACAATTTATATTATCTAACTTGTCAAAGTATAAATCATAGAGCGGTATATAGATAGACATCGCTTGATATATAATCAAATGAGATCGACATAAGATATATATATTCAATACGTATTTTCTTGAGAAATAAATAATAAATTACAAATGGCAAGAGTAAGGTCTTACTCATCTTTTTATCAATGGGGTCGACACTTGTAGTTCAAATAAGACTTTATGGAGCTTGAGATGTTGTTGACTCTGCAGTCAGCTTGGCAATCAATACTGTGTCGACATGTAGTGTATGGTTTGGCAAAGCTGCTACTACGCTATTGCAGGTCAGCAGCTCCTATCTTGAAGTTTAACGGCTATGAAGGAGCTCGACAAGCTCGGATTTTGATTGGAAGGAAAGGAGCTCAGGTTGTTATCCAATATGCTGTTCATAAACATATTGAAGTTGCTCGGCCTAATCAGGGTTCAGCTCGGCCACGGATAACTCGGCATGGTTCAGCTCTATGTTGAATTGTAAGGCTCATTTCTTTAGCTTGGAGTTGCTTAGAATTTGCTTGATGCTTACGTCAAGCTCAAAGTTATAAGGCATATTTCACTTTGGTCCATGTAAAGAGAAGCTCGACATCTCTATGGAAAGCTCGATTTGGACTGTAGTAACTAGCTTCGCATGGAATTTTTGGCTATCTTTTATTTGAGCTTCTCGGCAACTCGACACAAAACTTGGACTTTATTTTTTCAACAAAGTGAGGAGCTCGACACTTAAAGTTTGTAACAGCCCCTCGATAACTTGGTACGGAGCTCGGGAACTTGGTATGACTTTGACACACTCGGTATCTTGGCTACTTTACAGGCCGATAGAAAACCTCGAGATCAGTTTCTTGAGTAGATCTTCGGCAACTCGACAAGGAGCTTAGAGTTTACATTTGGCGAACTAATTGGCTAAAAACTTCTTGGCATGAGTAATACCTATCTAGAGGCAAATCACAACTCGAAAGCAGAGCGCTCGATGGCTACTAGTTCGGACTTATTCTCGTCTAATGGTTTGCCATCAATATTGCCGCTTGACCCAAAGGAAACTTAGAGCTTAGAGAAAGACATCCGCAACGTGACCATATAGAAGGCTTGCACTTCAATTATGGTCCGGTTTAGTTCTGTAGATTTCTTCGAAGAAGAGACCGGAGGTTATTGAACTTTGCAGCTTTCATATGCAACTTGCATGAAGAGCGTCGGCTGTAGATGTTCATGCTTGATAGCACGGTTATATTACTTAGTGAGAGAAATTATCATGTCCCTAATCAGTCACATATAAAGAAGCTCAAACCCACCATGCAAGAACTCAAAGACAAACTGTTGTCTTTACGTAGCTTAGTAAAAGTCAAGTTGCTGCCTAAATTTGGATATGATAGCCAGCTTGGCTCAGGAAAATATAGAAAACAAATTAAAGCTCGGATTGTCCAATATTTTGGCCATATTGTAATATCGATCATCACGATGTTGAGTTCAAGGTTCTTCTCTGCTTGATTAGAGAGGGCTCGGATTGTGTCTATTAAACTAAAGTTTAGCAAAGCATAACTTAGGTCGGTAGCTCACGGCCTATGCACTTACAAGTAGGAGCATGGTAACTTAAAGTAGTACTCGTCGCAACAACAACCGACATGTAAGCTTGGCACTAGATTTAATGAGGCAGTGGTTCGGTAGCTTTAATTTAGAGCAAATGGGAGCTCATCACCTTGTACTATTTGAGTTTTGGCCAGCTAATGTCAGCCTTGTTGAGGATCATAAGGCTTGGTGTTTCTCAATAGCCGATTGCTATTGAGATCGACATAGTGAATGAAATCTTAGAGTATTTCAATCACCATATATCTTTATTCTAATCTAACATGTAAAAGAGATCGAACCTACTTGTTATGCAAATGGAGTTAAGCTTGGAGAGGTTTCAACTCTATCATGTGAAGAGCTTAGCAATTGAAAGCATGGTTGTTAAAATCACTGGTCAAATATATTATTTTACGGGTTTATAATTTTATGTTGTTTTTGCTAGTTAAAATGGATGTAATATCATTAAAGTACAAGCTTTTGGTAAAATTATGAATTTTGATTTACAATTCTATAAGTTTATGATTTTACATGATTATGTATGATTTTATCGATTCTATAAGTTCAAATGAATAGTAAAATCGCGATTTTAACAACCATGATTGAAAGTCTATAGGTCGGCATGTATGCTTGGAGTAGCTCGAAATACCGTATGACGAACATTGTGAGTCGATACAACACATGAAGCTAGTCACTAAGTCGGAAACACTTACTTGATAAGGAGATGGACAATTACTTGGTGACTTGTTGACTCAGCTTCTTGACTCTTGTCGTTGGTTGGCATTGGAGCTTAGTCGGTCCTCACCAACTACGTTGGTTGGTGTTAGAGCTCGAACAATAGCTTTCCCTATAGATAGAGGTCAACACTTATCATTGATAGTCGGGAGCTCGACTCTAATGAGTTTAGCTTTGCAATTAGCAACTTAGATAAGCCTAGAAATGCTGAGTTAAGAAAATCGATTGATTAATGAATTCCCTCTTAGCTCCAAGAAAATTTTTTTCATGGTAATAACTGACAACTTGGAATTTTTTTCATGGTAATAACTGACAACTTGGATGTTGTTGATTTGAACTTAACTCAACCATGGACCATTCTTGGCTAAAAAGAGCTTGGCTTACACAAAATATAAGTTCTTAGCCTTGGCAATGAATTGCTTAGATTTGCAAATGCCATAACTTAGCTCATGTTTTATATTCATGGAGATAGGATGGGTTTGGCATGCTTAATTGCCACGCATCAATGACCTTTTACCATGTCTCAACACATGTACCAAGAGTACTTAGTAAGTTTTTCTCGGCTTTATATTGAGTAAAGTTCAGAACCTAGTTTAACATTGTAGCCCGGCACTAACATTGTTGTGAGCTTAGACGACTGGCCTTGTTAGAGTTACTATCAGAGCTTAGATTATGAGTAATAGATTGGCATCCACACAATTTGTATAAAAGAGGACAAGTTCATGCTACACTTCACCAATCAAACTTGTTCGGCCTCCAAATGAACTATTAACTCAAAATTTTTTCCTCTCTTGGCATCTCACACATCAATCAAGGATAGCTCGATTTAGTGTTAACAGCGCAAGTCAAGTCTTGATTAGACTATATTTTCTTTAGTTGCTGATTGGAATTCATTTAAATAATTAGCTTACTTACTCGGATTCACCACTTACGAGTAATCATAGATCAGGGTAATCGTATTCGACCGTTCGTCAACCTATGTGTACGTACTTCACTGAGGGCGGATTGTATCCCATCCTTCAAATTGACTAGTTTACTATTAGTAAATGTTTTCACATTGTGTGATGCATCATAAAATCTTATGCTCACGATAACTTGTAGGCTTATGTTTAACTCAGGAACCGTATACTCAGCTCAGATCTATCATGGTCAATGAATTCCATACATTCAAATATCCCATACACTTTGATAAGAAAGAGTGAAGTTATAATTTAAGGTCTTCATATCAGACATATTGCCTAATACTTTGCTCCATCCATTGTACTAAGCATGTAGTTATTCAAAAATGTTAGAGCAATTAATGGACCCTTTTCCAAAAGTGCAGGGTCATTCAAGATATAAATGGCAGTTACTTAGAGGTAGTTTTCAACTTTCACGGTGGAAATAATCACATATCTACAATAATTAAGAATCTAAACTAGATCATTTTCAAGGACCATGATAAAGTAAGAAAAAGAAACTATAGTACTATATTTTAAAGCCAGAAAGAAGAAAAATTTAAATTAGTGAAATATAAGCGATGAATTATGAATAGACTTGTGTGAATTCCAAGAAGATATGAATGGAAGCAAGTAAAGCGAACCAAATTTGGAGGAATCCATCAAAGGAAGAACATCTCGCTAAGCAATTTTAGAATAACATCGAGAATTGTGGCAATAAATATACGTTCCCATAAACAGTACTAATTATTGACTGGTGATTTAATGGTTAGAAGGGGCACCAAAGGGTGGTTTGACGCGATTACTCCAATGCTTAAGTTAGCCCTCCTATGATGAAAGTAAAGTTATCACATAATAGGAAGAGTGAGAGAATGAAAGGAGATCCCCTAGTAGGGTTCTTGTTTAGTATTTATAGTAGGTAGTTGGGTACATGTATACGGATGGGCCAAGGAGTTGGGCTTAAGCCTTGATATTATTGTAATAGGCCTTCAGCCTATTTTACTATAAAACACTATCAATAGATATTTCTCTACTAAGTTATGCAAGTATAAAAGATCATGTATAGCCACTCCTACTGTGCTTTGCCCGTTCTACTAAGTGTGTAAGTAAGTAACCAATGAAGAACTTTGTGAGCAAGATTCTTCCATTGTGATTGTCTTGCAAACTTTAGATCGTTGTACTTTTCTCCACTAGTTTTGTCCAATAAGAGCTTAATGTAACATCTAGAGGTAGTTCATATGGAAAAGTGTAGAACACCAATGATTAAGCAAATTCTAACTCATACAACCTCCATACATATGCCAAAATCAACCATAGTTAGAGTGAATTCTACATTTATCAATTAAAAAGAAATATATTCTTTGCTTCACATGAAATTCTCTTATGCTCCAAACTCACAATTGTAAGGAACTTTAAGGTAAGTTCTCTTGTACACTAGCACCTTTATACTCGACAACTTATCCCAGCATCCAATCTTAACGATACCACATATTTCAGTTTCCATGTTAAGTTGTTTAATAACTTCCCAATCTAAATAGCTTGATTTGGAGAAATCTTTCTTAATTAACATCTCATATCAAGTAAGATGTTTCGATTTATCAAATTTGAGCAAATGGTATAGGATATAGTATGGCTCAAAGAGTCTTCCATACACTTTAATAATTGTCTATGTTCATCTTTTTAAATAGGCTGAATGGTATAGGATATAGTATGGCTCAAAGATCATGATAAAATAGCGTGGGCAATTGGGATTGATCTAGAAATTATATCAACTATGTGGTAGGCATGGTGAAAACCAACATTGTATAAAGCCTTTTATCATTAAAGTAGAAGTCCTTCATACAATTGAATTGAAATCAAGAAATAATTGTTGAGATTAGACAATTAGCATAACAAACATGAGAAGATGTGGATTCAAGTTTCACAATATATATCTACATGTATCTTTGAATTCATGAAAGTAAAGAATTCATCCAAATTCATATAAGGCATGGAAAAATCATGTGATTTACTCCTACAATTGCCAAAACAAAGCAAAACATGTAGAAAACTCAATCTAAATCAAAACCCTAAGATGTCTTCTCTCTATTCACAAATCCTAGAATAATTACCAAATAATCCTGGAAGAAGAAAAGGGAATAAAGTTAAACACATACTTAGTGTAAGATGTAGATGCAAGAAAAACCCTAATTGCAAAAAAGAAATCAAGCACCATGTAAGAAGTAATGAGAATGAGAGGTAGTGTGAGATAATGTTGTGAAGATCATGTGAGGCATGCTAAAGTGTTTGAAGTAGAAGAGGTACATATTATGAGAGAAACATGGCCATATTAGGGAATATGTCAGTTGAATTTTGAGTTACCTTTATGAATGTAAGTCTAAGGAGAATCACGGTCAGAATCATAAGCATGACTATCAACCATGATATTTATTGCAAACAATGGTTGAAATTTCAACATGATCACGGTTGGAATCATAGGTGCAATCTTGCTTGTGATCTCCATTGCCCAATACCTTACCTATAACCAGTAAGGATTATGCCCTAGATTACGAGTTCGATTTTGTAACCATGATTCACTTGTCTTGTTCCTTCTCATGTCCAATGAGGATTATGCCTTAGATTACGGGTATGATTCTGGGTGGACTTTGCTCAACTAAATTCACTTAGCAGCTAGAGAAGATCATGCCCTGGTTTTAACCATTAAATAATGTAAAAGAAAACTATTATATTCAAAAAATAAGTTTGGAACAGCTAGTTATGTCTAACAATTAGGTCTTTACTAACCCTTAACCATGCATGAATAAGAAGTTTGTCATCAATCTTCTCCCACCTTTTTCTAAGTTCTCTAAGTTTTTATTTTTTATTTTTATGTTAAATGTTGTAGGTGTTGCAAACTTACACTCCTTGGTGTTCAAGTGATTGATCAAATGTAGGTTGAGAAGGACTTGTACTAGTTCTATTGTATTATTAAATGCTCTCAAGCATAAAGTTAGGAGGATATTGAAAATAAGCAGACATTATATTTCTCAAATTATAATTGAAATTAGATGCTAGGTTGAAATTTTGTGAGTTTTGGTTAATAGGAACATTTTGGGGGTATTGAAAACTCCAAAGACGATGAAAATATGAAGTAAATGGAAAAAAGAGCCATTTTGTGTCATCAAAGATATTTAAAAATTCTATACTTTGTAAGTGCTATAAATGGCGGTAAATTTTGAGAATTATTGGGATCCATAAGTTTTCTCAATTTTCAAATAAAGAGAGTTTTACAATTGGGTAAATTGAAGTGAATTTCATATGAAAAAACTTATTTTAACCATTAAACAATGCAGGAAAGAATTTAATCCAAGCTGCTAAATTAAAAAAATAATGTAAGTAGAGTAAATTTTTTTTCCCAATTTTGATGAAGAGGAAAGAAAATTGAAAAAGCAAGATATGGTCCTTCCCTTGCTTTCAATATCATCCTAATTCCACATATTTAGGACTCATTTTTGTGCTACCTAGCACTTCTAAGGACTTTCTTTGAATTCCTAATTTTATCAGCCCATCTTTTTAAACATTCAGGAGAGCCATAGATCCTACTCCTAGACATGCCCTACGAAAGAAAACAATGATGGTAGAAATAATCCAAATAATAAAATGTAAGGAAGGAATAAACAAGTAAAGAATAATGGTTGAAACAATAAGTCAAATGGTTTTCCTAATATTAAAATCTATAGCCCCTAGCAATAGCGTTAAAAACTTGATTGGAGGTAAATGCATCTATTGATTTTATCATATAGTGGATTTAAGTCTAAATGTTGATCCCTTAAGGATTAGTTATTGAAATACTAGTACTTCTCTCTTATTTTCCTATTATCTAACCTAACAACTAAGTGCAAATTATTAAATTACTAAATCTAATCAAGCTAAACTAATCTAAAAGAACAATAAAGTAAAAGAAATAAAAAATAGGAAAATAAAGGAAACAATAAAGATTATGAAAAGCCCATGAACTTTAGTATTCAAATAATAAATTTCCCCTAGAATCTATGCCATATTCAATCTCATTCTTGTTATTAGACCATGGGGATTCCTTAAGTAAGTTAATCAGAATTGCTTCTCAAATTAACCTCTAATCTCAATTATACCTTACTTAAGTCACTTCTACAATAAAATATATCAATATTGTATTAAACTTTTGAATATAACAATTAGGTTACCCTAATCTAGAGAAATTAAGTATAGCTCATTTCTACTCCAATTCCTTCTAATTACATAAATCTATTCACAATATAATTTCACAATCTCTAAGGTGAAATCAAACATTAAATTAGAAAGCTAGCAATATTAATTCAAAGAACAACAAGAACATGTAATTAGCTCTCAATAACAAGAAATCATAGATTGAATTAAACAAAAGGAAATAAGCATCTATACATAGAATTCTAGGATATAATATTCAAATATTAAAAAGAAACTAAAAAGAAAGGAGGAAAATAAACATGGGAGAAGGTTAAGAGACAACCCTCTCAAGTCTTCAAAACCTGGCCTCTCCTATCTATTTCTAAATTACAAGACTTACGTAGATATTTATAGCACAAAAGGAATATTCAAATATATGTAAAATGTATCTTCAACGTATCTTGAAATATCTCTTACATATCTCTTTATTTCCAAATTAGGCTCCTAAATAAAAATACATGGAAGCATGGCATGGCATCGATATTACAAGATCAATAAGTAAGGTTTGTGGCTGCAATTCTTAGGTGCGAACCTCTAGTTAACTATTTTTTTATTTTTTTTTCATTTCAACCCATGATCTCAATCCATAATCTATACTCTTGGGTGCAATTCTTTTCAAGGCTTCAAAACTTGTAAAAATCATCTTTAGATTAGCCACAATTGATCAAATCCTTCAAGCCCATCAAATAAAGCCTAAAATTAAAATATAAACCAATTAAGTACCAAAATTACTTAAAATACCCAAAAAACACATAAAAACACTATCAAAATAACGTATAAAAATATGTACAATTTAATAAAACTCCTCCTCTTTGCCCTACCCCCCAAAAAAAGGCATGGTCCCCCATCTCTTACCTTTGAAGAAGATAGGGTGTATCGAGCCTGATTTTTCAATTTCTTTTATTTAAAATTGATTTCTCCATTTCTGATTAATACTAAACCCTAACCCATTTAATATTAATCATCGACTAAAGAAATTGAGAAATTTCGGGTTTTTTATTGAAAATTATTTTTGGAGTCGCCACCCGACCGAAGTCGAGAAAAAAAAAAGAAACCGTAATCAATTGAGTGGATTGATTGCGATTTGGCTACCGGTCTTTAATTTTAATTTTAAATGAAGAATTAGAGGGTTCCAAGTTTGGGGGCTAACCTATTAAACCCTTAACGAGTACCACTATTTATTTACCAAAATTAGAATTATTCTTCTAATTATAATATTTAAAAAATAAATAAATAAATAAATAAAATCAAAAGAAAAAAGAACCTAAGTTTCTACATATTTTATTATCGCTCCGAAGGTGCCTATGTACCCGCCAGCTGGGATTAGATGATCGTAGTTCTCTTAAAAAAATTTTAGTGTGTTGATTGATTTTAATTTTGAAAACCGACCGAGTTTACGTTATTATTAATTTAGTTTTTTAAAGAAAACTCTAAAAGGGTCCTAATTCACTAAGTCTTTTATTCTTATTTTATAAAAACTCTCTAAAAGTCCTATTTTTTAAAACAGGATTTTTATTATTTTTATTACCAAAATAAATTTCTAAGTGAGAAAATCCTAAAATCATAATGTTAAAAATATACCTAAGCAAAAAAGGGATAAAATAGTTTTCTATATGAGGAAACCCTACAAAATTAATCTTATTAATTCCTATATAATACACTTATACTAATACTAAAAACTCCTAAACTAACATATTCATATATTATATCACTAATAGATAATGTAATAAGGCATATAATGAAAATAAATAAAAATAAAAAAAACAATCTTCTAAGGTCTATATATCTCTATATTATCATAATATACTTAATCTATATTAAAGCTAATGCTAAAAGAAATATCTCAAACTAAGAAATACACATATATACATATATACAGCACAGCATGTTAAACTACAAAAATCTCAAAAGCAATAATATAGTACGATAATAATAAATTAGAAATAATAATAATAAAGAAAAAACTTAGATAGAAACTGAACCTGATAATGCCGAGCTATGGCACGCGTGTAATGTCGTTTGGAGCAACGTTGGATCAATCGGATGTTTGCAACAGTGGTGGATTTACGGCTATGGTGGCTTGGGATCGGGTTGCTATCAGTCAGCGCGGTCACTAGAGTGTCGTTATTCGTCGACAATCCGTACGTAAGTGTACTGTTCAGTCAGTACTACTACGGTGTGTGAGCTGCTACTAATGCTGTTATGCTACGGTAAGGATGGGGCTATTCATCGATGCGTTCGGACGAAGAAAAGATAGGCGTGCTCACTGGTTGGTGTTGCGCTTGTGTGGCTGCTACAATTGGTTGGGGTCTGTTATGGTCATGGAGAGTGGATAGAATGCTATTGTGCGTGTGATTGTGAATGCACATGAACAGTACTTAGGGTTAGTTAGATGTTGGCACTGTAATGAAGCGTACGAGGATGGAGAGGACCTAGACGCTAGTGTTCGTATATGAGGTGTACTCAAAGTGATAGTGTGTGTGTAGGACTGTGTTGGAGATTGTGTATGTAACGACAGTTGGACGTGCGATGGATAGATTGGTTTGGGTTCGTATAACTACGTGTGTGCATGCGAAGATGGGTTTGGTCGGGTATGTTTTATAGTGATGAGTAAGTGGGTGGACGGAGTGGGTTGATGTCAATGGTTGTTAGGGATGTGGTGGTTAAGCAACAGTGAAAGAGAGAGATCAGTGATTGGTGTGTTAGGATCGTTGGTTTGTTTCAATTCTGGCTTTGTTGGGAGTGAACAGAATTGGTGTATGCTTGGGTATGAAGATATGGGTTGCAGTTGAATAGTGGCAAGAGAGAAGCTGCTGTAGGAGAGAAGTGATTAGAGAGGCGTCAACAATGTAGAGTTGTGTTTGAACAGTGGCTGGTAATGTTCAAATTTGCTGTATAGTAGAGTATGGTTAGGGGGCATCGGTAAAGTGTGGAAAGGAGGCAAGAGTGATCGCGTGTTTGTACTGTTCATGGAGTTATGTCTTGCTGTTGCTACTAATTTTGCTACGTGCGTTCATGGACTGTTGCCACTATACTTAAACTATCTAATTCTCTAAAATTAAATTTTTTTAACTAAACTAAAACTAAAATTATTTATTCCTAATATAAGTTACTTCCTAAAAATCTATGAAATTTTTATAATTTTTTTTTATTTTTATTTTTGAATTAGGACCCTTTTTGTAAAAATAAAAATTAGAACTATAGAAGGGCAAAAATTAGGTATCTACAGGGTGTTAGAGCCTCCTACTTCTATGAGTGGATTGACTTCTATAGCCCTAGTAGTTAAAGATAAGGCAAAACAGAAAACTGATCCTCCCCATCTTATTGAGGCTAAGGCTTCCACTATTGCTGCCTTTGCTCGGCGTCCTGAGCAGATCGAAGACCTTAACTTCAAGGATTTACCTAACTTAGGTGATCTAAAACATTATAAGACTTATTTTCTGTAACTTTTTGCTGTTTGCTTTTTTAACTATATTATTTCAAAGTTAGTATGCTGGCAGAAAATGGTTATAAATATACTTTGATTGTGAATGCTAGCCATCAAGTGTTTCTAGTATGTATGCCCCATTCTCGTGGTTCTCTCTGATTCTAACTAGCTCTACCTAGTTAGGAGCCAAAATGCTAGTCTTATGCTTCTCACTTCCACTAATGTTACGTACAAATAAGAATTTGTCCCTTTTTAAAAATAGTTGAACACTATACTACAAATTGACTCACTTACAAATAAAATAATTGAATTTTAGTGGAAATTGCAAATTTCTGTAAGCATACCAATCTATTAATAGTATAGGGAGAGCAACCAAGGTCGTATTTTGTGGTGAAGGAAAGAATAGAGTTTAGAAAGATTACTAAATACTAGATTTTAATAGTTCTACTCTAATCTAGGTAAATCAATTTAACAATTCCAAAAGAAGGCATACAAGTTATCTAAAATAACGAAAAGACTATAATAAAATTAAACGTAGATTTTAGCAAATTTCTTAATATTGAGAGTAGATTTTTTATTTTTACAGAAAGATATATAAGTAACAAGCAAACAATCATTTGAGATCGTTGTAGTCATGCTATTAGAGTATATATAATAGCCTAAACATGGATTTTACTCACATCCATTGAAATTATCCCACTTTTGTTTCATAAATTCGATCATGTAGTAAGAGCATTATATTATCAACTCTCATCTACTCTATTAGCTAGTTATTTATGTCCTGTCACTACTTAAATAATTATGTTATAATCAATTTCTCATCCTAACCAATTTTAGTTCAAAGTGAGTATAAAGATTGTAGCCCTAATTTTCAAGAATTACCCATCCGTATTAAGGATCCTAGATTTTACTATGGGTTTTCAAATCATATTACAGTATCTAGACCCTATTAGGTTAATAAGAGAGAGGCTCAATGTGTGGAAAACGCTATCTAGCTCAACATTAACCCAACATTCAAGTGATACCTAATTATTCTATAGAACTAAGAAAAATTCCAAGTCTGTAGTATCACAATATGAGAACATCAATAGCCACAACTATTTCATCATGTTCATACACTATCTATAAACACAGTAAGCAATATTCATCATATTCATGGAAGTTAAACATTTAATACATAATACACGTGAATATGAAAATAAACATTGTATTAAACATGGAAAATGTAAAAAGAAAATTACAAAACCAATCTCCTCAACTTAAGCAATGGAGCTCCTCAAGATTTTTCCAACAATCTCCATGAATGCAATGGAAATCCAAATACCTAAACCTTGAAAAGAGGTAAAATCCATTAGAAATCTATGTTACAAGTATGAAAATACAAGAAAATGCCATTGAAATCGTAAAACTACACTAAAATAGCCTAAGATAACTTAAAGGGAAAGAAAGTGATAAAGAAAAAACCCTAAAACCTAGAAATTTCCTCAAAAAGTTTGCTACGAAATGAGGAAGGAGGACTTTTATCTCAGGTTATCACTAGTAAGATGGTAGGTTAAGTTGTTGTCAAGCCAGTGGACACATATTAGCCATTAGTCCTTTTTTATCCTTAATGAAATGGTGTGTTTAATCTTCAAGGGTTTAGCATACCAATAGGACGGAAGCTAGGACTATCGTTAGGATGGTATAGTCTACTTTTTATGATATGATGACATGAATTTAGCATTTTTTTTATGACTAATTTGCACTAATTTAAAATTTATTCTTGTTATGTTATTGTAAGCCTAATTTGTTTAATTTTAATTTCAGGGACTTCCAAGAGCATTTCCAGTTTAATTTGGACACAAGCATTGATCACGGATTGAAGTGGATGAGAATCGAGCGTAGAAAATGAGCCCAATAAAGACCACGGTGAACAATCATGGCTATAGTCCCCACCCAAGTTCCCAACATCTTGCAATTTCATCAAATTTTCAAGTTTTCATGCAAAGTGCAAGTATATGCCCACACTCCATGACCGTGTTCACGACCATGTACCTAAGGCATGGACATCCTATGATGAGCAAATCTTTTATTTTTGTTAAGTTCTCTTTATAAACCTAGCCCCATTGTCTATATATAGATCCTTAGGCTTAGGTTTTCATGGAGAGCACCCCTTTGGTAAAATAGTAAGCTAGAATTGTATCGAAAATCTCTCAATTACTTCTCTTATTTTCATTATCATGTTGTTCTTCTTTTGATTGTTCTTAGTAAATTATTATTAATATCTAGTTCTTTTTGCAACACTTTATTTTTCTATCTATGAATTTATTCTTTGATGATCTAATTACATAGATTTTATTGTCGTCAATTAGTGTTTACTCGAGTTGCTAATTAATGTATGAGTTTGCTATAGAGACATGAGTCTTACAATTGAATGAACAAGTGTAATTAGAAAGAATTGAGAACATTAAGAGATTAGATACTAAATTTCTTTGGATTAGGGTAACTAAAGGTAGCCAACCTAATAACAAGATCTAAGTCTTTAATGCGATCCTACGATACTCTATTTAGAAATGATTAAGGTAGAGAGGGTCTTAGGATTAAGAAGAGGCTAGAGATAAGAGTCCAACCAATTTAGAATATAAATTCCATAGGAATAAGATTTAGGAATCTCTACAGTCTAATGAATAATTGAGATTGAATAGTTGCTCAAAATTAGAGGATAGGTAGTGACAATTTACTAAGGATTATGAATTATTTCTTTGAATCATGCTTGTTTTACTTTAGTTTATTTAGTTTTGTCCCTATTTATTTTATTGTTATTAATTAGATCATTTTCTCTTATTCATCTTTTTTGTTTAATCATGACTATCTCTATATTGTAAAGTTAGAGAATTGGTTATTTTAGAGTACATTGCTAGTAATTACGTTCTTACATGCATGGTTCTCTATGCGATCAACACTCAGACTCACATCCATTTAGATCTATACCATAACTTAACCAGATATACTTGCTTGACATACAGTTATCAAGTTTTTGGCACCGTTGTTAGGGAACCAAAAGAGTAACCTAGTTAGATATTCGCAAAAACCTTAATTTCTAATTATTTTAACATTTTCATAATAATCTTTCCTACAATTCTTTTGGTGTTGTCTTTATTAGTATGCTTTTTAACCAGTTCAATGTGTAGATATTAACCATCCAATTGCATTAAGGAAATGATTCAACCATCAAGCCAATGATGTAAAACAATAACACTCCTTGGGAGGCAGCCTAAGTTTGGTTTGGTTTATTTCAATTTCAATTATTTTTGTTAGTTTATTAATTTATTTTGTTATTTTTTCATGAGTCAATTCAAGTATCAAGCTTTGTACATAAGTTAGTGTTTTTCTGCTTGAACAATTTAATTTCATCTAAAAATAGTATTAGATTCATTGATGCAATAGTGAATTTAAAGTTATCATCCCATTGAATTGATTTTTGATCCATATATGTATTTCAATTCATTCTAATTTCAGGCTTTTCAAAGGAAATTGTAGAAATCAAGTCAAGGGAATAAAAATTGTAGAAATTTAAGACATGAAGAAGAACAAGGTCAAGGTCTACACCATGGAGATGGACTGTGTTCCCCTCTTAAGGAATTTTGAGAAAAACTTCAAGGAAATTTAGGAGGAGAAGTCCATCGGCCAGGACCATGCCTATGGACCTCACCCATGGTCTATCCAAGTAACACAAAAAATAAAACAACATGGACCTTGGCCAAACTACATAGCCAATGATAGAGATCGTAGACTGATTACATACTGTCAAGCCCGAAGGCTTGCTCAAATGGTTTGACAAGGTGTCTAAGATGAGTTGAACACCCAAGAGTAATGCTCCACATTCAAGAAGCTACCAAGGTGACTAGCCAAGGTACCAAGCTAACCCCTTTAAAACACTCTTATCCAAACAACAAATCAAAGTGCTACTAACCACATTCGTATCAAAGTCGAGCTGAAAATTGTTGAGAGCTAAACACCCAAAGCTAACTTGAAGATAAGTCGCCTATAAACCTACCCTTATTCGGTCCCAATTGTTCGAGTTGTCGAACTGTCGACATCGACCTAATTGAAGCTGCCCTTACTCGGCCAAGATTGTCATTGGGACCATAGAATGAGCAAAATGATGCATGTCTTACCTTTTTTCAATAATCTTACTATCCCTTCTGTAACCAAATATTCTTTTTTCATGATTACATTGATACCCTTATAAATTATTCCCCTTTTTCCTTAACTAGTAGGAATCTTCTTTTTTTTTTTATAATTTACTCTAACCTAAGATTTACCCTAGTTAGATCCTATAAATACTTGTATATTGTAATGGCCACAACAAAGAATAGATTGAATTTTTAGATATACCCTTTTAAGGTAAGTATTCTATTGCTTACTCTCAAGCAACTCTTATCTAACTCATTAAGAATGGACTAGTAACGAGTGACCTCTGACCATACTTATGCATCATATCAAGTGTGACTTAAGCTCATGTGAGGCATCGATGCGTCATATCCTATTTCAGTATACAGGAACCCTTACTCAAGCCTTGACTTTTATTTACTCTTTATACCATCTTACGGTTTGAAATTACACCATTAGTTCATGCAATACCAAACATCATGTGTTCATTTATGCCAGACTATATCATCTTAGTATCAAAGCTTAGTTACGTTCAGAGCTAATCTTTGTTACGTTGTTCTATAAGTAATTTGTTATTGCTTTTGTGCATCTAGAGTTCAGTTGAAAACATCGGAGTTTGATAGGTGAAAAAGTGTAAAGAAATTATGTGCTCTATTTTCCCTTATTTCTTGTATACAAAAACAAAGTGTGCATGTTTGCTTGTTCCTCGCATAGTTGTCATAAGTAGTCGGAGTATTAGTTATTAGACTACTGTTGTTAATTGCGAAGAGAACTTTGAGAGGAATTTTAACTAGCAAACTTGTGGGATATCTTATAATGTCAGATTCAAGTGTTTAAGGAACTCTAGCTAACCAAGAGAGTGGTGCTCAAAACAATCAAGGTCCGCAAGGAAGCTTTACACCATAGTCATTAGGTGATCGACTGGATAGACTCATTGACCTTATGGCTACTTTGGTGACTATCATCAATGAAGATAAGTAGCAAGTTAGAAATGACCCATATGAAGGGCTAAATAGCCAGAGAGAGGCAATGGCCAATTTGGTAGAGTTAATACCCCAATTTAACCATCTCAAGCTAAATGAGTAAATAGGCTTACTGTCACGAACTGAGGACGGCCTAGTCGTGGCAGATGCCATATACTGTACGAAGAACCCCTGATTGGTTACCCTTCCAATCAAGAACTCTTCACACAATATACAAGGCTCTACAACCACTAGTTTCCAAAGAACATCCAGATTCACATGATATCATCACACAAACATATATATATAACTTGAGTTATAAAGCTCACAATACATAGTAATTAAGTATATCTAAGTCTATAATACTAAGATAAACAAAAGTACATGGGTAAGAGTCTACATAAACTATTCTCTCTCAGTATACAGGACAGCTCGCTCTTGCCCAAGTCCCTAAGCTAACCTGTGGCATCCTTCGGCCAGCCTCTATGAATAGGCTATCTTGCAGCAAAAGTCTAAAGGGGTGTAAGCCTAAGTTTAGTGAGCAAAACCCTCAGCCACACCATAAACAAGTTATAAATACATTATATTCACGCATATGAACGAATGATCAACAAGAATAACAAACAATACGTATAGTTAACTAGTTCATATACGCAACTTGGATTTAACGCCCTCCGAAGTCAGGGTTGGAGTTTATACGGCACTAATCAGATCTGGGTATTATACTAGAACTTACTTTACTATGGAACTCCACGTTTCGTACTTATATCAAATAATTCTTTTATTTTCATAAAAAAAAAAAAACAAAGTTCTAGTATAATCGTGAGTAGGCCTCTACAGTCCACACTTACCCCTAAACGGAAGCCTCTAGACTCGACCCTTAGCAGGTGGTTGGCGCCTCCAATGCCTAATGTTCCCGCGGGCCAGGGTAAGGTCATTTTGTATGTGTGCACCGTACAGAACCAATAAATTAATAGAATCAACCCCCGAATGGCCTCTCTTTACCTTCGTGTGATGTGACGGTCGGAATTGTATCCATGCTATGCATGTTAATGCATGTCCTAGTTTCTTTTTATAAGCCAAGTATAATTAAGTTCGAATTATGTTGTGACCATCCAATAGTATACACAATCATTTTCTATACTACCATGCAATAAACAAGTCATTTTCTATACTTAAGGAAAATTCACAACTCCACACACAATTACATACACAAGCATTTCCCGAACCCCACACCGTAGTCAATTAACAAATATATTTAAGTCCACTATCTACAATCACAATCAAGCATGGAATCATAGGGTAAATACTCATTCAGCCATGGCGACTGGCCCTAATCATAGTAATCGATCGGAAGATCCTCGCTCGCCTCGGGATCACCTGATCATTACGATATAATAATGCTAGTAAGTAATTGAATTAACTAATAAGTCTAAATTTTTATTTTCCTAATTCTACTTAAATTACTATCGACTTTCATCCGGTTAGACGTTATTATTAATCGTATGTAACTTTTTTGTTTTATTTCTGATATTTATGACTTTATAATCGTTTTTTATTGTTTTCGGACGTACATTCACACGGTAATGTCCATTTTAGACATTAAGACCTATGTTTTATGATATGAACTAAATTTATAGAAATATGAACTATAGAAACTTAATTACTCTTTTTGCTTATATTTATACCTTTTGTTTATACTTAATGATTTAGTTAACCCTTAAATTCTTATACTTAGAAAATTTTACTTTGCTATTACTAATTTATATACTTAATTGAGTATAATCCAATTTGGAAAGTGTATTAGGGTTTACTAGTTTAGGTACTTAATTATTATACACTCTTTACTCTTCTTATTTTCTTATTTTATAATCTATGCTTATGTCATCGCTTACATCATCATTTGCTTATGTCATTGCTTATGTCATCACTTGCTTATGTCTTGGCTTATGTCATTATGTGATTACATCATCACTTACTTCATCATTTGATTACATAAGTCTCACCTCATGCTTATGTCATGTATAAAGGTCTTATGTACATTTCACTTAACCCTTATGTACATATACCTTTACTATACTTATATGTATATGAGTATACTTATACATATACTTATACTTATATCATATATATACTTATGTACATACTCATATACCTATACAGTCATATACATATTTTTGTATACAAGTTCGTATGCCTAATCTTTCCCTTAAGAAAATCCTTCTAATATCATTCTTTTGTGTTTTTAAGTGTGTATTTAGTGTAGTATAGGTATGTATAGTTAGGTTTTATCTTAATTTAGGTTATGTAAATGGTAAATACCTATGTACAAAGGTTCCTATACAAGTATTCTTTTGATATTTCCTTATGTACACATACTTAAGAGCACATGCACATGTATTCCTTTCCTCTTCTTCATGGTTCCTTACTTTCTAAACTTAAAGATGAGGAATTTATGCCCTCTTCTTCAAGATCATAATTAACACAAGTCTACTTCTCTAATCTATCTAATTACCTAACTAATGAAGAATATAAAGCAACATAAAGTAACTTAAGTACATACCTTAGTTTGTGTTGGAATTAAGGAGACAAAAAGTGAAGTGATGAAAGTGAAAGGGGAAGAAGAAGCTCATGGCAATGGAGGGATGTTTTTGTTTTGTTTCTTTTGTTTTGTTTTCATAATGGAAGAAAGCAAATGGTGGGGTCTAGAAGGGGAATAAGTGGATGGAAATTTAGGGGAAAAAGAAGAAGAGAAAAATCAAAAGAAAAGGAAAGAAAAGCTATCATTAAGTGTTAAGATATTTTCTTTATCTCTTAGTGTCTTTTGTTGACTTTTCAAATTGTTGACTTTGGTCAACA
The DNA here is from genome assembly GCA_024138015.1 of Lumnitzera littorea. Taxonomy (NCBI): domain Eukaryota; kingdom Viridiplantae; phylum Streptophyta; class Magnoliopsida; order Myrtales; family Combretaceae; genus Lumnitzera; species Lumnitzera littorea. Next base: position 85,561,226 of record JAMXBB010000012.1, read on the forward strand.
TGTGTTGACTTGGTCAACTTTTCTTAAGCATATGTAATTTTGTACACATAATGTAGTGATTAAGGGAAATTAAGGGAGAAATTAAGGAAATGAAGTATTTGGTGAATTGATTAGTAAAAATAGATGATGGGGTCTTACTTTAAGTATTTATAGCTTATAAACATCATTTGGTAAACTACTTAGTGTAACTAGTATGAAAAATACTAATTAGAGTATTAAAGTTCACTATATTTAGCTTAATCTTCAACTATACCTCTAACTCTATATAATACTATCTTAATCATATACTTAAGAGATAAATATAATCTATGATTCATTATCTTAATTTCTAAAGGATTATTTGAGGATTCAGACATATATACATGAATGAAGGTCATCTCTAACCTTTTACTAATGATTTGGCAAAATACGAGGATTTTATTGTCAATTAGGGTTTTAGGGTATACTATGATGAATTAGTGCACATATGTCTTTAAGGTGATCATTTTAGGGTTTCTATCACTTTTGAATGAAATCTTTAGCATTTAGAAACATTTAGGGTAGAAAAGTTCCTTATACAATTGATTAATTTTTTTAGGGTTTTCACTTTTATTAGCCTTGTCAACTTCTAAATTGTCTAATATAGTTGAGTTTATTTCAAAAGCTAGATCGAAAATTTTAAGGGTTTACACTTACTAGGTGTAGGCTAGCACTCGATGAAATTGAAGAGGAGGAAGAGAAAGGAGGCAACGAAGTAGTATAGTACTATGTACTAGAAGAGAGGAATGATTAAGCCCCTAGAGTTGAAGGGTTGAGGATGCATATTCTAAGTTCTTCTAGTAGTAGTGATGCTTAAGCTTACCTGGATTAGGTAGATAAGATTAAAAAGCAATTTGAATGCCAAGAAGTACTCGATAATGCAAAGGTTAAACTTGTTATATTGGAATTTACTAGCTATACCACCTTTTAGTGGAAAAATAAGTAAGCTACCCAAAGAAGAGAAGGAAAATGTAAAGTTAGGAGTAGGGATGAAATGGAGAGAATCATAAGTAAAAGGTTTGTTTTTAGCTACTATTTGCAAGATGCCTTCAAAAGGTTACAAGAGTTAAGGTAAGGAGGATTAGGTGTAGACGCGTATGTGAACGAATTCCAAATATTAATGATCTAATGTAAAGTTGTTAAGCTAGAAAATCGAATTGTAACTCAATTCATTGATGGATTAAAGTATGAGATTAGGGGATGTTTTGAAAACCCTAGATATTGGAATGCTTGATGATGCTATCTAAGCTGCCTAAAGGATAAAGAGGCGTTGGACAAGAAGATTTCAACCTCCTATCAATCGATTGGCCACTAGCTAAATTGTTCTAAGTAGAATTGTACAAAGGAAACCTAGTAAGGCTGGTGAGCCTAACCCACTCAAGTTACCTAAGTAGAGGGAGAAGGAAGTTTGAGAAAGGCCAAAGTTCGAGTAGGAAGATAAGTGAGATCAAGTGTTTCAAATGTTAAGGATTTTGACACATGGCCACTTAATATCTAAACAAAAGAACCATGGTAATCCATGGTGAAGCCCCAGCTATTAAGGTAGATAGTACTAATGAAGAGGAGAGGGACTCGAAAGAGACCAAATAGACTGAACTGTACGAGAAGGAGGAAGTCATATATAGTGAGGAAGGTAATTTTATGCTAGCTACTTTGGTGTTAAGAAAGGCAATGAGTGTGAGTCTTAAGCCCAAAGATGATTAGAGAGAGAATCTTTTCTACATTGGGTAGAAGGTGAATGGGTCGTTGTGTGCCCTAATTGTTAACAGTAGGAGTTATACCAACACAACCTATGCCTTATGGTCCAACAACTGAAGTTGCCAACCAAGCCTTACCCAAAACCTTATAGGCTACATTGGCTTAGTACGAAGAGAGCCTTATAAGTGAACAAACATGTATCTTTGCCAATCTATATTGGTAACTATTGAGATGAGGTACTTTATGATGTACTACCCATGAGTGCATCTCACATTCTACTTGGACGACCATGGATGTTTGACCATACTGTAACATACAATGGAAGGATGAATATATGTTCCTTAGAGTACGAAGGCAGAGAGATAAAGTTAAGCCCTATGATTGTTGAGTAAGTGAAAGTCATGCAAACCCAATTGAGTTGAGTCTTGAAGAAAGAGGATTTAGTGATGACTCGAGCTAAGCTGAAGAGAGAGGTAGAGCTTAAAGAGTCGACGTATTTGCTGGTTAGAAAACTACTTGAAATGAAGAGATTTGGGGAGAAACTACTACTTACCGTGGTAAAAACCTTGTTAGAAGAGTTTGCCAACCTGTTTCTAAATGAGCTACCGAAAGGTTTACCTCCAATTTGAGGCATCGAACAAGCAACTAACTTACAATTAAGAGCCACATTGTTGAACAAGCTTACTTATAGGTTGAACCTTGAATAGGCTACCGAGCTATAGAAGTAAGTAGATGAGCTAATGAAGAAGGGGTATGTATGCAAGTCCCTTAGCCCTAGTGTCATGTAAGCCCTATTAGTACCAAAGAAAGATAGGTCATGGAGAATGTGTATAGCTAGCCGAGCAATTAACCGCATCATCATCAAGTACATGTATCCCATACCAAGGTATGATGATATGTGTAGACACATCATTTTTACCTCCCTTATAATTTTAGAGTTTTTAAAATAGGGTAAAGGGTCTTAATTTTAAAAAAGCACAAAAAAGAGAAAAAAATAATAATAAAATAGTTTTTTAGACAATTTAAATAGAATAAATTTTTTTTTTTAATTTAACCTTTGTATTTTTGGGGGCCTTAAATAATTAAAAGAGAAGAGGGATATTGGGCCTAAGCTTACGTTTAAATCTAACCTAGGCCAACCTGGTCCATGTATACAATTTGATTACATATATGAACAAGGCATAAGCCAACAGCCTAATTGTAACATATTCTAACTTAATATTGCATATGATTTAAAGATCTTAGGTTCAATCCATAAAAGGTACAAAATGCATATTTTATTGTCTTCTCTCACTTGAACACTTGTCCATCCCTTATTGATACATGCGTCCATGTTACCCATTACGTCACCATGCCATGTCATTGCTACGTCATGCCACCTCATCTACCATGTCACCGACACATCATGCCATGTCATTGCCAGTCATCACCATGTCATCACCACATCATTGATACATCATGCCATGTCACTTACCATGTCGTTACTACGTCATGCCATATCGTCGTCATGTCAAAAGGTATACTCCTATGCATGTTGGACATACTCCAATACACTACTACGTATAATAAGTACACTCTTGGTGTATGTTAATTATGTTTCTCACACACAGTTTTGTATTTAGCATCACATATTATCTAAGTTTGCTTAGCCTAAACATGGAAGAAAATCATACTGAATCTAATATTTTCTCTCTTTAACTCAACCACGATACCTATAAATAGGGGATTCCATTTTATTATAGACCATCAACTCATCACTCATAAACAATTAAATCCACTTACAATGCTACTCTCTCTCTCTACACGACCTCTTTTTCTCTCTCTAGGAATCACATAAACTCAAGGCTTTCCGAGCAAGGACAAGCTGTGCTAGAAACTCTCCATGGTGAGAGCTTTTCAACCAGACCTAACCACTCCAATACCCAACTCCAACTTATGCAAACTCTAACTTGGCTTGGCTCTACTTTAGTTTTTTATTTGTGTTTTGTTCTCTACGTTTTGTATTTTTATTTATTTATTCTTGTAATGTGTTGTAACTATAACTAAAAAAAAGGAAAAAAAAAAAAGAAAGAGAAAAAGGATATAGAGGCATAGTTTATTTATTTTCTTTTTTTTTTTAGCCAAAACATAAAACAACAAAAAAATAAATAAACAATAACAAGAAAAATCATAAAAATAAATAATAAAAATAAAAAAATGAGAAATCCTTTTTCTAATAAAATAAATAAACTCTTAAAACTTCTTGTAGAATTTTATAAATGTAAAACACCAATCTAGGACTCTTTTCTTTTAGGCATGTTTTCTATGATTCAAACGTCGTTGCTATTATTCAGACGTCTTTGCTATTATTCAAGTTTCTTTTCTATAATTAGACATCTTTTCTACGGTTAGGCATATTACTCATGGTAATTACATATTTCATGAAAAGTTGTATTTAGGTATTTTAGGATTTTTCTAAAAAGTTTTATTACTTAGAATTTGTTTTTTCAAACAAAAAATAAATAAATGTACCTTTTTTAAAAAAAAATTAGGATATTTTAGAATTTTACCAAAAATAAGAACACCAAATTAAGACCCTTTCCTGTTAAGTGTTTTTCCTAAATAAAATTAAATGGCCAAAGAACTTAAAACCAACCATTTTCAAAATTAAAAAAAAAAAAAAAAACCAACATGTCTAACATTTTATAAAGAAACCACGTACGTCTAATCCCAAATAGTAGGTACATAGGCACTCATATACAAATATGGAGCGACTTAAAATATGGAAATTTTTTTTTTCATATTTTGTTAATAATTTTTTAATTTAATTAATTTAGTTTCATGTGAATGATTTATAAATAACTGTATCGAAACATGAAATTAAAATCAAAAAGTTAAAAAAGTGATACTCATTAAGAGTTTAAAAAATTAGCTCTTAGACCTAAAGTCTTTGGTTTTTGAACCTTTTTTCTAAAAAGTTGGCTTTTCAAGTGGATCAGTAGTTAGGTTAAATTAGTCCACCCAATCAATTTAACCTATCACTCTTTTTCTCAACTTCGGTTAGGTAACAACTCGAAAGGATTTTCAAAATACATTTAAAAACTAAGTTTTTCTTAACTCCTAGTCGAGGGTTAGTATTAAATGGGTTAAGGTTTAATGCTAATCTGGTTAAGGAAAATATTTTAAAAACAAAGAAAAATTAGGCTTGACAATATGCTAGATGAGCTAAATGGAGCAAGACTATTCTCTAAGATTGACCTCAAATCTAGATACCATCAGATTCAAATACATAAGGGTGATGAGTGGAAAACCGCATTCAAAATACGCTATGGATTATATGAATGGCTTATAATACTGTTTGGACTATCCAATGCGCCAAGCACATTTATATGCCTGATGAATCATGTGCTTTAAGAATTAATAGGAATGTTTATCGTGGTTTATTTTGATGACATCTTCCCTAACCTGAAGACTTATTAGGAGCATCTTTAAAGATTTGTTGCAAAACTCTAAGCTAAACAACTTTACGCCAGTTTGAAGAAGTGTGACTTCTGCTAATCCGAAGTGATATTGTTGGGATTTATTGTAAGTGGTGGTAGCATATGAGTTGATGAAGAGAAGATTAAAGCGATTACTGAATGGCCAGTGCAGACCACTTCAGCCAACGTAAGGAGTTTCCACGACCTGGCATTGTTCTATCGTAGGTTTATAAGAAATTTTAGTATAGTTGTAGCCCTACTCACTGAACTATCAAAAAAGAATGTCAAATTTAGATGGGGAGAGAAGGAGCAGAGGAGTTTTGAGGAAGTGAAGGAGAAGCTAACTACAGCCTCTATCCTAGCTCTATCGAGCTTTGACAAAGTGTTCAAAGTAAAGTGTAATGCATTCAGACTAAGCATAGTTGCCATACTGATGCAAGAAGGTTGACGTATTGCTTACTTTAGTGAAAAACTTCGAAGAGTTACACTTAACTATTTTGTTTATGAAAAAGGAGTTTTACTCCTTAATTCGAGCCCTAGCGGTATAGCAACATTATCTGCCACATAAGGAATTTATGATCTACACCGATCATAAATCCTTGAGATATCTAAAGAGCTAACCCAAGTTGTCTTGAAGATAAGCCAAATGGGTTGAGTTCATGGAGGGTTTTTCTTATGTCGTGGAATATAATAATGGGAAGAACAATATAGTGAGTGATGCCCTATCAAGACGGCATTCCCTCCTGACTAAAATGTAGACTAAGCTACTTGGTTACTTGGTTTCTCTACAATAAAGAATTTGTATGCTGAAAAGCTACACTTTAGTCCCATTTATGCCAAATGTAAGGAAGGACAAACTCTGGACAGCTATTACAGTGAGGATGGATACTTATTCAAGAAGGGGAGGTTATATATCCCGACTTGTTCCATGAGAGAATTGCTAGTGCATGAGGCATATGGATGAGGATTGATAGGATACTTTAGCTAGCATCAAACCCATGAGGTACTATCCTTAAGATTCTTTTAGCAAAGAATGATGAGAGATTTCCAATCTATATTGGAAAGGTATGTGACCTACCAAAAGGCGAAGAGTCAAGCCAAGTAAGGACACTATCTACCTTTGCCCATCCCGACCAAACTACAATCTAAGCTAAGTATGGACTTTATGTTAAGAATACTAAGGACGTCTCGAGGGAAGGACTATATCATGGTGGTTGTTGATTAGTTTAGTAAGAATGGCACATTTTTGCCTTATTCTAAAACTAACGACACTTCGACTATCTCTTCTCTTTTCTTACAAGAAGTAATCAAGCTTCATGTAATGCCCAAAACCATCGCTTCAAACCAAGACCCAAAGTTCATGAGCTACTTTTGGAGAATACTTTCAAGACAAATGGGAACCAAGCTTTTGTACAGTACGTCCTACCATCCGCAAACTGATGGATAGATTGAGGTTGTCAATAGAACAGGGATAAAGGCATATTTTTTATGTTTTAAACTGCAAATTAAGATAAAATTATTATTGATTTTATAGAAATCATTAAGAAATGATACTTAATTATTTTCATTTGGACATTTCAAGAATTAGAGGATTAGTGGAATTATAGACGATTTAGAGGAATTTTAAGCAAATAAACGAAGTCCAAATCAACACTTGTAATTTTGAATTAAAGGTAGCTAGCTTACAACTTATAACTTGTACCAGCGGCCTTTGATGTCTGCACTACTGGCCTAAATGCCAGCCTTGCACTTACACCACTGGCCTTCATAGCCAACCTTCATGAAAAAGAAACTTCACATAAGCTAATCCTAATTTCTTATATAAATAGCTTATGTGTCATCGTTTAGGAGATTTTTAGACACTTTTTCCTTAGACGTAGAGAGTCATAGAATAGTCTTTAGTTAGTTCTTGAAGAATTCTTCAAGAGAATCACTTTGATCATTGAGAGGATTTTTCTTTTGCTATGGAGACTAATTTGAAGTTGCAATTGAAGATTATCTTTTTCAATACAGAATTGGTGACATCTATTTCAATTATTCTTATACAATTCTATGAATTACTTATGCTTTCAATTATGAATTTCCTTGCAATTTCAATTAGTATTTGTGTTTTTTGTTTCCAAATCCATGGCTAGTTAAATTTATTTGTGAGAATTGATGAAACCTTAGATAGCTAAGATGATAATTGTATTCATAATATATGGATTGAGAGATACACGGATGATTTATGATTGCAATTTCAATTATTTCAATTATAATTGTTAGAAACCCTAATGATACAGGAGTTGATATAGGGTTTGTTAGAAATTCTTAGTTGATTTGATTAATCAATGTGGAAGTAGAGTTAATTGAATTAATTAGAAATTATTTAGAAATTAATGCAATGTTCAACAATGGATTATTAACTAAGACATTAAGGATCATTGATTTAGGACATTAAACAATCATAGTATCTAGAGATATATGCTTGTGATTTAGAGTCCACTATTAATTGGAAGATGCGGAAACTAACTAATTAATTAGGGGTTTAAATCCTTAAGTTTTAAGGTATAATAATTTCACTTGAATAACCATATAACTATTAATCTATATAACATGATAACAATTTGATTTACATAATCTAGGGTAGATTCTATTTTCTTACAATTCTTAATTGATTGTTTAATTTTAGATTTTTCATAATTATTTTCTTTTCAATAATTTTAAAGTAATTATTAGATTAATTAATTTAATTTTGATCGCTTGAATATTAATAAGAACCAGTATAGGATTAGTAATTTCTTAGTCTTCGAGGGATCGACAACCTTACTTTCTCTATATTACTTAATTCTAACCTAGTATACTTACTAGAGTATTCATAATTTATTTATATATATATAGTTTAAGTGAATCAAATAGTAGAACTTTACTATGGGTTGTTGTCAAACGAAACATAGCTAATTGGGATTTATGCCTTCTGATAATTGAATTTGCCTACAATAGGAGTACCTACAGTGTCACCAACATGTCTCCATTTGAGGCTATTAGAACCAAGCACCCTTACCAAGACCCAATCATGATCTACTCGCTGTAGAGAGAGTTGAGGCTATTAGAACCATGCACTAAAGGTTTGTAGAATAGTTAAGCTAAGCTACTACCAAGTTCAAAAGGTGAGGCTAAGGATGAAAGAAAGGAGAATTCCAACCAGGCAATTTGGCCTGTATCAACCTCAGTAAGGAATAGTTCCCAAACTTGAGGAAGAGCAAGCTATCTCCTAAAGTCGATAGACCCTTCATAGTACTCGAACAAATTAATCCTAATGCCTACAAGATTGAACTAACTAAAGGATATGGAATCTCGAACTCCTTTAACATTATTGATCTCCAACCACACTCTCCTGAGGACAAGCCATCTAGAGCTGAGCTAGATTTGATCCTAAATTTCAAACAACTCGAAGGGGATGATAGTGATTGTGGACTAATCACGCACTCCTAAGCCTACAGGTTTACTCAAATGGTTTATCGAGCTGTCTGAGGTCAACTGATGCCAAGGAGTAGTGCATTCCCTAGATCGCTCTACCAAGTTACCTCACTCACTACATTCAAGAAGTTACCGAAGTGACCAACTAAGGTGCCGAGCTAACCCCTTCGAAATACTTCAATCCAAACAATAAATCAAAGTGCAGCTAACCATACCTATTTTGAGGCCAAGCTGATAACTATCAAGAGCTGATCACCCGAGGTCAACCCAAAGATAAGTTTCCCATAAACTCGCCCTTGACTAATCCCAATTGTCCAAATTATCAAACTACCAATGCTAACCTAATTAAAGCCGTCCCTATTTAGCTAACATTGTCATTAGGACCATAAAATGAGCAAAATAATACGCCTCCCACCTTTTTCTGACAATTGAATATTCTTTTTGCATGATTACATTAATACCCTTATAAATTATTCCCCTTTTCCTTAACTAATAAGAATCATTCTTTCTTTTTTTTTGTAATTAACTCTAACCAAAGATTTACCTTAGTTAGTTCCTATAAATATTTGTATATTGTAATGGCCACAAAAGAGAATAGATTAAATTTTTAGACATACCCTCTAGAGCTAAGTATAGCTACTCTTATCTAGCCTATTGAGCATGGACCAATGGCAAGTAACCTCCAACCACACTTGTGCATCATATTAAGTGTAACCTGAGCTCATGTGAGGTATTGGTGCATCATATCTTACATCAGTGTACAGAAACCTCTAGTTAACTCTCAACTTTCATTTACTCTTTGGACCATCTCACAATTCAAACCTACCCCATTGGTTCATATGATACTGGACGTCGTATGTTCATCTACATTAGACCTTATCCGCTGTGGACCATACCCCTAGCTTGCTACAAACTTAAAGACCATGGGATAAATTCTTCATCTCTATTCCAACACACTCCCTCCCTCTTTAAATGCTTATTTTCTCTCGTTTTTCTCTCTATATACCCCCCAAATCTTTATGAAATATCATAACCTAATACTGCACACTATGAGATCAAGGTATATACATCATCCTTCTTTTGTTATGTTCTTAGATTTGCAGTTAGATTGTCTAAAAATTTGATTTTTGATGAGGGTTTCATGAAAAACATCCTTGAATGCATGTGTTGTTGGTAAATTTTGGTGTAAAACATTGCAACTGTAGAATTAAGAAAGAAAGGCTAAAGGTGGTGCCGAAGCTAGTTTGATGTAGTCACTCCAATGCCTAAATAAGAGAGTGTTTTGCTAAGTGAATAAAAAGGTTTAAAGTATTGAAGAGTGTAAGAGAGAGTCCTTACAATACTTTCTTTCTCTTATTTATAAGCGCATATTAGATGTTTGTAATAACAGGTAATCATCAGCCATAGACCACGTGATAGCTCCTTAATTAAGTACATGCCTAAAGAACAGGAGTAGTAGGTGGTTATGGAATAAGGTTGTATAAGGCTGCAACTATCCATGTCACTGTTTAAATTTAAGTATATAATTAGGCCGGCACTTTAGGCTCATTAGATTAACCAAGCCATCAAGGCCTAAACAAAAGATAGCAATGATTGGCAGTTTAGTAGCTGAAGTACTAACCAATATCGCCAAGTGAAATTCTGCTATCAATAGCATGTGCAAAGATTTTGATTTTTAGGAGTGATTTAGGAAAATTAATGTGATGAAATGTATTTTCCATTCATTATTTACTAAACACTCCATGAAAGGTCCATGCTTTTTAAGGATTGAGGATAAGAAAGTGAAGAAAAGTGATGGAAATTGCTATTGATATCATTCTTATAATGTGATGTACACAATTCATGTTAATGTTTAGAAACTCGTTCAAATTGAAATTATTGTGTAATTAGAATATCCAAAAATTCCTAGAATTTTTTATATGGATTTGTTTTAATACATGTCCCAAGTTCATATTAGAATTAGGAAATTTGTTAATAATTGCACAGTTAAATTGTGAAAAACATGTTTTTAATCAATTATATATTGAATACTAATGTTCATAGCCGTTAGAAATTATGAAATTATAGTTTAAGTAAAGATAAAAAAAAATTAGTGTCTCATTAGCCTATTAATTTCATTCATCTATGTCTTAAGAAATTAGCATTTTAATAATCATTGTGTCACTGTTTCAAGAATTTCTTATATTGAACAAAGTTTCAAGAAATTGTATATGTTAGATGACAATTTTCATGTCAATAGAGACGACGCATGAAAATAGGATTTGATCATGAAATAATTTTATAATTGCATTAATCCATGACTTAGCTAGATTAGCATTATACTATACAATCTTTTTACTAATTCAATCATTGCCTATGTTGTTTAGTCAAGTAAACTAGCAATTAACTAAGAATGATAATTGAGTTTTATTAGTTTCTTGAATTAGCTATTGTTTATATAACATGGATTGTATTTGAATTGCTTTTTCCTTTTGAATGCAAAAAATGTCAAGAAGCCCACTTCCTATACATCCACTCTTATAATTTCACCTCTCATGGCAATAACAAAGATACTCCTACCTATCTAAGAAGGAATTTAGTGAATTCACATACTAAAACTGAGAGGCACTAGCCCAAGCTAACTATGAAGCTAGAATCAAATAACTAATCGAGTTTAAAGGATGGAACTGGTTGCTAACCATCAATGAGTCAGTATATAAAGAGCTAACCTTAGAATTCCTTAGTACCTTTAGATTAGGCACTGACAATTTCTCTTAAGGTAGGCAAAATACCATTCATTTTAGACATCTTGGTAATGAAATAAGCATGTAGATTGGTGGTCTAGTCGTCTACATGGAATTATTCTCGGTTAATTATGTCATGATGAGGGAGTACATGGAATTACCTTATAATTTACCTCAGGGAGTACCTAAATGTTTTGTCTAGAGTGATTTAACTAGAGGAGAGGGAGGAACTTACAACCTAAAGAAGTCGAAAATATCAAATTTGATTGATCATGCTTTGAGGCTAATCCCATATGCTTTGTTTAGTGGATTTATAGGTAGCGAAAATCGCTAAGGGGTCATGAATGAAAGAGATATATTATATCTATATAGCATTGCTAATAAACAACCCATCAACTTAGCTATTAGGATGGCTTGGTTCCTCAGGTTCTAAGCTATTGATGGGCAATCTAAATCTATTTTTACAAGACCTTTCACCATTCACCTAGTGACAAAGTTTCTCGACCTTTGCAATGTACCTCAACCTTTGCAATGTACTGCATATGGGAACACTAGATCCCCCTATTCCTCTCACTTATGATGTAGTCAAGGCAATGCAACTCCCTGCACCACCTGAAGTTCCATCAAGCCAATTGGTGAAGCCATTTCCTCATCTTCATAGCAAAGACATGGCTTATCTTCTTGAGTGATCAAAGTAATAAAGGAACTTATGAGAAAGATACTAAAGAAGAGGATAATTTTATTGCATAAGGTGGACTTTGCTTTGAAGGGGTAGGACTCGATTATTGTTCATCTATAGATTCAACCACCATCACCACTACCTATGCTAGAGCCTACCTCAAATGGGGAGTCCAATAGAAAGTATGAAATGTTGTATGAGGATGATGATGAAGATGAAGAATGAACTTTTCTATCATTTTTATCATTTTTATTAAATACTCAGTTTGAATTCTATTTTAGATGACTTTACTTTTTCCTATTGTAATTTTTGGATAACTATTTTTACTTTTAATGTTTTGTAAGTTTGTAAGGTATTAACACTTCGATACTTGAATCAGTAATAGTTTTACCATATTCAATTTAACATTTTCTTTTTCGTTTCTTAGTTAAGTTCATTTTAATGCAAAGAAAACCTCATGCACATAATTGGTTAATGGAACTCATCATATAGACTTCACATTTTCTTGGATCAATGCCAAAAACTAAGGAAGTCCTAGTTCCTTTTCCTTTATTATTTCTATTATTTTGCCCACTTGAATTTTTTATTTGTATTGTATAATGTACAATGAGGACAATGTACAACTTTAGTGTAGGGGGAAATTATGGTTATGCATGAAAATATTTTTAGATACTTACTTAATCTTTTGATTAAAAATCTTAGAAATTTGCACCCCCTATATACATAAGAGAGTATAAAAATTTTTCAAATTTGCCCAAATCATTTATGAATATAGAACACTTTGCCAAATTTAAGTAATTAAATTTTTAGGATTTAGAGTTTCCCGTCAATTGAGCTTGGACTTAGACTCAAGTTTAAGATAGACATGAATAGGTTAAGGACAAGTTATTTTGATTTATAAAGCTTGATTTTAGAGAATAGTTATCTATCCTTCTTTTTTTTAAAAAAATTAGATATGATGAACAAATGAGATTTGTCCTTTGAAAGTCGCTTGAAAAATCAAAGTAGTCGGACATGTAAAATGAACAATTGAATTCAAAATAATTGTTAACAATTCGAATGGATAGATCTTAATCCCTCTAAAGAGCAAGACTCATTCTTAGTGCTAATTACAAAAGTGAAAACAATTATAATTGTTAAGCATCGGCCATGGTCCCCTAAAAGAGTGAGTTACCTTTTCGTTGACAACTACTAAAGTAAATAAACAAGCTAAATTAGTAAAGATCAATCTTGGTCCATCAAAAGAGTAAGGTACTTTCCAAATGCTAATAAAGCTTCAATAAAGAAAAATCAATTTGAGCTAACAAGCCTCCTAATGAAAATTAAAGGAAGTAGAGGGATTATTAGAGGATGAATTGATGTAATATACATCTAGTCTAGTTTTCAACATAGAAGTAATTAAGGAAGATTTCTCTTCACATGAATTATACTAAGGAAATCTTTATAACTTTTTCTTGATTAATTCATGTCTACTCTAATCTCTAGTTTAATTTCGGCTTAAGCATTGTAACTAACTCTAAATCATTTAGATTGATCGCTGAAATTAGTAATTCTCAATCTATTATTTGTGAAACCCCAGTCTCTGACCTATTGCTCGAGATCTAGAACGGTAAACTACTTTTATTATACGTAGGACCTAGAAAGCATAGCTACGGGAAGTAATGAAATAATGTTATTAAGAAATAAGTTTAGTTATATAACTATGCCCTAACTATTTGATATCAACACAAATAGGTCGTTCGAAACAATTTAGGACTTCTAGAAAATTTAGTTTGAATTGAACCAAATTCTAATAGAAGCTTATAAAAGTTAGATAAAGAGTCCTATTAAGGTCAATTTCTCAAAATAAAATACATGTGATATTTAATTTCAACAAAACGTATTTTTACTACATACACTTGATATCTATCAAAAACTCAAAATTTGAGTTTTAAATGATTACAAAACCTTAAAAGTAAATTATATAACTTACAAAAATAATTTTGGAAGTCAAATAATAGGTAATGTAATTATATAATAGTGCTATACGCGTTATATGTACTCGATATATAAATATATATTAATATAATATGCTAAAATAATGCCTAAAATTGTGATAAATTAAAGGAAATTTACAAAAAATAATAAAACCACCTAAAGCAACTTGGAAATGGCATGGCACTCCTTAGGGTACATGGGAAAAGGATGGGGTGAGGTGTCACTAACATATATTATTTAATTTATGCATATTATATCTAAGAAATATGCTAAATGACACTTGGAATATCCCATTTGCTTTTCCATTGCCTAGATTTCTACAAAAGAAGATTGGGGATCAAATTTTGGTCATTTTAGCACACCAAAATCCAAGAAAATCTCCCAAACACTCTAGGATGGTATTTTTCAAAATTTAGCAAAAAAATAGTAGGAAATTAAGGTAAAATACAATTCTTAAGGCTACACACAACTTGACCAAGTGGCATTTAGGTCGTTAACGATTGACATGAAGGATTGTCTAACCGACCACCCCTCTCCACCTAACATTGGCTAGAGTTCTGACAACAAATGTTTAACAAAATCATAATTTTATTGTTCATTCGAATACATAGACTCGATAGAATTGTACAAAACCAATAAAAAAGTAAGCTTGTAGAATCGAACACAAATATTCATAATTTTATTTAAAGTTTACACATAAATGATTTTACATCCATTTTAATTAAGTAAAATATTATAAGATCATAACTCATAGAATTGTATTTTTAATTCGCGATTTTAATAGGTAATGTAAACTTTAGCTTCAAACTAGTTTATTTTACTAAAAATATCAAACATTATTAAAAAATTATGAAACTTAGTTTCCCAAGATATTTTTTCATGTAAAATCATAATATCAAACTAGATTTTTAAAATTAGAAGAGCTTGTATTGGTTCCTTAGGAATAGACCTAATTTCAAGGAATTTTTATGAATTTTCAAAAATAATAAATGATGTTATTTTGAGCTAATTTTTGGTGTATATATTCCTAATGTTATATTTTAATTTAAATAAAAATAATTTTTAATAAACTATACTTTTAGTATTTATTAAAATTAATTTTTCAAATCTACCATGTTTTCTAGATGAAAGAAATAATAGTTTTTAATTAAATTTCTTAAAGAATCTAATTTGTAATAATTTTTAAATCTTAGTAATGATATTAGAAGTATTTATTTTAGATGTTGTCATTTTATTTGGTTAATTACCTAATTTAAATAATTGTTAGTGAAATTGTGCTTAAAATCAATATTTTAGAAAATACATGTAATGGCTATATTTAAGAGTTGTAATACTCATACCTTAAACTATATATTTTTATGAGTTTACAGTATTTTTTGGGGGTGTAATATAGTATGGATTCTAATTATAAAGTATTTTCCTATTATACATGTATATTTTGTTAAATATGAATAGTAAGGTAATTTGTACAACTAACACCTTAGCAAGAGGAGACCTAGTTAATATTATATGTGATATGTTTATTTATGGTCTTAATTTAGCTTGAGTAAAAGTTAGGAATTTTATAAGTTAGCATAGTATTGTAGTCAAATCAAAAGTTAAACCAAAGATCGAATCAAAAGTTATTATATTTAAGTAGGTGCAAAACTTGAGATTTTAGTTAATGTACCGAAGATATAAGTCAACTAGTATTTGATTAAGAATTTTAAAGTTAGGCCAAATTCGAGACTAATTCAGAAGTTAAGTCAGAAGTTAAATCAAAAACCAAGTCAGAAACAACCTAAAGTGAACTAAAAACCGACATGCAAGTATTAAGTTGAAATCTATATATAAACATGAGCTGTAATTGATGAAAGAAGTATTTACTCTGGTTAGGTGAAATTGCAAAGGAAAGAAATCACATTAATGAGTAAGTTTGGGAACATACCACTAGTTAAGTAAGTAGATATTTATGTACCTCACATAGACTTATGTCTATACCTATGCTTGCATGTCTTATGATGTTTTAGCTTGGCTGACTTTTGTTGTAGGTTTAATGTGCTCCCTGATAAGTTATGTGGTGCTTCTTTTTATAACTTGCTGGCTAAATGATGTTCTAATATTGGTTTCAGTTGCTATGGTTATATTGGTTAATGTATATGTGATATCTATCGGTATTTACACTAACTTGGGAAAAGCTAGGTACTAACCTTACTTACTAAGATTTTTACTTAAGTGAACCTTATACCGAAGTCTTCTAACCAACAAAGACACTAAATGTGAATAAAGTTTACTTAGATTTGCTATGTATTATTTGGTGTACGATTTAATACATCATAGAATGGCATGAAAAGGACCTCTAGGTCAAGTTTTATGAGATCCAAAATTTTGCTAGGTCAATTTTCATATGAAAAGTTAGTTTTACAAGTGAACCATTTGATTTATAAAAGTTGCATTTTCAAGCATATGGAAACCGCATTATATCTGTTAGGCCAACTATACATTGGATTTTCTAACCACTCTATGTGGTTATTGCTAGGTTGTTGGGTTTTGGAAACTAAGTGTTGCTTTGCTAGGTTCCTAGACATTAGTTACATCCTGATGCCCAATTAAAGTCAACTAACCAGATGAGTTACTAAGCTAGTTAGGATATCGGTATCGATATATATTACGTGCATTAACATGCCATGCCTTTACTGCATTTGCATTGATTGCTTGATTGGGAAGTGATAAGTAGATATAATTTGACTAACTACCTGTTAATGTGCCTGTGATAGGATATTACTTCTATTTTGATTTGTTTATTTACTCTCACTCAATTCACAATAGATAAGGGGATAAGTTGTCTTATCTTTAAGTTAAGGTTGAGATAGATAAAAGATTATACCATAGAGGTAAAGGGACTTCAAAGTGCTAGTTGAAGATGAGCTCTTAGGAGAAGTCATTGGTCACAGGATATAATTTAAGCATATGAAGGCATATCTTCAAAGAAGATGCTAGTGATACCTTACAAATGATTTAATGTAGCAGATGTAATCAAATGTGTGTATTTGTAAAGAAGTACTATGTTGAATGAACATGTATAACTCTGATCTTTGAGTACAACCTACTCATGTAAAAACTTCCATAGCTATTTACTAAGTTAAATAAGAAGTTATTTGCAATCAAATGTTATATGAAGTGAAATTGCAAGTTGGATACAAATTTCTACCTTATCCTTAACTCAAGGATAGCAGTTGTTGATGGTTGATTTTCATTCCAGTATATGAACACCTGCAATATGAGAAAACGGCTATGGGGGGCGCTGGAAGGTGCTCCGGCATTGCCACTCCGATGCTTAAGTTAATTCCCTCATCATGTATAGAGAGAGATATCAAGTAGTTATGGTGTTGAGAGAATGGAAGAAGGTCCCCTTACTTGGAGGTCTTACTTAGTATTTATAGTGAATCAATAGAGATTATCCTTAGACTGGGTCGCTGGACTAGGCTTAGATATTAAGCTAACTAATATAAGCCCACATAATAATTATCCAAATATGCCTATCAACACTCAGCCCCCTACTCTTTTTAGTGACAAAGTTGGAAAAGAGAGTATTCAAGGAAGTCGATTTTGTGGGATTTTTGGAAAGGTTTGCAATTTTGGCCAAAAGAGGCTAGAGTGCATGAAGAAGCAAAAACCTAAAGAGACAAAAAGCGAGAGTAACCTGAGTACTTAAAAATATTGGTATGCCTTAAAAATTGAGCACCTAAAGTAACTCGAGCACTTGAGGAGGTAAGGACCTAAAGAAATTGAAGCACTTAAAGAGGCAAAGGCCTAAAGAGGTCGAAATGCCTGAAGAGGCAAAGGCTTAAAGAGGTAGGAGCACCTGAAGAGACGAGAGCACTTGAAGAGGCAAAAGCTCTGAAGAGACGAGAGCCTGAAATGGTGAAAACTTGAAGAAGCGAGAGTGCCTGAAGAGATGAGAGCCTAAAAAGGCAAAAGCCTAAAGAAGCCAAAGAGCTTGAAGAGGCTGAAGCGCTTGAAGAGGTTGAAGCACTTAAAGAGGTGAGAGCGCTTGAAGTGGTGAGGAAAGCATGAAGTTTCCCCAAACTGGGCATGACTTGTACTAAGTCGTAAAATAGGCTTACTAGCCTCTGATCGGTTAAAGTATAGGACCTAGGAATTAGCGCTTTGTGATTTGTTCGTCATTCGTAGTATGTAGGGCTTAGAGCTATTCAAGAGTAGCTCATTAGCAAGTTGTACTTTGCATAGGCTAAAATGGGGGGCACTTGTTTAGCCTTAATTTATTTTGAACTCTCGTTCTCATCATGAGAGAAGGTGCTTGAATTTAGATAAATCGCTATAAATGTTGAATGGTTAACAAACCAAGAATAACTAAGGATGAGATTTACTTATCTTTGATCAATGAGGACCAGCATGTGTGGTTCGAAAAGCCAGTATTATAGCCGTTCTAAGCTAAAAATATACTAGTGACTAGGTAGTGAGTTGTGTCTTTGCCGATTTTTGGAAAAATAAGAGGCTTACATGCTGCGCAATGTCTCAGCCACAGTTCAATCAATTGGAGCTTAAGACAGTATTTAGACAACTTGGCTTAAAATTGTCTAGTTGCTATTCCGAACTTGTTGCTATTCACATTTGGTTAAGGCTCGATTTTGGAGAAATGTGATCGCCTAAGGAGCTTAAGATGGCGTTTGGACAATTAAGCTTCTCAGTAACTTGAAGCCGATAGAATTGTTGTTCGGCACTCATTGCTACTCGGCAAATCGTAGTCAATTTGGCTTCACCAATTAGATTCGCTATGGTGTTTGACTCAGTAACTTCCTGTCTATTTGGCCTTAGACTTCAAGTAATACGTCATTTTTTAATGAGATCAAAGCTTAGTAAATGAGTAGCTAGTCAGTCGTATACATGAGCTATAGCTCTAAGGCCTTCATTATAGTTTAAACATGCTGCTATTTTGTTGCTGATTTTAGTTCAACTCAAATTGGAGCCCGAAGTGAAGATTGGAGTACGAAATGGGAAGCATATCATGTATATGGTTGTAGTTCTTGGCTACTCGATACTTGGAGTTACTCGGCACACTTGGAGTTGATGGTTAGCTTATGAAGAAAGCTCCTCGGTGACTCAGCATGGTGTTCTAGAACTTCATATTACTTGGAAGCACTCAACTTCTCAACAACTTATAGGCCAAAAGAAATTGCTCAATATGGCACAAACTACAAATCAGAGCTCAAAGTGAGAAACTTAGAGTTTGGGCTCCTAACATGTCGCTCAAAGAAACTCGATTGCCCTTATAGCTCGGTAATGAATTTGACTGTACCATGGCTTAGTCACATTGATGACTAGTTCGGCTTCTTAGATATTAAAGCTTTGTATTTGCTTAGTCAAGTAAAGTGCTTAGCTAGAAATTTGCTTGCCGCTCAGTTTGATTAGTTCATAAAAAAGCTTAAGCATGAAACTGTGGAGCAAGAGCTCGACTAAAAACTCGTCATAAAGCTCAATAAAACATTTAAGAATAGCTCAGCATGTTGTGAGCTCAATTTAGAGTATAGACAACAACTTAAGCTAGTTATTTAGAGTTTAGATCCAATTTGAAACTTAGCTTGGCCTTTTTGCTCCATGGGGTGGTTGTTTAGCTCAGTTGGTGGAGAACTTGTTCAATGGAGAGTTCGATAGTTGAAATTCTACAAGTCAACATGCATAAATTATATGACATTCCTAAAGTTTCGTAACATACCTTGTAACGAACATGCTAATTTGCTGTAGCACTTGAAGTTGGTCATTATGTTGGCAACACTCACTCAACATGGAGATGGAAAATTACTTGGCATGGAGCTTAACGACTTGTTGACTCAAATAAACTCGACCACCCGGCATGGACATGGATGAAATTCTTAGTACTTGGCATCTGTTCCTTGGGTAGATCCTCGGCATGAAGCTTAGATTCTTGATGACTTGAAGAATACTCGGCTTCTTATCACTATAAGTTTATGAACTCTTGGCCATCTTGGCATAAAGTTTAGAGATTAGTTAGCCATTGAAATTAGTTAACAAGTTAGCCGATGAATTCAGTCGGCAACTTAGCCATGGAACTTACTATGGTCATTTAATTACGAAACCTAAGTGGTGACCATGAAGAATGCTCTTCGGCGATTAAAACACACAAGATAGTCTACGTACAATTTCCTTAAAGGATCATATTTCGACGATAAACAAACATGCAATTGATAGTCATGTTTAATCTGTTCACAAATGAACATTTTAAGAGCCATTGCCATGAATAACTAAAATATTGGAGGCATTAGCTGATCCTTAGCATTACAGTCATAGTGGCCAAGATAAAAATAATTCAAGCAAGTAAGATGTACATCATGAAGCACCCATCATTTCCTTGATGGATTACATTCAAATGTGTTTGCATCCATTAGGGAGACGGTTACGAACGACAATTATGGTAGCTAGATTCTGGCAAGAAAACCATCATGGATAAGGAGGAAGCTGTTACACATGAAGAAAACTGTCATGCATGAAGAAGACAAAAAATCCCAATCCTAAGAAGTACCATGTTTCATTACTTATGGTCTTACACATCTTGCCAAGATGAATCCCACATCAAAGTTCCTTTCTTAAAACATGTACGGATAGTCCAAATCCCAAGAAAAAAGGACTTGAAGCCATAATCCTTTGAGAATAAATAAACAATGCTTAAAGACGTGGTCCTTTAGCAAATCAAGAATATATGTGATCCCATGTGGCAAAGAAATTCGACCAGACATTATTAAGGCATCCTTAGAATACAGGATGAGTAAGTCAATCAAATGTGAATAAGTTCATCTAAATGAAGAAAATCCCATTTTAGAATTGTTAAAACATTGGGAATAGTGGCAATTCTTACACATTTCCCACAAATGACACCAATTGTTGATGGTTGATTTTCGTTTCAGTATATGAATACCTGCAACACAAGAAAACAGTTACGATGAGCATTTGAGGGTACTCTAGCACGGCCACTCCGATGCATAAGTTAGTTCCCTTGTCATGTAGAGAGAGAGATATCAAGTAGTTATGGTGTTAAGAAAATGGAAGAGAGTCCCCTTACTTAGGGGTCTTGCTTAATACTTATAATGAATCAATAGAGATTGTCCTCGGACTGGGTCATTGGACTAAGCTTAGATATTGGGCCGACTAATATAAACCTACATAATAATTATCTAAAAATGCCTATCATCAACAATAACATACCATCTTTAGGTACCAAAATGTTCAAGAAAAAAAAACTAAGTAAATGCCTAAAAGGCAGGGCGTTATTGGGTAGTATTAAAGTATTGTTGATTTTATAAGCCTTAAAGTATCATAGCTTACCTTTAAGTAATGATGTAAAGTACGTTAGATGGGAGTAATAAAAATTTTATGTGAACTTGGTGGATCGAAGTAAGGGTAAGGATAGGGATTAAGATATAGCTAGGTAAACAAATTAGGTTGCTTTGGAGGAAGGAATGAGATGCATTGTAGAGTAATATGGATCCAAGTAAACATTAATGAGAAGTACAGGAGAAGTGCTTGAGAACATGATGGATTTAAGTTGATATCAAGAAAGAAATCAAAGGAAATTCAAATAAACTTAAGTATTGGGAGAAGTTGCTAGTAGATTTGGTTGCGTATATAAGTTAGAACTAAAGAGAAAGGGGGCAAAGTATGTTTTAGGACAAGGAAATTATGTTTGTGAAGAATTATACAATAAAAGCATGTGTGAGATTGAGTGGGCAACTAAGTTAGCCTGTAGAAGCTTAATCTTAATTGGTAATACCTAAAGCACCCCAAGATGATCAGCACCCTATAAAACCTTAAGATAACACTTAATCTAGTGTGTAGAGTAATCATGTATTAGTTAAGGGTGAGCTAAGGGCTAATATGGGGGAAAAGATCTAGAAGATGAGCAACTTGAAGAAGAGGAGCTGAAAGTAGGCATTTGGGGGAGATTCTAATGAGGACGTGCATATTGTAGTAATGTAAGCTATAACTACTACTAAAATAGATGAAATGACAAGAAATGTCAAAGGATGGCAATCAAGAGCTAATTTAGAGAGTAAATTAGAACCTTTATCAGAGGTTCAATCAAAGTCTCATTGAGAGGTTGAACTTGTACAGAATGAGATTATAACTCATAAGGTAATAGTTAATAATAAGGTTGAGAGGTCAAATAAAGACAAAGTGTATGAAGTAATTAAGAGATATAACTGCAACACTATAAGAGCATACTCTTCGTGTATTTCTTGGCACATGTGGTAAGTAAGAAGAGTACAACAAATCTATGACTTTCATGACTCTCTTGTTAAAACTCATGTTTGTTATGACTCTCATAACAAGCTTCCTATCTTTGTTGTTAATCGAAGTCATGTCATGGTAGTGATCAGCTAGAAAAGTGTCTAGTGTCTTTGTAAGTCTTGTTTATCAAGAATTGTGTCAATTTATGTCCGATCAAGTTTAGTCCACTTTGGTTTGAGTCATTCTCTACCCCCTCAAAGTACAAGTTAGTGGAAAGTTTAGATTTTCCAAACTCATTCTTGCTAATATATATGTTAACTATATGAAATACCCAAGTCCTTAATTGAGATAATAATGTAATGGTTGTGATATATGATCTATAGACATGAGGGAATGAACCAATTATGATCAATCTTAAGTGAAATTGGGATTTGGACATGTACAAATGACAAAGACTAAGTACAAAGATGTGTCAAATAAAGTTATGGGAAGGACAATGGAATAATGGGAAGGATGGTTGTGGATCTTGATAGGAACCAACAAATGTCAAAAATTGAATTAACTAAAGGAGTAAAATAAGAATTAGGTAGAAATCTTGGTTAGAATAATGATAAGAAGTTGGCATAGAAGTTTGTCAGCTTTTATACAAAGTGAGGTGGAATAGTAATAAGGGGTAGGTTGTGAATAGCAATGTGGTGGTTGCAATACTTAAGATAAGAATACTACATAATAAGGATGATAGATTGGTTGCAATGAAAGATCAACCAAAATAGAAAGGGACTGCAAAGAATAAGAAAAGTAGAGGATATAATAGAAGATGAAATAGGGGATGTCTAAAACCAACTATAATAAGCTTATGCCGTACAAATTAGAAACACAAAACGAAGAAAGTAAGAAGACCCGTAAGTTAAAGTAGAAAGTTTTCAAGTTGACAAGTTTGAGGTCAAGATACATAAGTCAATATAAATGGATTTCACCCTTAATAATAGTTTATGATTGTCATGTAATGTGGAAATCGGAGTTGTGCAACAAAAGCATGATATTAGGTCTTGAACTTGAATGTCTTAGATGGTGGAAGTTTTAAGGACAAAACTTTTTGTAAGAGAGGTATAATATGAAACCTCGGTCTTCAACCTACTACTTGAGACCTAGTGTACTGAACTACTTTTACCATACGTAGGACTTAGAAAGTATAGTTAAGGGAAGTAATAAAATAAAATTATTAACAGACGCTTAAGAAATGAGTTTAATTATGTGACTATACCCTAATTGTTTGATATCGACACAAATTAAGGTGCTCGGAACAATTTAGGACTTATAAGCAATTTTGTCTGAATTCAACCAAATTCTAATATAAGGTCATAAAAGTAAAACAAAGAGTCTTAATATGGTCAATTTCTCAAAATAAAGTATATGTAATATTTAATTTCAATAAAATGTACTTTTACTAGGTACACTCAATATTTATTAGAAACTTGAAATTTAAGTTTCAAATGATTATAAAACCTTAGATATAAATTATTTAGCTTATAAAAATAATTTTAGGACTCAAATAGCAGGTAGTGTAATTATATAATGGTGTAATACACGTTATGTGTACTTGATATATAAATATATATTAATATACTAATATAATATTCTAAAATAATGCCTAAAATTGTGATAAATTAAAGGAAAATTTTAAAAAAAAAAAAAAACAAAACCACCTAGAGTGACTTAGAAATAGCGTAGCGCTACTTAGGTCACATGGGAAAAGGATGGGGTAAGTTCTTACCAACATATATTATTTAATTTATGTATATTACACCTAAGAAATAAGTGAAATGACAGTTGAAAAATCCCATTTGCTTTTCCACCACCTAGTTTCCTATAAAAGAAGATTGGGGATCAAACTTTTGTCATTTTAGCACAACGAAATCCATGAAAACCTCTCAAATACTCTAGGATAGTATTTTTACAAAATTTAGTGGAAATAATAGGAAATTAAGGTAAAATACGATTCCTAAGGTTACACATAACCTGACATAGTGGCATTTTTGTGGTTGAAGATTGGCATCAAGGGTAATCTAATCGACTACCCCTCTTCAGCTAATGGTGGTCAAGGCTCTAAGGATAAGGTGACATAAATTTTAGCTTTTAAATTAGTTTATTTTACTAAAAATATCAAATGATGTTAAAAAAATTATGAAACAGAGTTTCCCAAGTTTTTTTTTTTTTTTGTACAATCATAATATCAAACCAAATATTTAAAATTACAGGTTCTTCTATAGGTTCCTTAAGACTATGTATGATTCCAATGAATTTTTAAAATTAGTAAATGATGTTATTTTGAACTAATTTTGGTGTACATATTCCTAACATTATATATTTAATTTATGTGAAAATAATTTCTAATAAACTATACTTTTAGTATTTATTAAAATTCTTTTATTAAATTTGTCCTATTTTCCATATGAAAGAAATAATAGGTTTTTTTATTAAATTTCTCAATGAATCTTATTTGTAATCATTTTTAGAGCTTATTAATGATTCTAGAAGTATTTAGCTCGAATCTTGTCATTTTAGTTGGTTAATTACCTAATTTGAGCTAATTTTTAGTGAAATTGGGCTTAAAATCAATATTTTAGAAAATACATGTAATGGTCATATTTAAGAGTTGAAATAGTCATACCTTAAACAATCTATTTTTATAAGTTTATAGTATTTTTCGAGGATGTAATATAATATGGATTCTGATTATAAAGTATTTTCCTATTATTCATGTATATGTATTGTTAAATATGAATAATAAGGTGATTTGTACAATTAATACCTTAGCAAGAGGAGACCTAGTTAATATTATATGTGATATGTTTATTTCTAGTCTTAATTTGGCTTGACTAAAAATTGGGAATTTTATAAGTGAGCATAATACTCTAGTCGAATCAAAAGTTGAACCAAAGACAAAATCAAAAGTTCTGCATTTAAGTGTTTTTGTGTAAGTTAAACTTAGACCACTAAAGTAGGTGTAAAACTTGAGATTTTAGTTGATAGACTGAAGATAAAAGTCAATGAGTATATGATTAAGAATTTTAAAGTTAGGCCAAATCAAAGACTAATTTAGAAGTTAGGTTAGAAGCTAAATTAGAAGAAAAATCAAAAACTCAGTCAGAAACAACCTAAAGTAAACTAAAAACCAACAAGCAAGTATTAAGTTGAAATATATATATATATATATATATATATATATATATATACATATGAGTTGTAATTGATCGTAGAAGTATTTACTCTAATTAAGTGAAAACACAAAAGAAGGAGATCACATTAACGAGTAAGTTTGGAAACATATTACTAGCCAAGTAAGTAGATATTTATGCGCCTTGAGTAGACTTATGTCTACTCTTAAGTTTGCATGTCTTATGATGTTTTAGCTTGGCTAAGTTTTGTTGCCAATTTGATGTGCTACTTGACTATGTGGAGCTTCTTTTTACAACTTACTAGTTGAATGATGCTCTAATATTGGTTTCGAGTGCTGTAGTTATGTTGGTTAACGTTTATGTGACATCTGCCAAGATTTGCACTAACTTAAGAAAAGCTAAGCACTAACCCTACCTCTTAAGGTGTTCACCTAAGTGAACTCGATACCAAGGTCATAGAACTAACAAAGATACTAAGTAATGGTTTGGTAATAAGTGATGAATAAAGTTTGCTTAGATTTGCTGGATACTATTTGGTATGCAGTTCGATGCATTCATGGCATGGTATGAAAAGGACATATGCATCAAGTTTTTTGAGAACTGAAATTTCATTAGGTCGATTTTCAGATGAAAAGTTAGGTTTACCAAGTGAACCATTTGATTTATAAAAGTTGAGTTTTTCAGCATATAAAAATTGCATTGTATCTGCTAGGCTAGCTATACGTTGGATTTTCTAACAACTCTATTTTGTTATTTCTAGGTGATAAGTGCTTTATTATATATATTTATAAATGGTTTTTATGGTCCTTTTGATATTTTTTTAGGTATCTTATGAATATATGGTGCTTAATTACAAAATATTGATTTCAAGTTTTGATGGAATAATTGAGAAGAAAAAGGAAAAGATTGAATCAAGTTTCACTTAATTTGGACTTAAATTGAAAGATTTACAAGTTTTGAAAGGTGTATACTTAATTGATGTCTAAAATAAAGTCCATTATGGTCTAGCCTTCCACGTCAAAGCCCATACAAAATCCATGAAATCTAACTTGAAGCTTTTGGTCCAAAAAAAATTATAAGTAAATGTCAACCACTTGTCATGAAATTAGAAGCCCACAAGCAATTCGTGCTCATGTAATTTAAGTCTACATACCAAGCTTTGGGGGAAATAAAAATAGGATGACATTCACAGATTGAGAGAAGGCTTAGCAATGAAGAAAGATGTTTTAGACATGTTTTCAAATTAGATGTAGGTCCAAGCAATTGTGAGATATTGTCTACGTGAATTGAAGCCATGCGAGTATAAAGCCATAGCATTATGGAATTGGAAAATCCCATCCCAGATATCAACTACACAGACGATTGATGATAATTTTGAAAAGATATATGGGAGATATATTTCAAGGTTCCATATCATATAAATGGATCACAAAGACCTTATAAATAGGAGCATTCATTCATAAAGCACCATAGAGTCGACTTCTTCCATGTTTCCTATGGAGTAGTTTCTTTTAGTTTTCTTTAATTTTCTTGTAAATAATTAGTGGGGTCGACACCGATCACAAGTGGTGACGTAATTTATACAAGGATCAAAGGATTAGGAACTCTAAACTCTTTTATATAAGTTAAGTTTTCTCTTTCTTTCTTGATATCTTTATTCATGGATTGTGTTTTTCCTCGTATGATTTGTATGCTTTATTTAATCATGAATTAGCTTTCTGTATTAGGATTTTAGATTGATGGATCTTAGATATTTCTATATTAAATATTTGAATATTGGTATTCTTGATATTTTTGTCGTTGAGTACATGTTTTATAATTATGGAATATATGTTAGATTGGATTAAAATCTAAGAAGAATAAAATTAATTTAATCGATTCTACGGTAAATTGACATTGGATTACAAGTAAGACATTAAAGATAATGCATTGTAATTGAGTTAGGGTTTAGAACATAAATCAATTAATTAACTAAATAATCTTTTCTAAAAATAGAAAGACTTAGTTAATTAATTAGAGTAATTCACACTTCGAGAAAAGGTAAGTCTATGCTTCGTTACTTTGATAACTTGAGAGAGAAATCAAATGAAATAATCTTAACCATTCAAGGATCCAATAGTCAGTTGTAGTATATTTTAATATCATGATCATTAACATCAATTCAAGATTTCAATTTGTTAATTCATTGATTTAATCTTTCAAGTGTTGATTTCCTATAGTTTCTTTATTAATTAGAAATAGATTTAATATTTTATATTAATTAGGAGTAGTTTACATTCTTTTATTTTAGTATATTTTGGTTTGCTTAGATATAGATAGGACTAATATAGCCAAAAACTAGTCCTAATCCCTATGGGAATGACCTAGTCTTCACTAGTATTATATTGTATACAGGATTTAGCACACTTACTAGTATATACACTTTTATTTTAGAAGTAGTGGTTAGTGTATCACTAAGCTATTGGGTTTTGGCAACTTAGTGTTGCTTTGCTAAGTTCTTAGATGTTGCTTTATGTCTAGATGCCCGACTGAAGTTGACTATCTAGATGAGTTGCTAGGCTAGCAGGGATATTAGTACTGATGTATGTTACGTACATTAGTATGGCATGTGATTACTAAATATGCATTGATTATTTGGTTAGGAAATGATAAGTTGATATAATTTGACTAACTACCTATTAATGTGCCTATGATACAATATTGCTTCTTTTTTGGTTTGTTTATCCACTCTCACTTAACTCATAGTACCTAAGGAGATAAGTTGTCTTATCTTCAGGTTAAGGTTAAGCGAGAAAAAAGATTGTATCATGGAGGTAAAGGGAATTCAAACTACTAGCTGAACATGAGCTCTTGGGAGAATTCATTGGTCACAAAATACGATTTAAGTATATGAAGGTATATCATTAAGGAATATGCTAGTGATACATCACAAAAGATTTTGTGAAGCAAATGCAATCAAATGTATGTATTTGTAAAGAATTACTATGTTATATGAACATGTACAACTGTGATACTCTAAGTATGGCCTACTTATGTAAAAACTTTCACAATTGTTTACTAAGTTAAATAAGATGTTATTTGAAATCAAATGTTATATCCAATGAAATCAGAATTTGGATACAACTTTCTACCTTATCCTTAACTTAGGGATGGTATAACGAACCATCTTCAGACAACAAAAAGTTTGAGAAAAAAAAATATTTAAGCAAATCTCTAGAAGTTGGGGCTTATTCAAGTGTTCTAATGGCATTATGAAGTTAAGGAGGATGGGTGATTTAGGAAAAATTCTTGCTAAGCAATTCATTTGTGAGGGTGCACTTCTCTAAGATTGTAGTTTATTATCTTGTCCTCGAAATATGTTTTCTTTGATTTTTTTGCTTGAAAACAATTAAAGGCTTAAGTGTGTGGGGCATTTGATGACATGAACTTAGCATATATTTTATATGACTATTTTGCACTAATTTAGACTTTATTCTCATTGATTTTATGTTATTTTAAGCCTAATTTGTTTAGTTTTAATTTTAGGGACTTTCAAAAGTATTTTATGAAGTTTTGAAGACTTTTGTCACATTTCTGAGCTTAATTTGGACATAAGCATTGATCACAGATTCAAGCAGATAAGAATTGATCAAAGAAATGGAGCGTAGTAAAGACCACAGCCAATGAACATAGCCATGGTCCCCACTCGTGTTCTTAACTTTTGCAATTTCATCAATTTTCATGTTTTCACTCAAAGTGCGAGTACATGCCCATACTCCATAACTATGTACCTAAGGCATGGACAATCTATGACATATGATGAAAAAATCTTTCTTTGTTAAGTTCTCTTTGTAGACCTAGCTCCACTCTCTCTATATAGATCTTTAGGCTTAGGTTTTCATAGAGAGTACCCCTTTGGTAAAATAGTAGGTTAGAATTGTATCAGGGGTCTCTCAATTACTTCTTTTAATTTCATCATCATGTTGTTCTTCTTTTTATCATTCTTAGTATATTATTAGTTAAATATAGTTCTTCTTGTAACACTTTATTTTTTTATCAATGACTTTGTTATTTGATGATCTAATTACATAAATTTTATTATCATCAATTAGTTTTTACCTGGGTTGCTAGTTAATGGATGTGTTTATTGTAGAGATAAGAGTCCTACAGCTGAATGAACAAGTATAATTAGAAGGAATTGAGTATGCTAAGAGATTAGGTGCTGAATTTCTCCAGATTAGGGTAACTGAAGGTAGCCAACCTAATAACGAGATCCAAGCTCTTGATGTGATCTTGTGACACTCAATTCAAAGTGATTTAAGTATAGAATGATATAGATTTGTGGATGAACATACGAACTCAGTATCACTTGTAAGCAATGGATGGATCCAGGTCATAAGATGGCCCAAAAAATAAATGGAAGTTAATGGTTTAGCAATTCTGTGCACTAACTCTACGGATATGACGCATTGTAGAACCATATACGAACTTAAGTTAGTACCTGATATGATGTATGAACATTAGGCCTAGGATTGCTCATCACAATCCTTACTAAAGGGATTGATAAGACTGGGTAGAGAAGAGCTTTTCAAGAGAAAATACTTAAGGGTATTTTGTTAATGTTGCAAATATTCCTAAAACCCTATATATATATTCTATTTATACATAATGGCAAACTTGTAAATAAAAGAACTAAAAGGATACCCTAGTGACATTCCCATAAGTATAAATAAACGAGAGGGTAATTTACGAATAATACAAGAAATAAGAAATCCAAATAACACAGATAAAAATAAGTAATCAAATTAGATATCCAAAAACTTGGTAATTGGTGAGCCGGGCCCCTTGCAACATATCATTCCCTCTCCCTTGGAGAAGTTTTGACCCTAAACTTGGTAAGGGGTAGCTCCAAATCCCACTAAGATCAAATACTAACCTGCAAAACTAAGATAAAAACACAAAAAAGTACTCAAGCTCCTCTACTAATGTTGTCATCAGCTAATGCTCCTTCCATTCATCATGAGCTCGATCAATCAAACTCTTCCTTAACTACCCTTCCTTGTATTCATCCTTAACTCCTTCTTTTCCTTCCACTTCCTATCCTTCAATATTCTTTGAATGAGTAAACTTTTATTGTTCTCTTTGTCCTCTAATCTCCTAGAGCCCAATAAATATAAGTTCTAGATGTTAGCTTCATAAGTGAATTTTCTCTCATATAATTTGTCATGATAATCTCGAGGCATAAATTTTCTTAGCATCAAAAGTATTATCTCTTCCCGTGTTATAACTTCAAGATTCCCCTCCTCAATTTCATATCTTGCCACCAAGACACCATAAAACCACTCAACAAACTCCTGATTAACCTTACTTTTTTATAGTTTGAATAAGAGTAATTTTAAAAAGCCAAATTAACTTGAAATTCTCAATTCGAATATTCATCTGGAATGCTATATCTATTAAATTTTGGTAATTTTAATCTCAAGTTTTCGCAATTATAGACATGACTGTATCGGATTATATAAGTCATGTTAAATACTAAATGATTTAGTAATAGCTTGGTACAGTCACGCATCTTCTTACTCTTTCTGCCAAACACTTCCTTACACACGCTAGTAAGCAATCAGCACGGCACAGTGATGTCTATCCGATACGGCACGTGGCTCATTCACGAGTTCTCGTAGCTCACACTTACATAGGATAGCAACCTCACCTTAGCTTTTGCAGTCCACATACGCGTTAACGGTAGCTCGACAAAAGTTGTTCAACTCGAGCTGTGAATTTGCAGTGGCTCTGAGCTCAATCACTACTTCAAAAGAGCTTGGTACTTCTAGAAGAATGGTCAGTACGGTTTAAAGCAACACAACTCAATTTCAGACGTACACAACAGTATAGTAATCTACTGCTGCTCGGCACTTAGCAATAGCATAAATAGCTCAGCAATGCTACTCGGTAACAAGTAAACAGAACACACACTCAGTTGCAGCAGCTTGGATCAAACAACAAAATGATTTTTCAGCTCGGAAATGAACTCTCACGCAACTCAGCTCAGATGGAGGATGCTTAAAGCAGCTCGGACTACAAGTGTTCACAGCTCGGCAACTTACAATTCCATACAAGACACTTGGCTCGGCAGCACGTGAACTATCTCTATTGACCGACCAAGCTCAATTCCTCTTGCACCGAACAGCAGCAATAAATTGTCAGTGTTGGTACATGACTACACAAGTTAAAGGCAAGATCTCGGCAATTGAAGAAGTTTAGTATGGTATGCTTTAAGATACAGCTCGGTAATCGAGTATACAACACACTTCAACTTGGCACCGATCAGAACACAAGTCACACAAGGTTAGCTCAGACGTTGCATAATTCAGGCAACTCGTCAAAGCTCCAGTCACGATAGCTCGGCATAACACGACGTGATAGCATTTCACGACAACTCAAATTGCACTTGCAGCAGTTCAGCTCGAACACATAAGCGCTAGCAGTTCAGTTCAACTCTGAATGTAGGACAACACCACCTTGACCGAACTTCACCTTGGCAATTTGTGAATTATGATGACTCAGAAATACACTTGGCTCGGCAATTGCTTAAAATGTTAAGACAGCGGCTGGAATCACGTTCGGAGGACGATAGCGTAGTGACACAACATGCAATCGAACTTCAATAGCAGCTCAGATATGACAATTCTACAACTCAAACTTCTAGTGGACAGCCCAGTACACGCAATCTCAGCTTAGCAAATTGGCTTCTTGCCAACACTTGGTTCTGTTTGGCATAGCAGAAGCTACGGTCCCATCAACCCACACAAGTCATACACTAGTTCCACACCAATAGTTTAATAAAAAGTTACTCAGCTCGGCACTTCAGATCACAGTAGTTTGAAGCTTAAATCATTACTCTAGTTCAACTCAGTAAGGTGCACTCAGCTTGGAAGCATAGAATTCAGTTCGGCAGTTCAACAAATGAGGATTTCTCAGCAGCTTAGCGCAATCTACCGTTCAGCAAATTGTCCAGACATTAATTAGCTCAATGATAGTTCACCTTAGCTCGACGTACAAGCTCAGCAGATTCGAAGCACAATACGTAATTCTCAACTCCAACTCAGCATGTAGAATGCACAACCAGCACACACATAATGGCAAACTCACCTCGGCACTGATAGCATAACTAAGTCTTCGGCACAATCACAAACCAGTCTTTAAGAATAACAATAGGACTCCAATTCATGACTCTCAAAACTCAATGTTTGTCGCTCAGATCTTCAATTTCAATTTGGTATGCTACATCAATCCACTCGGACACTGGAATCAGCTCAGCAAACTTGAACTTCTTGCACAAAATGGCTCGAACACTCAAATTTCACTAGTCTATTCCCCTTGCCGACCACAATTTGAGTATCACTTCATAAGAACAGTACGTTAAAACTTCATTTTGGTACTAACACACCAACTCAGCGCCAACTCGTACTATACAAGTGGTTCAGTCTACAAGTATTGGAAGCTTGTCGAGACAAACACTTTGGCTTGAACACATACAAGCAGCTTGGATACTCAATTCCTAATTTAACACTTTATCAGCTCAGACAAAGTTCCGAACCAACTTTCGATCGGCAAACTAATTTCCAACCAAGTCACCTCGGCAATTTCAAAGAGGTTCATAGTAGCACACTAAACACACAAGTTTTGGCCACTTGTATGCCTAGAAACTGAGTGCCTTGAGTCTCGCATCAAACATTCTACAAGCACCCTATAGTATGTACAATAGTCACCACCCACTCAACTCCAACGACTACCATACCAAGGAAAGTCTCCACATAGCAACTTACAACTCTCTCATCACACATGATTGCACGAAATATTAGTGCTACCATAGTACACAATCACTATTTCACGAATGCAGAAAGGCCTTCTACTGCAACTCCAAACCTGCAGTCATTGCACTACTCACCCCGTACACTACTACACGACCTACATAACTAATTTTACAACTACTCATAGTAAGGTACAAACCACTTTAAGTGCTAACAATCTCTTTTATTGTAAGCTACATAGTGGTGTGTCTAGGAGCTTAGTTATTAGTAGGAATTACTAGAGTAGAATTGAACTGAAATGGGTCCTTCAAGATATTGAAGAAAATTGGAAGGAAACGGTCCATAATCAAACAAGAGTAACTAACGTGAAGCTGCTTGGATGATGTGACTCACCAACAAATACAACACGACTTGATATCTTACTTGATATGATGCACAAGTTAATATCAAGATCCACCTGCTACTAATCCTGAGCTACTCAACAAGATTAGATAAGAGTGTAAGAAGTATGGACTTGAAGAGGATTGTCTCACAAGAACAGAGTAATCAGTATTAAGATGTAAGTTATCCCTGACTTACAAAAGATAAGAACCATTTATAATAAGTCCCTAAGGCAGCATTACAAATAAAGAAATTACAAGAAAGTATTTGCAAAAAGAGGATTCCTACTACATACACAAAGGGTAAAAAGGACAAAGAACCAAAAATGGAATAGTTAAATGTCAGACGAGGTAGATAGCTAGCAATGTAGTATTAGTTCCGTATGAATATTCTCTAAGCATAGCAGGCGGGAATGGTTAAAATATTGCGGTACTAAAGAGGTCGGGACGAGAGAGATAGTGGTATGCTGAAAGAAAACTACTCAGCCATTTAAGTGAGTCTCTCATCACTCGATAAGAGATTCTTGGCAGCAGTTAGTCGGAGTACTCGGTACAGGGTCATCGGTAAAGGAATGGTCGGCATCATCATTATCGAGTTTATAGATCAACGTATGACAATGTAGGGAGCTCAGGGAGTTTAACCACCTTTCTTCGATGTACAGTCTCTCGTCATCAGCAGGTTGCCGAGAGAGAATTCTTTGGGAGAGGGATTGTAGGCCTTAGAGGTGTACGCAGGTAATGGGATCGCCGACCAGCAGTGCATTAGCTTCTTGGGATTGTTGAAGATTTGCCCTCAAATGTTAGCCTTCATCATCATCGGGCACATATGGAGTTAAGTTGACGACGTTGAATGTAGTAGACATGCCGAAACCTTCGAGTAGCTTAATCTCGTGGGTATAATCATTAAGGCGCCTCAGGATCCTATAGGGTCAATTCGCTTTGGGTGGTAATCTGTTTGTCCTCTTACTAGGGAAGCGTTCTTTGCTAAGATGGATCTAGACATGATCCTTAGGAGCATAAATGATTCGTTTCCTTCTATGACTTCCCATAGGCACGATAAGACACCACTCCATAGTACCTACTACTGTTCCTCACTCTCACACTTGCTGCATAAAATTATGGCATACTTATAACAATAGTAGAGACCAACCACCTATTTGTAGCATAACATTCACTTGCCACCTACACAGAAGCTACAACAGCCATCGTTACCACTTAACGCCTACTTAATACACACAATCGACCACTAAGCAACACAAATCACAAAATCCTAATTTCAAACCTTAATTTTAGCTTTCTTATCATAACTCTTCTTTCCTAATTCTCATTACTCTCTCTTGTTCCTCAGAGAAATCCCAAATACCTAGAAGTCCTCAACAGGTTGTTGTATTTATAGCACCACTTCTTTTTCTTTTTAATTATCTAATATTAATTCAAAACCATAAGTTAATGGACTCAACTCATCTTTCGAAAAATAAGAGACCCATATTTTTTTTACAAACCCTATGGTAACCTTTTTCACAACACTTGTGACCAACCTTAAAAATTTATAATCGATGTTCAAGGGCAACACTCGAATATAATATTGATTTCAATGTCCATACTCATAAGCTACACTCGGTAAGTATAAATTCATGTTACCACATAAAATTTAGAATTTCAATATTTCTCGTCACTGTCCTCCTTTCTTCACCAATCAAAACAGTTGTTCCAAAATGCAAGAAATCCCAAAGGATGAAACCCTAAAGCTCTGATACCAAGATGATATAGATTCGAAGATGAACACATGAACCTAGTCTCATGCGTAACCAATGGATGGATTCAGGCCACGAGATGGCCTAAAAAATAAATGGAAGTCAATGGTTTAGCAATCCCATGCACTAGATGACACATCATAGA
The DNA here is from genome assembly GCA_024138015.1 of Lumnitzera littorea. NCBI lineage: Eukaryota > Viridiplantae > Streptophyta > Magnoliopsida > Myrtales > Combretaceae > Lumnitzera > Lumnitzera littorea. The sequence goes on from JAMXBB010000012.1 coordinate 85,596,730, forward strand.
ACTACATACGGACTTAAGCTAGTACCCGATATGACGCATGAACATTAGGCCTAGGGTTGATCACCATAATCCTTACTAAAGAGATTGATAAAAGTAGATAAAGAAGAGCTTTCTAAAAGAAAAGAGTCAAGGGTTTTCATTAATGTTGCAAATCTCCTTAAAACCTTGTACATGTGTTCCATTATACCTAATGGAAAACTTGTAAATAAAAGGACTAAAAAGATGCCCTAGTGGTATTCCTATAAATATGAAATAAACAAGAGGGTAATTTAGGAATAATATAAGTCAAACTAACATAAATAAAAATAAGTAATCAAATAAGATATTTAAAAACTTAGTGATTAATGAGCTCAACCCCTTACACCATATCAGAGAGAGTCTTAGGATTAGGGAGAGGCTAGAGACGCAAGTTTGATCAATTTAGAATCTGAATTCCATAAGAATAGGATTTAGAAATCTCTACAGTCTAAATAATAATTGAGATCGAATAGTTGCACATAATTAGAAAGTAGATAACAACAATTTATTAAGGATTATGAATTATTTCTTTGAATCATGCTTGTTTTACTTTAATTTATTTGGTTTTGTACCTATTTATTTTATTGTTCTTAATCAGATTATTGTCCCTTATTCATCTTTTCTATTTAATCTTGATTATCTCTAGATTGTAATGTTAGATAATTAGTAATTTTAAAGTAAATTGCTAGTAATTAGGTTATCTTACATATGGTTCCCTATAGGATCGATACTCAAACTCACATCCATTTAAATCTATACTATAACTTGACCAAATACACTTGCTTGATGCATGGTGATAATGATACTAAAATGTTCCGTTCTAGATGCTAGCAAGTGCACCAACTTGATGGTAGCTTAAGTCAGTTCCTCAAGTCTTCTACCAGTAGGATGGTGACTAAGGCTACCGTCATGGTGATATAGTCCAATATTTTAGCCTCTTTCTTCTCTTCCATTCTAGATGCTAACTTGACGGTAACTAGGATTACCATTAAGCCAGTAGTTCCTACTTTATATCTTCATCTTTTCTTTTCCTCTTAATTCTCAAGTTGGGCCTATCATTACATAGTAGCACCTAGACATGCAAGAAGTAGTACCAATAGCTTAAATTCTTCAAATATAAATGACTTCTAAGTGATAAAACTCAAAAAATATGAATTTTACTTGTGCTAAGATATTATATGCAATTTTGATGAAAATTAATACAATTTGGTTCAAGTATTTATTAAATCACATATAATCATTAGAGAAATCCTTTAGATAAGTGTATGATTATACACTTATCACTTACCTTATCCTTTACATGTACCTATAGCTTATAGTTTTCAACAAACCAAGTCACCAAATTTAAATTCCTTATGCTTGACATTCTTATCATAGTACCGAGCTGTCTTATGTTGGTAGGTAGTAATCCATGCCTCGATTAAGTCTCGCACTTCTTCTATGGTGTTGACACAAGCTTAGAGATTGGAGCGATTTGCAGCTATGTTAAAGGATTAAGTCCAGATGTTTAGGAGCTCTAGCTCAATAGGTAGCACATCTTTAGATTTGTAGGCTAGCTGAAAGGGAGCTTCACCAGTCAACATTTTATAAGTGGTTCAATACCCCTAAAGTATGTTTAAGAGCTTGTCCACCCACTACCCCTATGCATAATCCACCCTTTTCTTGATGCTATCGAGGTTGCTCTTGTTTACCAACTTGAGTCAGCTATTGGATTAAGGGTGCACTAGCAAGGTTTAGTGAATGTTAACATGGTAACACTCACAAAATTCTCTAAACCTTGGATTATCGAATTGAGGCTCGTTGTCTATGATTAGCACATATGAGGCTCTGAACCTAGTAAGAATGTAGTTGAAGATGAAACACTTGATGCTTTTCTTCATGATCTTGGCTACAATCTTGGCTTTGGTCCACTTGGTGAAGTAGTCTACAAGCACTATGATGGACCACCATCAACTTATGGCCTCAAGGAAAGGATCAAAGATGTCTATCCCCCATTAGGCAAAGGGCCATGGGATGGTCAAAGTTAAAGGTTAGTGTTCAAGATGTGGGTGATTAGGGCATGCTTCTAACATCGCCTGCACCATTAGCTATCTTTCTTCGAATCTTCTTTCCTCATAAGCCAATATACCTAAGTTGAAGAGCTTAGATGTAAAGGCCATGTGATTTAAAGTGATTATTGCATACTTTAACATGCATCTCTTCTACTACATGTTAACCTTCTTCATGCTAGAGACAACAAAGGAAAAGAAAGCTTAAGCCTCTTCTATACAAGATGTTATGTCAGGACCCTAAAGGGAGTCTAATAGGATTGCCTAAAAATTTCTACATCACGTGTGCACCTATAATATGGAAATCGCCTTACAAATAAGAGATTACAAGACTCTAAATGATAAATTTCTAAGATTATTGATTATTTTTTTTTTAGTAATTAATTTATGGTAAAATATAAATATAAATCATTATGGATGTCCAATATCCCACAGTCCCTCATAACCGTAGAGAATCAGTATCTCCTACCAAATAATAAGACAGGATATGCTAACTTTACAAAATTGTAAGAATAATTAAATTATATTAAATTCTAACATATAAAGATTTTCTACAAAGGATATTTATGTATCATCTATAAAGAACTCAATAAATTTTAACACTAATAAATATATTTTCATCTTGCACTTGGCACTCAAAACTTATCTTAATCCCAACATAAGTAAACTTGCAAAAGAAACTAAGGAGGAATGAGCATAAAATAGCTCAATGAGTTCATCCCTCACCACTACTATTCATGTAAGTTATCAAACATTATTCACGTATATGCAAGCTATCTACATACAAAAATGAATTCAAGCGTGATGAATACAAGCAACACATCCATAAGAGTCTGAAACTATAAATAGTGTGGAATTACATTGTCTATACTTCGATTATCCCCTGTATTTACCTACATAGGGTACCTCAACTTATCCACATGAGGTTGCCTAGGGGCATCATCCCTCTAGGCAACACTCGACTATTACCCTAGCTGAGAAAAGAGTTTCAATCCAAATAGGTAGATCCTAAACTAGGACTATCCATTATTCAAGGCTCCTTAGGCACAAACATACAAGTCCTCTCGCAACCAAAATTATCCAAGGCATTACAGGCACCATAAAGCGAGTCCTCTTGCTGTCAATTGGAGATCCCATGCTAGCTTTGCCTTAGTGATAAATTATTATTTCCAACTCTGCAAATCCTTATCAAAATCGTACAAAATATGTTTAAGATTAGAAAAGCTTTTACCATAAAATACTTTCCTCAAAATCTCCATCCATACATTTGCTAAGTCACAGACATGCGATGAATAGAATTGGTTATCCTAATCAAATACTTATATTTATCAATTTCAAAAAGATGATCACACAGATGATGGTATCCAAGCAAAACAGTCATTCAGACATACAGGTATCAACAAGTAACAAAGCATCATACAAGTAACACATACAAATAAGTAGTAGGTTATTAAAACTCCCTCACCTAAATTATTGCTCATTTTCCAAGTCTTTGGGGTTTCTAGAACTCGATATCAAAATGCCTAAAAGATAATAAAACTTATAAGTATCCTGAGAAACGGATTCCTTAGTTAACTAAAAGGCTATTGTAGTTTGTCTAGTTTCCCAATATAACCCAAGTATAGCGTATACAAGGTATATCATACTTTAGTGGGATCAATAGTAACTATATTTGTATATTTGTAAGTTATGATACTTTATGTATTTAGTTATTTATTTCTTTTTATTATCAGTTTACGGGTCTATTACTTAGTTATCTTACTTATTCTATTCGATTTTATCTTACATCTTTAGTCGCATGTAACTTTTCATTTTATCTCTGATATTTATAAACTTATAGTCATTTATTATCGTTTTCGAACGTACTTTTACATGGTAAGGTTCGTTGTGGATGTTAAGACCTATGTTTTACGATATGGGTTTAATTTATTGTAATTTTAATTAGTATGACTCAAATATTCTTGTTTTCTATTTTTATATCTTATTTTAGCACTTTATGATTTAACTAACCATTAGATTCTTATCCTTAGATGATTTTACATTATTATTACTATTATATGCACTTATTTAAGAATAATATGAGTTAGTATGTATATGTTAGGGTCCTTTATGTTTTGGCCCATTTATGTATATATTTCATAGTTTATTATTTTATTATACTATCTTATAGTATTTTAAGTAATTATGTTATAAGTTATGTATGCACAACTTTTATATTAAATACATATGTATCCTATACTTATGTTATATATATACATATATACTTCTAATACACTTGTATGTATACTAGTATACTTACATATGTACTTACACATATATCTATTATACATGTACATATACTCGTATATATATATGGTTATATACATGTTTTTATACGTATATTCATATTCCTTGTATACTCTCATAGGAAATCTTCACAAAATCCATATTTTTTACATCTTATGTGCTTATTTAGCAAGTTACACGTATATATAGTTAGTATACTTCTTATTTTAGGTTATGTACATAGGGGGTATTCATGTATAAGGCTATTTATACTTATGTACAAGTAATTTTCCTATTCTTATCTATGTGTATGTATAGTTATATTATGGATTCTATTAATATATACCTATTTAGTCCATATATGTATATGTATTTCTACACCCATATATGTACACATATTCTTCTATACTTATCTATATGCATATACCTACACTTATATTAAGTATTTTACTAAAATTTATACACAATACTTCACATGAATCCACTAGTATATGTACTCATGTTTGTCTACCCTTATATCTAAGTATTCCTACACTTATGTACAAGTGTATAGGAATCCTATTTGTGTCAACATATATATACATATTACATGATAACTCTAAGGCTAACATAACATAAACAACTACTTACTAATTAAGATGAAAAATTATATGAAAAAATGCCTCTTTTTCTTTTGTAATATGAAATAGGAAAGCAAGTATATAGTGAATTTGTTTAGGGATGAGTTATTGGAAATATAAAAGTGAAATTGGAAAGTTAAAGAAAAGGAAGGAAGAAGAGGGGTTGCGATTTGGATGGGGAGGACAAAAATGAGCTTTGTTGTGTCTTATTTGTATTTCATAGAAGAAGAAAAGAGAAATCTAGAAGGGGGTGGAAGTGGATGGCAAGAGGGGATAAGGATTGAAAAAAATCATGTGAGAAATGAGAGGAATTTCATAGAAATTGAAAGAGAATTCTAGATGAAAAGGATACATGTTGACTTTAGTCAACACTTTGACTTGGTCAACATTTGACTTAGTCAAATGTTGACTAAATCAACTTTCTCAAATCACATGTAAGTAGTGTACATAAGGAGGGAATTAAGGCTAATTAGGAGAAAAATTAAGGAAATGAAATGAATATGGAGTTAAATGAAGTAATTAGCAAACAACATTATTGAAAAATTTTTCTAAATATTTATATCCTAAATATATCATTTAGTATAGTACTTAATGTAACTATTATGAAAAGTGTCATTTAGTATGTTAATATTGACTACATTTAGTGTAAACATAAACTAAACACTTAATTCTATATAATACTAACCTAGTTATATAATTAGAAGATAAATATGATCTATAATGTAATATACTAGTTTCTAATGGATTACTTTAATATTATATGTATTTATAAATGATTGAAAGTTATATTTGATCTTTTACTAATAATTTGGTACGATAATAACGATATACTGCCAATTAGGGTTTTAGAGTAAGTTATCGTGAATTAGTACTTTTATATCTTTAAAGTTATAGTTTTAGGGTTTTATCACTTTTGAGGACAATCTCTAGTGTTTATATATAGTTAGGTTATAAACTCTTAAAGTTACATATATTTAGAGTTTAAGGTTTTTTGTACATAGCTAGAGTTTCTATTAACAATTTAAGGTTTTTCATATTTACTTTAGGTTTTGAATCAAGATTTTAATTGATTTTAAATCTCACTAGTTCTATTGACTTTAGGAAATTATCTACAGTTTTTGGGGTTTGATTCTATACTTAGAACGTTAGATTTGCGGGGTTTACACGTTGCCTATAAGAGCATAATTGTCGACATTTTAGCTCGACTTCCTTACCTCCTTCTAGTTTACTAGGATGGTGTTATGCTTTAAATAATTGAGTATTAGGTCCATCCAGCTCAACTTTAGTGGTGCGATATTTATCTTAAGAACATTAGTCTACTACTTTTTGATGCTTCTATCCGGTACGTACTTGATAAAGATCTTCTTATCCATCATCTCTAACTTAAGTATGTCTATAGAGGCAAATCGAGACGACTTGCCTACAATCTAGTTCTTAACTTAAGGAATCTTATTAATATTCCACAAAGGGAACTTAGCTAGGAAGGTTCAAACCACTTCAAAGTACTTAGCCATGGCTTTCCCTTAGGCTTCATATTCACCTCAAAATTGCTACTTCATAAGCATGGAGTCTAAGAAACCCTTTATCTTCTCTGTACTGACATCTTTAGCTAATTTAAGGCCCGCTATTGAGGCTTCATTCTTAGCCTTGTTTTTGTTAATGTCAAACCTGAGCTTTAGTATATAGTAAACCATTGTCTCATATGGCCTTATAAGCATAAGTCCTTCTCCACTTCCCCTCCCTTCCCTTACCACCAACCCTGCTCCACCAATGGAAGTAGGCAAGCCATTGACATGGAGAGTCCACATTGATTTGTCTTCTCCTTATAGTGTTTCCTCTTATCCCACGTACTCAGCTACAAAGCTTATAAGGACTTAAGCTTTATAAGCCTCCTACAACCAAATTAGATTCCATATGTATTGAGCTCTAAAGCATACTTCACCATCCTCCTAGAAATGTTCAACTTTTGCAAAATACTAAGTAATGGTTGATTAGTCAAGACTGTCTCTTGGTGTGCTTCAAAGTAGGGCTGCAATCATCCAGCTAAGATCACCCTAAAGAATGTAGTTTACATAGTAAATGGGTTTGTGTTCCTACCCAGCCACTTAGACAAGTACCAAAGAGAGTGCTCGAATACTAACAAAGAGGTAGAGAAGTAAGTCTTCCCCAAGGACTAGTTTAGAAAGCACTAGTGGAATGGTCAAGAACATTATTAGTTCATTAAAAAGTTCATGACAATATGGTCTGCACTTGAAACCTTTAAGATTCTTCAATATCTTGAAGAACTCAGTGCATCCATCTAAGTTTTTGTACACAAACGTCCTCAATGCAACAATCATCCTATTCTTGCAATCACCTTCCATAATGTCACACACAAATATAAAATTTGCCTCTTTTAAAAATAGTGGAAATGTTACCAATAAATCGCACTAGCTTGCAATTTTTATTTTGTGGAATCCGTGAATTTCAACAAGCATACTGATCAATTGATAGCATAGGGTAAGCACCGATGTCGTATTTTTTCACGAGGAAAAGGATAAAAGGTAAAGCTAGGTACTAAACAATATCGAGCCTATTTTGATCTAAGGAATGTAAAAATGAGTAGTTGAAATATGTAACTAAACTAAGATGATAGTAAGAAATTAAAACAAATTAAATGCAATTAAGGTGAGTAGCAACTATCAGGTAAAGTTCAACAAATATTTTAGGGTAGGTTGTGCCTCATTAATCTTATGAATTCATTATTCTTATGTTTTAAAGATATTCATGTTTGTGTCAAAATGGAGTTTAATCACATTCACTAAGTTCACTCTACTTTCATGTTGTGATACCTATAACATAGCAAAAGCATTGTATTACCAATCTCTCATCTACACTAATTGCTAGTTATTTAAGTCCAGCCATTATACAAATAACCAGGTTATAATCTATTTCTCATCCTAACCAATTTTACCTCAAGATGAGTACAAGGATTGAAGTCATAATTCTTAAGAATTAGTTACCCAAATTAGGAATCCTAGGTTCTATTTAGGGTTTTTGAATTCTATTACAATATCTCGATCCCATTAAGATAACAAGGGGGGAGGCCCAATGTATGGGAACCGCTACTTGACTCGACATTAACCTAACACTTGAGCTATATCTAATTATTCCACATAACTTACTAAACTTCCACATTCATACACAATACAATATCAATAAATCAACTACAATAATAAATCCATCAAATTTAATACAACCCCAATATCACAAATTAGCTCATAATATCAACAATATATATAATAACAAAAGATATAACAATAAAAGCACATAATACTAACTTCAAAAACATCAAGTTACTCATGAGATTGAGGATTAGAGAAAACCCGATTTGAAGTTCAAAAGCTCTAATCCCGCAAATGTAGCACAAACCCAATGTTACCCATGGTTTAAGCATCTTTGAAATACCTTAAATAAACTAATCCTAATCTAAATAGAAGAAAAAGAAAATAAAAATAAAAGAAAAAAATATGACCTTAAGGTTTGGTAGTGGTACAGCTACGAAAATGGAAACAACTAAAAACCTAAAGCTATTTACTATCTTCAACAAATGAAAAAGTGAGGAAATATATTGCAAGTTTCCAAGCACAAAATTGAATAAGGTAAGGAGAAAATATTCAATGCATCAAGTCCTTGATGAGCTTATTTTTTCTTGTCCTCATGTGCTTTGATCAATTAGATAATGTGAAGGATCGATTCAGTGTATCACACACAATGCTTGGTTTAACTAGTCTTTAGCCTGACTACTAACTTATCCATCAAGATCCCATAGGAATGTGTCCCATTCCTACATTTCTATAACAAATAAGGGAAGCTTTCTTTTCTTTTGTGCTATATGTCTCTTTATTTGAGCTCCTTTAAGCAAAATAAAAATAGGTTCTTAGTAGGGAGAAAACATGTAGATAGGTGCCAACTTAAACTCTATAACATATACTATAGCCTCTTGGCACTCAAACTTTGGCTTAATTTGTCCAAACCAACTAGCTGGCTCAATAATTAGAGAGGAACTTTTATCTTTCTTTACCTCAACAATTAAAGAGGAGGTCTCATCTTCAATTACCCATTCTCATTCATCCTCTTTAGTCACTTCCTCTCCTTCTGGGGTAAAATGAATAGTGGGGTTCTTTGTGTCATTAAGAAGCATTAAACTAATGAAGAAACCTACTTTGACAACTCTTTCTTCCTTTGGTTTCTCCTCCCTCTTGTCAAGTTCAACTTCTTTTTCACAATTGTTCAAATCCGCTTCTACTTCGCAACACTCTTTCTTTTCATCTCCCAACTTACGAACATTAACGATCTCCCCTTTAAATTCATTATCATGCTCAATATCCATGCTTCTTCAAGATTAGGATCTTAAATATCATCACTCCTAACCAATTATTCTTCATATGATTCAATCGATTGCAGTGGTTTAAGTGTCCCTTTGTCCATATACTACCTAGCTTTTATCTCTTCCATTTGTTGAAGGATTTAGACATATGCCTTGGAATATTGATGTCTACTCTAATATGCTAACTCTAAAATGGACTTTCCTTTAGGTTTTTCCTCTTTAGGGGTGTTAGGAAAGCACAATGGTGTAGGTGAGATGTAGATCAGGGCAAAACTATTAGGATGGAAAGAACTATATTGCTCATAATACATCTTGCTTCCTCTTCAGTAGACTTCACCTTCGATTTATCTCTTTCTTCATTTCTTTCATAATGTATGTTATAGGGGATAGGAGTTTGGCATAAAGGACATGAGACAAATCTCCTAGTCTTATATTAATAAGTCTAATGTTTTCCCCTACATTTCTTACACATCAAGAAAATTGAGTAATCAAGAATAGTATCTGTGTATCCTCCATATAGAGTATTAGGAAAGTGAGGGGTAGTGATAGTGGATAGTGAATTACTAGGATTAAACTTAAGACAATCAACAAGATCATCTTCATCTCTATAGTGCCAACACACATTATACATAGACCACATTCTTCTTTCTAACAACCACTAATACTTAAGACCACTAACAATACAATTCTCAACCCCAAAAATCCTTTAATTTCAATAGCAACAAACTATAATTCCTATAGAGAAAATTCTAGCTAACAACACAATAAACCTAACAATATAAGTAAAACATCCAATCTTTACAGTCTATTCAACTCAAATAATGCAACACAGTTAGAAGATTTGATCTTTATAAACAAACTCATAGAAAACTTCAACTTCTACTTGTAATTGGACACAACAAAGTATAAGCTATCACCAGAAAACAATTTTCTCAACAAATTTGCAAAAACTTCTAATCATTGGTTCAATTTCTCTACGGCTAAGCTCAATAAACTTTCTTAACTTCCAATTTTGCAATAAATTGTGCCAATAAATGAAAATTACAAACAATTAATCACTACAAGCTACAAACTACACTACACTAAACTACGGTACACTAAGTTTAGTCTAAAAACGGGTCAAAAATATAATATTAGTTCATGCACCTTCTATTTTCCCTTGCTTTCCTAGCAATGGTACCAAAAACTTAGTCCCGCGATCACTTTACACAATGTCATGCATAAAGATGAAAATTTCCCATTTTAAAAATAGTGGAAACGCTACATAATAAATCGAACTAGCTTACAATCTTTAGAAAATATTTTGTGGAATTTGCAAAAAAATCGGCTAGCATACCAATCAATTTATAGCTTAAGGTGAGCACCAAGGTCATATTTTTTTAAAGGAAGAAAAAGGATAAAAGGCAGAGCTAAGTGATAAACCATGTTAACCTTATTTTAATCTAGGAGATGCAAAAGCAAGTAATTGAAATATGCAACTAGACTAAGATGATAGTAAGAAATCAAAACAAATTAAATGCAATTGAGGTAATTTAGAACTAATAGGTGAAGTTTAGCAAACATTTTAGGTAGGGTTGTGCTTCATTAATCTTATGAATTCATTATTGCTTTGTTTTAAAGATTTTCATACTTATATCAAAATGGAGTTTAATCATACTCACTAGGTTTACTCTACTTTCATATTGTGATACCTATAATGTAATAGGAATATTGTATTACCAATCTCTCATCTATACTAATTGCTAGTTATTTAAATCATGTCACCACTTAAATAACCATCACTACTTAGATAAACATGCTAGAATTGATTTTTCATCCTAACCAATTTTACCTTAGGATAAGTATAAGGATTAATGTCCTAATTTTCAATAATTTCCCATCCAAATAAAAAATCCTAGGTTCTATTCAAGATTTTAGAATCTTATTACAGTATCTAAACCCTATTAGAATAATAAGGGAGAATGCGCAATGTGTGGGAACTATTGCTTAGCTCAACATTAACTCAATACTCGAGTTATATCTAATTATTCTATAGAATGAACTAAACTTTCACATTCATACACAACACAGTATCAATAAATCAACTACAATAATAAATCCATTAATTTCCACATAATGTCAATATTACAATTTAGCTCATAATATTAACAATACACACAATAACAAAAGATATAATAATAAAAGCATATAATATTAACTTCAAAAACATCCAGTTACTCATGAGAATGAGGACTAGAGTAAACCCAGTTTCAAGATCAAAAGATTCAATACGGCAAATGTAGCACAATCTTGATGTTACCTATGTTTCGAGTACCTCCAAAATACCTTGAATAAACTAATCCTAAACTAAATAGAAGAAAAAGAAATTAAAATAAAAGAAAAAAAAATGGCTCAAAGGTCTAGTGTTGTTGCGGCTACGAAAATGAAAACAACAGAAAACGTAAAGCTATCTACTATCTTCGGCAAACGAAAAAGTGAGGAAATATACCACAAGTTTCCGGGCGCAAAATGGATTAGGGTAAGGAGAAAAGATTCAATGCGTCGTGTCTACCGTGAGCTTATTTTGTGTTGTCCTCATGTGCTTTGATCAATTAGATAAGGCGAGGGAGTGATTCAGTGTATGTATGTCCACGGTGAGCTCTTCCCTTTTTTGTTTCCAACCGTCATCTCAATGTGAGCAAGGAGAAATGATTGCATGGTTGGTCTAGGTGAACCCGATTCATTCAATGGCAAATTGCGAGTCCTCGACGCAAGTGCGAATGCAATTTAATTTGATCTCGCGAGCTCAATTCGGATCTCCACTTCCCATATATTTTTGCACTTGTGATAAATTGCATGTATATGTTCTGGTTCCGTTCATTTTTCCCATCACAAGTATAATAATTAAGCATGAGAAAAATGACATTTACTTGAAACTAAGACATATAAGCACCAAATGAGCATTTAAATCCAAATTTTGATCATTTTTCAATGCTTAATTGTGTTGACCTATCTAATGTGTAATTTATTAATTTTATAGTAATAATTCAATGAAAGCTCTATAAATTACACAAAAAGTATAGGATTTTAATATGAAAAAAGTATGCAATATACACTTATCATGTCCCCATAAGCTTCTGGACTTCTATAATGCATGTCGGGGGGTTATATCTTCTGAATGGCCTCTATCTTTTTGGTATTTGCCTCAATGCCATGCTACATGATCATATAACCTAGGAACTTACCTGAAGTCACTCTAAAGATGCACTTTTGTTGGTTGAGTTTCATTTTATACTCTCTCATTCAGTCAAAGGCTTCTTATAGGTCTTATATATGGTCCTCGAGCTGGCGAGTTTTGACAATCATATCATCTACATACACTTTGCTCAAGTTGAGGTTTGAACAACTTCGTCCCCATCTTTTGTAAATGGTTCTCGCATTTTTTAGGTCAAAGGGCATCATCATGTAAAAATATGTCCCGAAGTCGAAGGTAGAGGATTTGTGCACCTCATCATTTATGTCTATCTTAAGCTAATTTTAGCTTGAAAGGGCATCCATAAAACTTAGGAGCACATGACCCCATGTCAAATCTACCAGTTGATCGATCCATAGATGGGGGAAGCAATCCTGAGGGTAAGCTTTATTGAGATCGGTATAACCAATACACATGTCACTTCCCATTGGACTACTACTTGAATAGCACTACATTTGCTAGCCAAGTTGGATACCTTTCCTCTATCACATAGTCGACTTTCAGCAGCTTTTGAACCTCTTCTTCAATGGTAGTTGATTGGACAATATGGTGTACTGATAAAATAATAACATTGAAAACGCAATTTAGTCCTTGGCAAAAGCACCAAAAAGTGATTAAGGCAACACATAAACTCAAAATCTTATAAATGAAAATTTTCAAAATGGTGTCATCTTAATCAATCATGTCAGTTTGTTTGTAGTAATAATACTGGTGAGTATTCACCTAGTCAAATTCCTCAAGAAAAAGGGATGTGACTAAGTACCAGATCTTAACCAACCACTCTATTCTAGGCGACTCAAAGAGATAGTTGGGAATTGTAAATGAAATAACAATGAGAGCAGAAAGGTAACAATTAACACAAATGATAAAGACGTGGGCTTATGATATGCTTCCAAAGTAGTGGTGAGGGTATGCTAATGAGAAATTAAGGATAGTTTTTGTGAGCCCTGTAATTTCATGTAATCACTAGAGCAAGTAATTTAAGGTGTACATAAACTGAAGAGAATAATACTTCACGTATGGGTCCTAGAAGTTAGATGATAGCACGTCGTAAGTTTAGAATATTGAAATATAATAAAATAATAGAATTATAACTAAAAATAGATAATTTTACTAAAATGATAATTTACCCCTCGCGTAAACACGCGATTTAGGGAACAAAAATTACTCAAACTTTAGAGATAAATTATTTTAATACTAAAATTATAAAACAACATAAAATAATATATAAATGTAGTATATGTACTTTAGGTATAATTATTATATATAATTATATACTTGGAAATACTTAAAATACTTATAATTAACCAAAAATTTACATTAAAAGCGAGATAAATTAGGAAAATTTTCTCAATCACTAGAAATAAGGTGGATTTGGACATGGAACATGCAAGGACAACTATGGGATTAGAAGTTAAACCTAGGACACATATATATGCATTAGGGAAGAGGTATTTAAGCCAAAAAGAGAGAAAAAATCCTCATTTTTGCATTACAAGCCTAGGAAATATCACTAGCTCTCTTCAAAATGTTGTTTAGCTCCTTAGGATTCTAGAAAAATTATAGAATCAAGAAGAACAAAGTAAGATAAATTCTGAAGAAAACTAGAACTGATACTATGCAAACAAAACAATTCAACAGAACCCAAGTCTAGAGAGTATTTAGGCATGAACCACTACCACCATTTGATAGTGGAGACAGCAACAAGGAATATCAACAAAGCAGTGGCCAACATTGGTGACTAGAAGCCCAATTTTCCAAATAGTCAATTTTAGTAACCAAATTTCCTTAAATTTACAAAAATATCAAATTTACTCTAAAAATTATAGAAAATTTTATTTTGACATAATTATATATATAATTTTACGGACAAATATTAGTTTTCAAAAATTTTAAGTAAATATAGTACCTCCTTAAGAAACTTAGCAAAATTGATTAATTTTCAAATTTTATTTGAATAACCCTATTGATGTAGTTTCAATGCCAAACTTTCTTCTAAAGAGCCCTTATATTGTATATGAATATTGTATGAAGAGTTTTTAGACAAAAATTATTTCCATAATTTTTAGTAATTTTTTAGCCTTTAAATATGGTGAAAAATTCTATTTTTGGCTGATTTTGTGTAATTAGCTTTGAGGAAATCAATTTGTATCAATTTTGGAGTTCATATGAGTTATATTCTACTATAAGATATGATCTAGAGTCAAGAGGATTGAAGTAAACTGAAACTATGCACCTACCACTAATTATGGGCTTAATGAGGGTTTGGAAGTTTTGTTAATATGATGTTAATGAGTATAATGAACTTGTTGAATAATCATGTACTAACATGTATGTAATAAAAAACATGATGTTGAAATGAGTAGCTTGGACTAAACTTGTAGTTGATTATGTTCGAAGAGTTCTTTAGGCAATTGAACTAGTAAAAGGGGACTTAATTCTTGATACTTGATCAAAAGGACAGATGATAAAAAGATCATAATTGTAACTCTGTTAGAGTTTTGCTTGAAAAGCTATCTGGTAAAAAAAGCATAGTTGTAATGACTTTAATGATACATTCAGAAGGTTGGTGAATGAAAGAACTTTAATTGGAAATATGTTGAAGTCTCATTTAAAGGAATTATTTGGTGGAAGAAGTGGGATCCTAATGATTTCAGAGACTTGACTAAAGAGTTGGTTGATTTGGAAGACTTAGATAAAATCACTTTAGAGACATCTTAAGAGGGTTGGTTTGTAAAGAGAGGACCTAATCTTCAGTTTAGATAGTTAATCAAAAAGTTAGATAGTAAGAGCTACTTAACTATACTCCTATCATAGACTTGTTTAGGAAGTATTTAGCAAGAGAAATGTCATCAGAACAGCTTCAAAACTTGATTCGAGCTATGCTTAGTGGAAATGACTTCAAAGTCTTGTTTAGAGAGTTAGTTGGAGTAAGTATGTAATTGGAATAATCTTAGAGATATGATCAGAAGGTTCTCAGATCAAAACTTGGTATTAGGCGAGCTTTCATAACCTTGTTCAAAGACTTTAGTTGTAAGTTGGAACTCAATGCAAAGCTTACACCACTTACTAGAGATAAGTCATACTCATACTTAAATTATTAAAATGAACTTATTTAACCTCATATTCAATAAAACTAAAGTAATTATATTAAATATTTAGGGAACAATTGAAGTGGACAAGATTAATCATCAGCAAAGTTGAACGTAACATGTCCAGGTAAGTGGGTCAGTATATTACCACACTATCAAGTATTTTTAAAAGTACTTCACAATAGTAGATTTATGTATTGCTTACATATGTAGCATATGCAACATATGTATATGAATATGGTTATGCTATTCTAAGTATTGGATTTATGTATTGCTTGCTTCTTGATATTACTTGCTTTAAACTAATTGAAATTGCTTAACCATCTCAAAACCAATCTAACACAAACTGAACTTAACTACTAACCAGACTTGCATCGCAACCTACTAGGGGAAATGAGTAGGTTTCTTGAGCCAAACACAAACCCTTTAATGAGGATAGTAGAAATGGTCCTTTCTCTACTCTTAAACTAACTAAGTGACAAGAGAAGAGGTTACAATAAGATTAAGGATAGTAGTTTGAAGTGAAGTCTCAGGAAAAGTGTGTTTCTCCATTACATAAGCTCCAATTTGATTTCAATTCACAAGTATGTAGTATCAAACTCCTCAAAACCTAGATTAGAGTGGGTGCAATTTCTCTTATCTCACGATGGCCAATCAACATCTTATGGAATTTGCTTAAATATGTACCACATCTAATTAACCTTGCTTGAAAACCTTGGTTGCTTGATGTTACATATGTGCTATTATCTTTGTTCCACTTACTAAGCAAGTTGTTGCTCATTCCCCTATAGTTATTTTGCAATTTTCCCAATAGATACACCAGTACTACTCCATGTTTCAAAAGTGTAGAGAACAGGGTCGAGAAGTGAGATTCAAGACTAATTGGTTGGATTCCTATTTTGTTGATTAACTTTACTAACCCCTAGGAAAACTAAAAGAGTCTCTTCAAGTGACCCTCTAGTTTTCAATTATTGATACCGGTACTATGTTCTACAAACATGTGAACTTTTATAAATCCTTATTAAGTCATTTTTCTAAAATTATTTATAAAACGCAATTTCTTCTCAAGCTTTTCTATCAGAAATCTCTTTCAAAAGCTATTTTAGAAAGTTATATCATAAATTGATATCAAACAAGTATTGAATTGGATGACTCAAAGTTATGGAGTGACAAATGCCTGGTGAAAGCTATACCTACATTAACAACTAAAGTAGCTAGTTTCTAACTCGAGTTATTTTACATGGTAAGGTTGTTATGGCTCCTTAGTTTGGGATGTGACAGTTTTTAACTAGGCATCGATTGAATTCACTTAAGCCCAATCTCGAGTAAAGCACTTCACTCAACCATGCAGTGAAAAATCTCCTCTTAATCACATTTTCTTGTACGATCAACTAAATACTTAATTCTTGTCACAAATTAAGTACTCTAGTTTTAAAAACTAGGGGGTTAACCTCCTCTATATCTCATAACCTTTCATAATTCACTAGAATCACATAATGTAGTGTGAATTCAATAGGATACACCTAATCTCCTCTTGGTCTCATAGTTGTAAGAACTTGTCATCAATACTTAACCAACTCAATGACTCAATTAGAGAATTATACAATTGATCTTCTCTCAATCTCATAATCACAAGGAAAACCCATTAAAAATCTCATTAACAAGTACCTCAAAGAGTTCAAATGGAGTATCAAACATCAAAATCCCATTTAAATACTCACACCTATATCAAAACTACAAAAGATTCATCAACTACAATATCCACAATATCACAAACCTGCTAAAACTGGCTTAGCCACTTGTAGTATTAACAATGACAATAAAAACGCACAAAAATATAGTAGAAAATTCCATTGGAGAGCAAACTAACAAGATGATAAAACAAGAGAAAGAGATTCAATGAAAACAAGATAATTATACTCTTTATATAACTTAAATGTGCATCAAAATGATAAAAACAAGTGCCAAATATCATAAACAAGTTCAAGAAAATAGTACAAAAAGCAATGAGCTCGTAATTATACACTAAACCCTACAAAAATCCTAATTATGACTTGAATTCTTTGTTGCAAATGTAAGTATTTATAATTTTAAGCTACCGATCAATCATGTAAAGGTCTACCAATTGATTGGTAGACATGTATTAGCCCTAGGTCTTCTTCGTGTTTTATGAAACATGATGTTTGGTAGATTAGGGTTTTAGGTTAGAAAACCCCAACCCTAATTCCTTCTATCGATCAATCAATGTAGATGGTATTGATAGATTGATGTGAGTGATTCCATCACTATATAATCTATTCACCACACTGTCCTCTCTTCTGCTCAATCACTTGATCCATTGATGAAATCCTAATACTTTAAAGCATACCAATTGGTCAGTAGTAAGGCTATTGATCAACCGATAGGCTAAATTCACTAACTCCCTTGATTTTAGCCTCTTAAATCGAATAATGGGGCTACCAAGACCATGATAGCCTCGTACACCTGCATATAGGATACAAAATTAATGAAATTCATCTCGAATAAATCCTTTTTCATGTATTTTTGGCAATTTTACTCAAGTTGATCTATTTTGTGTATAAACTCCAATTTCATATAAAGTTCACAAACTTTTGGTAAATTTATGCACAAATGCGGGGTTTTAAAGTTGGGATTGTGTATTTCAAACCGCGATCACCACCCCCAATTTAGAACCTTATTTATCCTCAAGTAAGCTAGAAAAGATTAAATTGTTTAAAAAAATAATAATAATGTGACAAGCATACATTTCCTTAATGCCCATGTATAATCAAGAGTATATTATACCATTGAAAGCTTGAAGTTTGCATGTATTCAACATGGTGCAAAAATCTTTAGAAGTGATGTTGAAATTTTCCTACTCATGCTAAATCAAATGCTCACAAATCAAAGACCATGTAATTAATTCAAGATTCAATGCTTAGAAAAGTTAACTTTTCATTTAGGTTAGGTTTATGAAATTTGAAGTCAAGTCTAAAATTTCAGACTAAGTGGGAGGTCTCAATGTTTAATTGGCGAGCCTACATATATACTTCTCCCTTATTAATCTCCTAAGTATGCTAATACCATACAAATAGAGAGTAACCACTAAATCGTACCTTACTTCACCACCCCAACTTTTTGAAATAACTATCATATCTTGCTAGTTATTCTAGTTTTAACTTTTTGAATTTTTCACTTTTTCTTTCTTGTTCTATTTTCTTTCTTTCTTTTTCACATTTCAACTCTCTTGTGATAACCTTCAAGTTCCAAGCTCCTAAATTTAGGGCATTAGTTGATGTTGACCAAACTAGGTGAAAATTTATGACTAAGCTATAAAAATTTTAAGAAGTTATCTCAAGGAAATGAATCACTAAAATAATATATATCTGAGAACTTATTCAATAAAGTGTTGGGCTAACCGAAATCGAAAGTGATTTAAATAATAAGTCAATGACTAGGCATGGAAAATTATTTTAAGAGTGAATATATCCTTTGAAATTTTAATTATGATATTAAAAATAATGTTCAATGCATATGAAGAAGACAAGAATATGGTGGTAAACCCTTGTAGAAGCTTATATTGATAAGGAGTAAAAAAAATAATTAAAGCATAAGTTGAATAAAATATTCTAAAGTTGTTTTAAATGAGACAAGGTGCTACATATGGTTTTGAAAAGATAAAACCATGGACACTCATGGTTTTAAGAGACAAAACAAGGAAAGACCACAGTTTCATGTACATGACTTTTAGAAATCACTTGACACATGGCAAGTTTGTCTCCCATATCACCTACTATGTAAACACTAAACCTACTCATTTCACACTTTTTTGATAGATTTATAGCTTAGGAAAACTATGGTGCAAATTTTGAAAATGTCAAAAATTTAGGAAAAATAGCAAGAAAATTAGAAAATTAGTGTGGAAATTCATTTAAGTGGAGAACCACCATCAGGCGATGACTTGACACCGCACCACCACCACCACACTCTAATGGAGGAGGCAATTTTTAGGGCTACCGACAACCCCTTACAGCCGAACGGCCACTAAATCAAACTATGCCAACGAGTCACTTTTTGTGTCTAATTTTCAATAAAATTTTTAAAATAGTAAATTAACTTTCAAAATTATGAAAATGGTATTCCTAGGTTATTTTTAATATACTTTCATAAAAAAAATGTTAGTTTTTCAAAACATATATGGCTCATATATCGCTCTTAAGAAACGGCCTGCTCCAAGCAAATTTTCGATATGATTTTCAAAAATACATACAATGTTGTTTCAAACTAAAAATTTTTCTACAGATACCTCATAATGTTTATTTTCAAGCTGTGTCAAAAGTTTTTCCAAATTTTCTCGGTTAGATATTTATTAATTTTGATTTGCTAAAAACTACCAAATTTGGAAATTTCGATAAATGGATAGATTTCTAAATGTTTTCAATCAAATTAGGTTTCTATCCATATTTTTTGTCTTAAAATAATATTTTACGTGGTTGCATGAATTTTTAGAAGAAAAATGGTTCAAACATGTGATATATCGCATTTCACAAGCTTAAAAGTGTCATTTTTGCAAAACCACAGCAATGTGTTGAAAACGAGCATGTGTAAGTTTTTACAAAATTTTCCAAATCTAGAATTCATCTTTGGAATTACTCATTTTGCTAGTTTGTGTTCAAATTTGCAAAGTCCTAATGGTGGTGTGGAGTTTTAGTGAGTTTAGACATTACTTGCCCTAAGTAGAAGCTACTATAGAAGGTTGCCCATAAAGGCCTTAATATGACAGTTGATAAAAGCTTTTATGGAAGGTTTCTTGTAAGATATCAAATAAGCAAACTAAAAATGGGTCTAATTAGAGCCTTGAGTAGAAGGTTTCCTAGTGAAACATAAAGTGAAAACTAAGGGTGCAATTTTAGAAGTTTTCCTCACCATGAATCCTACAACCAACTTTAAATAGAAAGTTGAGTAGAAAGTACTGCTAATAAAGTAAGTAAAGACTCTACCCTAGTAGAAGATTATGTAGAAGATAAAGAAGTTAACATAAGGATCATGTAGAAGGTCGTGTAGAAGGTCCTAGGTATTAGTGAAGCTTTCTTATCTAAACACTTAAGGTGCACATCCTTAACTTATGAAGATACTTTGAGATTAAATAAAGCACTCAAAAGCTTAATCATAAAATAAAATAAACCTTGATTATAGGTCATCAAGATAACTTAGAACTTGAAGACAATACACAAAGCAAGGAGCATTAGCTGCAAGTAAGTAGATATTGTATGTTTAGGAGTAAACTTTTGTCTATTTGCTAGGTTTCAAGTTTGTGTAGTTCCACTATAATGTGCTTAGTTATTTGAGTTTGATGTTGAATCATGGATGTGTCAATTGTTGAATATGTGATAATTTTGTTCTTGGTTAATTAAGCTTAGTCATGTACTTGGCTAGTTGAACTTGGTTAAGAAACTAGATTATATGATTTACTAATTATGTAAGAAGTTACTAAGACATATTCTAACCTTGGAAAATACTATAAAAATGATTTGACCTTCAAAGTGTTTGCTTAAGCAAACTCGATACATGGTTTTAGCTATAATGATGAAGCACTCCAAAGAAAGATTGGGGTAACTGCATAATGTATACTATGAAACTAGGTTGAGTTACTTGGTAACCATGCTTGGTATCATGCTAACTTATTCCTTGGTACATTCATGGCATGGCACGATACGACTACAATATTTGGCTCTGGAATTGAATCATTTCATGGCATGAAAATGACTTATGAGTCAAGTTTTCTAAAATATGATATTACTAAGCTAGGCTAGGCTTTTTTCAGCATATAAAACTGCATTAATAAGTCTTCTAACCATTATGTGGTTAGCTAGGCTAAATCTTTGGCTACTTATTGTAGCCTTAGGCTTGAATTATTTAAGGATCCCTTAGCAACTTTTAGTTTGCCTAAATTAGGCTAGGATATTGGTACCAATACATTTGTTCATGTGAATAAGCATTGCATGGAATTCTTGTATGAAATCCTTAGTTAGGAAATGTTAATACATGCTTAAAATGTCTAACCTTTTGCATGCATTATTATCTATTGGACTTGCTCGTGCTTTATATATTGTTACCTACTCTTACTTAGCTTATAGTGAACTGAGCAGATATGTTTTGTATCAGTAAGTCAAAGCAAAGCATAGGAGGGGCACTACCACCATTGAGGGAGGAAGACCTTTCAAGAGTACTGGGTTGGAGTTAACTATTGTGGAAGAATCTTTTGTTAATCAAGGAAATGTTTATGTAAATCGAAAGAAGCACATAGATGATTTAAATGAATTTGCTGAGGCTTGAACCTCTATTTTGGAAAAAATTTCAAGGTGTAAAGCTGAACTCCAAATGTGATACTTTTTATGTATAACTTCTTTTGTGTAAATAGCCTTGTTCTCTATTCGATAAGTAGGTTAGTTATGCGTATTGCATTCATGGCCAAGTCAAGATGTGACATCTCTATTGTGATGGGATCATAATTTTGATTTGAAATGATTTTTACTCAATTCCCATCATTTTCTTTTTCAATTTTTCTTTTCTTTCTCTTTAGGCATTCATTGTATATTGGTAAAAATGTTCAGATAAAATCCAGTACCCACTTCAATTTGTACAATATTAACAAACCACTCGATTCCTCAAAATAATGGTGTATATATACAGGTCAACTTCCGAAAATACAAAAACCTAACAAAAAACTACAACATTTCCCTAACTGTAAACCTCTAAGCTATGCTTAAATTGAGCATAACTAGACAAAGCAAAGATGCCATGCATTGATTACAATGTTTTGAGAAGTGCTTACAACTTATTCACAAGAGACTTCTTTCAAAATATGATCCTAATCACTTCCTCCTACTTTCTTTCATGCAAACTTTATAAACGATAACATACTCAAATTTTGAGGCATAGAGCATAAAGAAAAATGGATCCAACTTACACAGAAGGGATAACTTATCATGAAATTAATTAAGTAATTAAGGCCTAATTAGAACCACATAACTTCAATATTTATGTCTAACTTTCCTACGCTTAACTTTAGTTCAAATTAATATTTCATAATTCAATGCATATGCAATGGGAAGTAAATGACAAAGTTAGAACAAGACCCCCCAGTTTCTTAGAGGGTTCTAAACTCTCAAATTCCCCTCTAAGCTCATTAATGGTGTCTCTCAATTGATGGATTCAACATTTCATTTTATATTTCATTTATTGGTGATTCTATATTTTCATTTTTCCTTTTTTTTTTCTTTTTTTGCATCTTGAATTAAAACCCTTTTCTTTATTCTTGAAAATTACTAAAATTATAGAAGAACAAAAATAATGTGTGATGTACCTCGCAGAGGAAGGTCTTACCAAAGGCATAGATGGGTCCTCTAGAGGAAGCTACCGAAGAAAGGTAAAGTAGGGTTTGGGTGGAGTAACACAAAAAGGAAAAGAAGGCTAAGCTTCATAAGTTGCTTGTGGACTTAACTCACCACTTAAGCCTTCATGAACCAATACATCTCCAAATATGACTCACCAATCCAAAGTACTGGGTTGTTCACTAATACAATCTTACTCAAGGGTTGCTATGAGTTAAGGTATTAAGATTCTCAATCTCACAAGAAAGGAGAAGCAAACTTAGAGGAAATTCATTAACAAAATAGGGTAAAATCTGATTACAACAGCTAGCTAAATAAGGTATTTATAGTCGGTATGCTAGGGTTTTAATACTATGACTAAATTACTAAAAAGGGTAAGATATTTATAAAAGTACAAGCACAAATATAGAAGGATAATTATGTAATCATTCTAGAAAGAGAATGGTTTGCTATCAGGGTATGCTTGTAGAGAGTGGGACACATGCCATCGTAAGAGAAGTTGGGTTACATTCTACTAACAGATTTTGAATCTTAAAGATTTGATTGGCACTGGCTGGGCATTGGTGTAGCTCAGTAGGGGAAGTTAGTGATAGGAAGTGGTCCTCAAAGCAAGTTAGAAAGGTTAACTCTTGAGGTAGCTTGGAGAGATCTGAATAAATTAGAGTTATGCACCAAACAGCTTAGGAACTCAGAAGATCTTGCAAGTCGGCATGGTCCTTCAAGTTAGCATAGACATAACTAGCTTTGTAGTTAAAGATTTGAGAGGCCAAGTTGTTCAAGCTTCTTGTTATTACTCGGGTGAGGGGTTTAGGTATAAGATTCCTATCATCTCCTCTAGGTTGTTTAGGATTTGGAACCAAATCCTCAATATGCTCTACTAGTGCATCTTCGTTTAGAATGTATGGACTAAGATCAAGTATTGAAGACATAGGAGATTCCATAGCCTTCTAGGGGATCAAGTTTGTAGGCATTATCATTGATCCTCTGAAGTACTCAAAAAGGTCCTTCAACGCAAGGTAAGAGCTTATTCTTTCATTATTAGGAAGTCTTTCCTTGTTAAGATGTACTATACAAGTTCACCTGATCGAAATTGCTTCTTTCCCTGTAACCCTTGGCTTCTATGTATTAGCTTATTACAGCTTAGGTCAATTGCTTGATAACTTGCTGATAAATTTGCTCTAAGGCTCTAGCTTAGTCTTCAGCTCCTTGATCATCTTGACTAGTTCATAGGGTGGGTGTCTAGTTAAGTGGTAGCTAGGGATTAAATCTATACACTACTTCAATTAGAGTCTTGCCTATAGTACTATAGATGGATCGATTGTAAGCAAACTCCACTATAGGCATGCAAGAATCCTAATCATCTTGATCTCATCTAATGTTAACTTGAAGAAGAGATCCTAAAGTTTAATTGATGATCGCTATCTATCCATCAATCTAAGGATGGCAAAATGTGCTGAAAAATAGCTTAGTCTTTAGTCGGTGCAATAGTATCTTGTAAAATTAGCTCAAAAATTTGGGATCTCTGTTGACCTCCTATAAAAACCAAAAATAAATAAATAAATAAAATAGCCGAAGCATTGTTAGTTTTGTTATAGGGCATGAAGTATGCCATCTTACTAAACCTATTAACTACAAACATGATGGAATCCTTTACTCATGCTATCTTAGGCAATCTAAGTACAAAGTTTGCATTTACATCTACCCAAGGTTTGGTCGATATAGGTAAGGGCATTACCTTCCCTTATTTAACTTAACTCTTGGCCTCTTTACAAGTTATGCATCTCTCAACAACTCGATGCACATCACTCAACATCTTTGGCTAATAAAACCTCAAATTCAATAATTTACATGTTCTCTTCTCTCCGAAATGGCCAAATAATCCTCTACTATGTACTTCTCTAACAAGTAAGTCTCATATCGAACAAGTCGACACATACAATCTTTCATGTTGGAAGAGGTAACCTTCTTCCACAAAGTATTCATCTAACATCCTTCCTTCCTTACACTAGGCAAAGATTGGTCTAAAGTGGGGATCTTAGGAGTATTATTCTTTGAGATCTACAAATCCTTACAGTCTTGTCTAGAGCTCATAAAGCAATACACACCATCTGGATAAGACATCTACGACTACATTTGTTTTACTTTACTTATACTTAATCATAAATGAGAACCCCTCTAGAAATTCTACCTACTGTAGCTGTCACTTTGAGATCTTTGGCTAAGTTCTCAAGTACCTCAAGGTTTAGAAATCACAGTACATGACAAATTCTTTTGGCAGTAGGTAATGTTGCCAAGTCTGCATAGCTTAGACTAAGGCATATAGCTCTTTGTCATATACGGAATAATTTAAAGTAGGTCCTTTAAGTTTCTTGTTGAAATAAGCAATTAGTCAATAGTCTTGCATAAAAACTACTCTAATTCCTATGCCCTAGTCATTACACTCTAGTAAAAAAACTATTCCAAAATCTGGCAACAATAACACATGCATTGAAGTTAATCTCCACTTCAGTTCAACAAAGCTCTTTTCCTCCTTTTTTTTCCTAATCAAAATTCAACATTTTTCATAGTAAGCTAGGCAAGTAGTGTAGCAATAGTATTAAAGTTTTGAATAAACCTAAGATAGAAAGAGGTTAATCCATGGAAAACTCTTACATTTGCACAAGAGGTCAGCATAGGCTATTCAATAATAGCTCGAATCTTTTCTTCGTCTACTTAAAGGCATCCTTTTCTCACCACATACCCAAGGAACACAACTTCCTCTTGGTAGAATCAACATTTCTTCAAATTGCTAAACAATTGCTTAGTGCGGAGCATTTCAAAGACAGTTAGGAGATGACTTACATGGCTGGGAAGGTCAGGACTATATATAAGAATGCCATCAAAATACACTACAATAAACTTTCCTATCCGATTGCTCAGCACATGATTCATCAATCTTATGAATGTACTCAGGGTGTTAAATAGCCCAAATGGCATGACAAGCCATTTATATAATCCATGTCTCATTTTGAAGGCAGTTTTCCACTCATTCTCCTTCTCGCATTTGAATCTAGTGATGAATTGATTTTAGATCAATCCTACAAAACACATTTGCTCCATGTAATTCATCCAACATATCATCTAGTCAAGGAATGGAATACCATACTTAATGGTAATCCTATTGACAGCTCAGCTATCTACATACATTCTCCAACTTCCATCCTTCTTTGGAATTAATAATGCCAACACAGCACATGGGCTTATGCTTTCTTGAACATATCCTTTATCAATGAGTTTATTCACCTATCTTTGTAGTTTGATGACTTACTTAGGATTCATACGATAAGCCAATTGGTTTAGCAATGTATCTCTAGGTAATAACTTAATGCCATGCTCTATTCCTCACTTTAGGGGTAATCTTCTTAGTAGTTCGTTAGGAAATAGATCGGTAAATTCTCTAAGCAAATTATCAATTTCTTTAGGTAAGTCATTATGCTTCTGCATTTATAACAATCTTTACACTATTGAAAAGGTTGGTTCATTGTCTTTTATAGTTCCTCTCAACTCAAATCGACTCATAACCAAGGCTTTCTTACTCTTTTAATTTAGTCAAGATTGCATGCTACTAACCTATCTTGGTGTTATGGGAAAAGCATAACAAGTTTCTCAAAACTATAAGTACTCTTATAGCCATAATGCACAATTCTCTGATCAAACAACCAAGGTCAGCCTATTAAGATATGGGACACACACATTGGCAATACATCGCATATGGTCTCATCCTTATAACTCTTGATAGTAATTGGTAATAGCACCTACTTCTTGACATGCAATGATCTTCTTTCATTTAACCAACATAGTTTGTATAGTTTAGGTTGTATAGAGGTCAGTAAATTTAATTGTTCTACCATCTTAGTCGAGGTAACATTTATACAACTCCTACTATAAATAATTAAAGCATAGAGTTGATGATTTACCTTAGAAGTAGTATGGAACAAATTCTCATGTTTCTCTTCTTATTGATCATCTTCTATGCTAACAACTTGGTGAATGACTAATGTTAGGATATCTCCCTCCTCGGAATAAATTTCGTCCCTTATAACTTCCACTTTCATTCTATCATCCCTTTCTTTCACAACTTCACTAACTTCTTGATTCATGCTATATACTTCTAAGGTTACTACTTCCCCTTTAATTACCATAAGTCAACAATTAGGACATTAGGAGGCTATGTGTCCAAAACCCTTACATTTAAAGCACTTCATCTCATTCATTTCCTTTTAGAGGTTTGCCCCTTTGCAAATTCCTTCTCTTTCCTTCCTTATTCCTACCTCACTCCTTCACCATGTGACAACTATCCTTCCTTCTTGCTTAGTATTGAGGTAACAGGCTTTCTACTACTTCTATGTACAGGTTGGTTTATTTGAACAAGTTAGGAACTATAACTATGGTAAGGTCGATTCCTCTTCTACCATTCAACTCACTAAGTGACCTTAATAGTTTCCTCAAGGGTATGAATAGACAATACATTAACAACTTCTTTAAGCTTGTCTCTCAGCCTCGTGACAAACCTGTAAATAGTTTAGGCTTCTGGTTCTTCTACTTCACACATAATCATTAACATTTGGAATTCCCACACATTTTCTTCAACAATTCAGTTTCCTTGCCTAAGCTACTACAACTTCACGAAGGTATCTTGATAATCTGATTCAGGGATAAATATACTACATGTAAGCTTCCAAAATTGAGTTTAGGATAACCGAGCTCAGATTTAGGGCTTTTAGGGTAACTTATCCAATTGAGCCCAAACTTTGCAACTAGAATGAAAAAGTTAGTCGAGATATTACAGTGAAGTTAGATTTTAGTAATAACGATCCGAAATCCCAATTTTGCCCTTAGAAATTGGAGTATTTACTAAAGCCCTAAAATATTCAGAACTCCTAAAATTGAACTTAGATTGCAACGAGAACTTAGAGATAAGCTAATTGAGCTATAAAATGAGATAATGTAGTATAATTTACTATAAAAAAATACACGTAATTTTTAGTATACCCGGTACAAATAATAATTATACTCGTAAATTAACTTTAAATTGAGTAATTATATAAATATTGTGTTGAATTCATGAAATTAACCTTAGAATGTATCCTAAAAATAAAAAATATGCTAGAAACTTAATTATATGAGTAAAGTTATATATTTCACGTGTTATTTACATAAGGTATAAACTTATATATATTAATTAAATAATTAATTCTAACATATAATATCTATATTTAAGTAATTATTTAATAAAAGAAAAAGAGAAATTAATTAAATAATATTGGAAGGAGGCGTGGCAGGAGGATGGAAATATATTGCTGATTCAAAAAGTGGAGTTACAATATTTGGACACCTCATGCATAAAAAAAAAAAAAAAAAGAAATTGGAAAAGAAAATATGAATTAATTAAAGAAAAAATTCCTAAACCGACTTTGAAGCACTATAAAAAGCCAAGATCATCAGACAAGATAGTTTTAGCAATTTGGAATCAGAGAAAATCAGAAAGAAAAATTAGAAAAAATCGTAGAAAAAAAAAACAAATTTAGAAAAAAACAGAAAAAATTAGTGAAAGTGTGGAAACCTAACCTAGAGTAGATCTGCTGTGAAACCTAGCCAACCCCACACGGTCCACCCACCGCGCCAGCCGTCCGACAACCGCCCAGCCGCCGCCGGCCACCGGAGCACCCAAGAACACCAAGGTCAAATTTCTGCCCTGTTTTTCAATAATTTCTAAAAAATAGTAAATCCGCCCAAAAAATTATGAAAAAAGTTACACTTAGGTTATTTTAGACGTGCTTTCATGTGATATTTTTATTTTTGAAAAATTCGTAATATTTAATATACTTCATTAAGAAATCTGTAATTCATCCGAATATATATTAGTGAAATAAATATACTATATGATGTTGTATCTAGCTGAAAATTTTTGTGTAGGATGTGTATGATATATGGGTAATTGCTACGTAGCCCAAATTTTTATTTGAATAATTTTAATATTTATTGAATTTTTAGGCTTGAAATTGGTCCGAAAATAGGCTGAAATTATGAATTTAATAGGAAATTATGAAATTAATTGATGAAATGGACATGTACTGATCTATAATAAATAATAATGGTATTGAGTCAGATTGGAATTAATTGGATGCTAAAAGAATTATAATTGGATAATTTATCAAATTTAGGGGTAAAATCGTCAATATGAAAATATAGGCAATAGGTTGAAAACTTGAAACCGAGTGATAATTGAATTCCCTATATTTTTAGAAGTCCGTAGAAATTTTCGGGGAATTATTAGGTGATCCGAACTATTTACTACGAATTTATTAAGTAAAATAGCTTAAATTACAAGTCGGGATGTATTTGTAATATTAATAGACTAAAATGAGTAAAATAGATAAATAAAACCTATATATAGGATCGCTGGTCGAATTGGGTTAAATAGAGATTTTATTACAATTATTAATATTTTCTGATCGGGATGTACTTTAGGTGTATTAAAATTGAATAATACTTATATTATTACAATATAAGGACAAATTGGATAAAATATAATTTAAAACTGTAAATTATGCATAATACGGTCGTTTTTATATAATTATGTATAATTGTATTAAAAATTCAAACTACCCGTTAAAATCCATCTCTAAGAACAGGACTCATAAGATGTGTCGTTAAGTCTATACGAACTCAATGACACTAGTTTTGTTGAAATCGGATAACCTTAAGCAAACTAGCTTATATCTATAACATATTCAAGAATATACACATTTCGGTAACTCTACCGGAATCAAAACGTGAATTAATAAATAAAAAGTACGTTTCGATACGATCAAAACGATATATAATACGTAATAGTAAATATGATGTATAATGTTAATAATTAATAATTTAATAACATGACAGTATATTATGGAAATAATATATATATATATATGTATATATATATATCCATTTTAGATTAAACCCTAATGTTTTCGTAATTATTACGAAAACTAAATTTAGACCTTTTGTGTAATTAGGACCTTCCAAAGACGGCTGACAATTCAAGTCAGAAATAACGAACGTCTGAACAAGTAAGTTGGGATGGTAGCTTCGCCGCTGTTTGGGTACTATTTTAAAAGTATCCGGAGACCCAAGAGTACTTCTGGTTGTGTTTGTAGTTAGATGATTATGCGCATGCTATGTGTGTGAATGATACTCTGTTGTGACAGGAGTTCAACTCCTTGGTGTGCTGTTCTGCATATTTGCATGGATTCTGTATTGTGTGAACTTATTGGTCACCTCTGATTATCACTAATGATTATTCGACTAAAGTGTAATTGGTCACGCATAATCACCCGTTAGGGGAAACGATTAAGAGTGTTAAGCCAAACACCGACTTCCTTCGATGAGGATAGCTGAAATGGTCCTTTCCCCATCCTTAGTCGAACTAAGTGATAGGCGAGGAGGTCGCGGCAAGGTTGGGGGCCGTGGTTCGAAGGCGGTCTTGGGAGGGGGGTGTTCTCCATTGCACAAGCCCGGGTTTGGTTTAACTTTAGTCGCGATGAAACTCCTCAATCCGGGTTGGAGCGGATGAAATTTCTCTAACCTCACAGTGGACCGGTTAACACTGTGCGATGTTTTCATTTGAGTGATTGCATTGCATTTCATCATAATTATTAACCTTATTTGTGATTGTATAGTACTCTTCTGACTCCGCCCCACTTACTGAGCTAGTTGTGCTCACACCCCTACAGACTCTTTTGCAGGTACTGAGTGAAGATAAAAGATGTTCCGGTACCAACGTTCTCAGGTTAGTGTGCTGCTGTGTGGGAAAGTGAGGAACGAGGAATTTAACTGAACCTGAGCTTTTGCTTTGTCTTTAAGTTTTGAAGAAAACTAAATGGGAATTCCCTGGGAGCCCACTAGTTTTCTAACTTATTGTATATAAATCGTATAACCTGTGGTTTTTAAAAGACTCTGATTGTAATCCTTACCCTTGGACGTGAAATGTTGTATAATTACTGTTGTAGTACTAAACTACAGATTGTATAGAACAAGTATTTTGTTAAAGCTCTACCACAGGTTTGGATATTAACAGATGTCAGAACAGACGTTTCAAGCTGGTTGAGTTGTGCGCCTTGTGTAAACTGCGTCTACGATGGCAGCTGTGAGGTCAGCTTCTATCTTAGATTAGTTTACACGGCGGGACTGTTATGACTCTTCTTGTTCGGGGCGTGACACTACACATGACCCTTTTCATCTCTTCCCAAGTCCTTACTCCTTGTCATCTCTCTCTCTCTCTCTTTCTCTCATTATGTGTAACTTCTTCCACTACATGAGAGCATAACCAACAAACTCTAAGGAAGCAAGTCTAACCTTATCTCCTTTAGAGTAATGATAACACTCAAATAGCTTTTTAACTCATTCTTCCCAATCTAAATATTCATCAACATTTCTACTTCCTTAAAAGCTTAGAATTTTGATTTTCACATTTTCCAATCCCCTGCGATCTCGAACATTCCACTCCTCCTCGAAATATTCCTCCTCAATCTCTCCTTCTTCTGTATTTTCATCATACTTCATTGATGTTCCTAGAAGCTCAATTATCATTAAAACTTACCGTAGTAGATTGGAACTAATGGGTCTTTCGAAATATCGAAGAAAATAGGGTGAATTAATCTAAGAACTTACTATAGTAGCTAACGTAAAGCTGCCCGAAAGATATAACACACCAACGAACACAATACAACTTGACACTTCACTTGATATGACATACAAGTTAATGTCAAGGTCTACCTGCCACAAATCCTAAGCTACTCAGCAAGATTAGATAAAAGTGTATAAAAAGGACTTGTAGAGGAATGTCTTGTAAGAACAAATAATTCAATGTCTATTTCTAAAGTGAGATGATTCCGGCTTGTAAGAAGAAAGGACTATTTATAGTAAGTTCCTAAGGTAATATTACAAATAAAGGAATAGGGGATTCTTAGTATATACGAAAAAAGGGTAAAAGGGACAAAAGACAAAAAAAAAAGGAAAAATAGTACAATGTCAAAAGAAGAGGATAGGTGGCAATGCAATACTGGTCTCATATAAAGATTCTCTAAACACAACAAGCAAGAGAAGTCGAGATGTTGCGGTGACAAAGGGGCCGAGATGGGAAAAGGACTACGCAAGAGTTAGAAGGAGGCTAAAAAGAGAAGTACTTAGAGAGAAGGAGAATATCTAGTCACTCGGTAGGAATCTCTTAACAACTAGAGGGTGAATTACTCGGCACAAAAGGGAGAATTTAATACAGGGTGTAACCTTCCAAAGCTCTCAAGGAATTCAACCATCCTTCTTCTGCATAGAGTTTCTCATTATTAGTAGGTTGACAAGAGAGAATTCTTCGGGTGAGGAATTGGAGGTCTCAGAGTCGTGCACGAGTAAGAGGACCAATGGTCGATAGCTCATCATTCATTCTCTATCGAACTAGTCATTCAACTCTTCTCTGAAATTGTGGAATAAGGTAAGGTAGTCGATTAGGTCGATTCTCATGCCATAGAACCCTTAAAGTTCTACCCATTCTTTCCTCATCCACATAAAGTTTTTCCACATCACTTTCATTGCCTTCTATCAACTCTAGCCATCGGTTAACTTATCGCTATACTCCTCCAACTTATGAATGATGAGTTGGGTGATCTACTCCTCCGTATAGAATGCCATAAGCTTAGTAAGTTCCTTGATTAGCTCAATTTTCAGTTGGAGTGATTTCTTTAGCTTAGTCATTGGCTCAATGAGCCTCATCTACTCAAGTGGCCATAACCCCTTACATCAACAACATTATATTTTCCATCATTTCTACAACATGAACTAGCCTCTCATCTGTAGACCTGGGCATCTACTCTACACATTGACCTCTTCCCAAGGCATTGCTATCATAACTACCAACAACCGCATTCACATCGAGGTTTGTCATTTCTTTAACCTCAATAATCACCGTACCATTATAACTCTATAACTTATAAATACTACCCAAAAACACAATTGATTTAAATCACAACAACTACTCCACATCACAAATTGGAAAAAAAAAAAAAAAGCACAATAAAATCTCTACTAACACACTTAATTCGTAGTCAAGCCAAATACCTAGAAGCTACAACCAACAAGACTCCAAACATAAAGTACTATACCTTCTTTAACAGTGACAATTCACTCAATGCAACAACAACCCAATTGTAGACAAGTGTGACAAAACACAAAATACCCACACAACTAACAATCAACATAACCACTCATCTACTACTATACCCTACACTTGAACAACACTCAAACCTTTGAACCTAATTTTCAAACTCTTGAACCTATTTAGAACCTTGAGCTCTAATACCAAGATGATGTGCCTCATAAAGGGAGGTCTTACCAAATGCATAAATAGGTCCTTCAGAGGAAGCTACCCAAGAAAGGTGAAGTAGCCTTTAGGTAGAACAAATAAAAAAGGAAAGAAGGTTAAGCTTCATGAGTTGCTCGCAAATGTAACCCACCACTCAAACCCTCATCAACCAACACGTCACCGAATGTGACTTACTAGTCTAAAATGCGGGGTTGCTCGCCAACATAACCTTGCTCAAGAGTTGCTATGAGCTAGGGTATTAAGATTCTCAATCTCTCAAAAGAGGAGATGTAAACTTAAAGGAAAATAAAAAACAAAATAAGGTAAAATCTGATTACAACAACTATCTAAATAGGGGTATTTATACCCGATATGATAGGGTTACAATACCATAACTAAATTACTAAAAAGGGCAAGGAATTTATAAAAGTACAAGAGCAAATGTAGAAGGACAATTATGTAATCCTTTTCAAAAGAGACTGTTTTGCTTTCAGGGAGTGCTTATGGGGAGTGGGACACATATTGTCGTAAGAGAGGTTAAGGCATATTCCACTAACGAATTTTAACACTAAAAAATTTTGTCAACACCAGTTGAGCATTCATGTAGCTTAGCAAGGGAAGCTAGTGACAATAGGTAGTCCTTAGAACAGGTTGCAAGGGTTGACTCTTGAAGCACCACAGAGAGATTGAAATCAATCAGATTTATGCACCAAATAGTTCGGGAACTTAGAAGATCTCGCAAGTTGGCATGGCCATTTAAGGCATAGATAGAACTAGCTAAGTAGCTGAGGATCTAAGAGGCCAAGTTGTTCAAGCCTCTTGCTCTCACTCGAGTAAGGGGTCTTGACACTAGATTCCTATTGAGGTATATGTAGCCACCACTTTTATAGTGAAGTTTGAGCAAAACCTTATCACAAAAACAAAGTAGACACCATTTTTTCCCTAGGGATAAATTACATTAAGAAGTGCTGTAGCTAACTAGCTATCCTAAACTTGATCAACTAAAGATTTATAGAGAGAAGAAAAGGAATTACTCCATAATGAAGAGCTTTAATGGAAAGAAAATGGGTGTGCTTTAAAAATAGGCTACACCTTGAAGATACCATCTTAGATGGATGGATGGAAGGTAATAGGTGCCTTCAAGAAACAAATTTTACTATATTTCAGCAAATCATTAAATGACCACCTTGGATGGATGAATTCAACACCATCTTAGATTGATGAGCCTATTTTAAAATATATATATATATATATATACTCACCATGTTAGATTGATGGATCTAAAAAAACTTACCACCATCTTCAATTGATAGATTTTGCATCATCTTAGATTGATGGAAAATGAGAATTTGATTACTAACTTGGATTAATGGAAAATGAGAGCTTGTTACCATGATGGATGGATTTTGCACCATTTTAGATTGATGGTTTTATAAATTTTGTCACCATCATAATTAATGGATCCAAAAAAATAAAAAATAAAAAACCTATCACCATCTTGGATTCATGGATTTAATAAATACTTAATTTAACCTAACCAAATTTCAACAATTTCTTAAGTAGGAAATGTCAATGATGAAATTCCCTAAATTTGAAACAAACAAAATGGAACTCGAAGA
This sequence comes from Lumnitzera littorea, assembly GCA_024138015.1. Classification (NCBI taxonomy): domain Eukaryota; kingdom Viridiplantae; phylum Streptophyta; class Magnoliopsida; order Myrtales; family Combretaceae; genus Lumnitzera; species Lumnitzera littorea. The sequence continues at coordinate 85,631,765 of JAMXBB010000012.1, forward strand.
TCAATTTGGGAGAGAAACTAAACCACTAAGGTCACATGAAATTGTTGCTAGGGGGCTAGGCCTCTTAAGTAGACAAAATAAATTGTGAAGGTTCAACTCAGACGTTACCTTAGATGTAGATCCTAAATTGGACATTAGGGACTAATTCCCTTCTTAAATTTTAGCAAACATCTTGCAATGGAAAAAAATGACTATTAGGACCAACATGGGTAAAAAGACTTTATAAGCATAGGTAAGATCTAGATTGAGATTAGTCTTATGAAAAAAAAAAAAAAATAGAATAGACAAGATTGGCCACTAAGGCCAACATAGACAAAGCTGGCTATCAAAGCTAATCTAGAATTGACTTAAAGAAAAATTTGTTCTTTTTCTCTTCTCTCTTTTTTTCCTCTTTTTTTTTTTTCTTTTCTCTCTCTTTTGTTTGAAAATTTCCTAACAAGTTTGGGTTCCTCATAAGTTCCAATGCCACTAATAAGTACAAGCTTTTGACAACTTGCTTTACCCTTACTTAAATCACCTAACAATCTTGTCTTCATGGGATTCTCTTTTCTTGGGCTATTGTACTTATTTTTTCAAGGCACTAGCTTTCAATCTCAAGGTAAGTGCTCTTTTAATGTCACATGAGGTGATTGCATAAGGCAAATTGTCTATCAAATTTTGCTTCTAGAAAATCTCTTGGGCCATTGATATCACAAGAATGATATCTCAAAATTAATTAGTTTAGTTCAAGAGGACTTCCTTACCTTCTCTTAGTCATTGGAATCAAGAATAGGGTAAAATGCCTCTTAAATGCCTTTGTTTCAAAGTTTGCTAAATTTATAGCCTTTTTGGGACCTAGTAAGATAATTTGGTCCTTTACTAAATTTTCCGTCATTATGGCCTACTTTATTAGCTAGCTACTAAAACTACCTCTGCAAAACTGATGGCTAATACCTTAGGAGATAACTAAAATATGGCCTGTCTAATGTTTGGAGGAATGCATCAATTAGTCCCTTCTCTAATAGGGTTAGGATCCAATGGTAGGTTGACTTTTAGGTAAATCTCTTCAAATTCAAGAGGTGGGAATCCAATAGCTTTCTTCTCATGCCAAGCCTTTAAGTGTTCTTTATTTGCTAGCGATCTTGCCATGAGTAGAACTATGCTATCAATCATGAAGTTCATATATTCAACCAATTTCCCTACAGTTTGCTCTAATAAGAAAATCCTCAACTCTATAGGGTTAGTGTCATCAAGATTGTTGTCATTTCTACTATTGGTCATTGCTTCTAATAAGAATCGATACCTGTTAACCATTCTCTAGATTTTCTTCTCTCTTTTTTTTTTCTATCCCTTCTTGTTTTTCTTTACTTTCTTTTTTTTTTAATTTTGAAAAACATTTATTTTAAGAGAGAAAAGGACTTACCCAAAAAAGAATGAAAAGATACTAGGTAGAGGGAAACTAGGTAATAGAATACAACGATGAGGTTTATTTGCATGATTTACAAATTGTAAGAAAGAAAAAAATTTCTAACTTAAAGTGGAAAACAATTCCAAAGGAAAGGGAGCCTAATATTTACAATCAATAAATACTTACAACCTAGAGGTATTTAAAGGGTTACCCACAAGAAGTATAATTCGAAATACCTATTCCTTTAAAGGAGAAGAAATGTTTTACAAAAGGGAAACTTGACATTTACAAATTTCTTAATTGAAAACTCTAATCATTGAAGAGGATGGATGAGTGAAAACTTGCTAACGGAAAATCAAATTTTGAACTTAAAAGAAGGAAAAATTAATGGAGAGTCCTGTTTACAAGACAAGATTTATTCTATACTACTAAGGAGGTCAAATATTTACAACTAAAAGACTCTATACAATTTTTATAAATTGTGGGAAGGGAATGTATAAACCAAATTAGAATCCTAAAAGACTAATTTTTCTGTAAAATTTAAAAGCTAAAAGAAGCAAAAGTTTTAAAGGATAAGGGAATATAATTACACAACAAAGAAGACTAATTCACAGCTTATTATTACAATCTTAGACCTATCTAAGATACATATATATATATAAAGAAAAATCTAAATGGTTATTTCTATGTCCTATCTTCAATACTCTTTCATTCTTCATGGAAAAGATTATTCATAGGTTATGAAATCTTTATGCAGAATATGAATAAAGCTAATGTGCCTATTTTATTCTAGACTAATGATTAAAACATATAGAAAAATAATGTTGATATCACTTTTGAAAAATGAATTTTAAGAGGGGTTGTAAGGCCTGTTAACTTGCTTAAACAAATATAAGGACATAAACCCCAAATCTTAGACTCTTGCGAATTGAATTACTAATGCCCTAGCCATAAACAACCTTAGAACAAAAGAATTGACTAGTAACATAGACTCATTAGTAGAATTAGGGTCTATAGAGTTAACAACGATAAAAAGCACTAAAACTGATAGCAAAAAAGAGATTAGTAAAAGAAGAAAACTTAAGAGACTAAGAATAATTTAACCTAACAATTACCTAATAAAGAAAATTAAAATTAATGTTGTAACCCTATACATATAATAAACTATAAAAAGTAGAAATTATTAACAAGTACTAAAGAGGATTAATTATTATAAGAAAAAGTCAAGACATTGATTATAAAGCATGTGCTAAGGATTAAAGATGATAAAAAGTGAGAAAAAGACCACTTTACCCATATAAGTAAAAGTAAGTAGTAAAAAGTAAAAATAGAATAGTAAATAGTAAACTAGTAATAAAGTAAGGTAAATAAATAACAAATAAGGATAAAAAGCAAAATGATGAACTATGCCTCTTACATATAAGACATCATCATAACATGTCCCCAAATGAAAATAAAGGATATATATTTATAAAAGTAAATTAAATAATAAAATAATTGAGTAGAATATTAAAATATAATAAAAGTACCTTGTAAAACATTATAAAATACCCAAAAAATATCAAATCAACTCTACAAAAGTCAAGCAACCAATAACATGTCATAAAAATATCCAACAAACTTGTAAAGGAAGTAAAAGAAAAATTTATAAAATTCAAAATATCATAAAATTATTAAAAATATGTTGATAACTTCTTCAAGAATTCACAAAAATTATACAAGTGACCAAAAATGTTGAAAAGTTAGCTAGACACATGTCTTAGGGTTAAGAATACATGGCAATTTTTCTATAAATTTACACTTATTAAAAAATTTCTAAAATATGTAGGTAACTTTAAAAATTCACCAAAATTTGTACACTTCTCTTGAAATTGTGAAACTTTAATGTGGAACGTATAGCAATGGGAGAAACATATATCTAATTTTCCATAATTTTTAGACACATGCATAATTTGATATTAATTCTTGAAAACTATAAACACCCCTTTCCTAACTTCAAAAATCCAAACTACTCAAATCAAACTCTAAAATTTAGGAGAAATTTTATGGAGCTCCTCTATATTTCTCTTTAAGAGGTTAGATAAAATTTAGGAGAAATTGCCAATTTGTTTGTTCTAGCTTTGATAATTTTGGAGCCTCTAATTTTGTTGTTTCAAGGAGTCCCTTTACCTAAAAGTACTCTATAATTATTTATCCTTATATTAATTTTCCTATAATTAATTTTTCATTTTTTTTATTTTTTATAATTTTTGTATATTTCTACCTATTTTACTCAAATAGCTAGTTTTAAAGAAAAATTATAAAACCCTATCTATTAACTTCCTTAAATTCCCAAACTTTTTCTTATGGTTTCCTATATTAAATATGACATTTTGGTTCCATCCTTGATAATTATTTTCTAATTTTCTTAGTATTTTAGCGTTATTTTCACTCAAAATGTTGAATATATGATAGAACGTATAATATATAAATACTTCTAAATAATAGTCATTACTGATTATCATATATCTTTAGTTTTTCTATGTCCTTATTTTACCATTTACAAAAGCTATACAATAATAATAATATCTTATCATAGTTCTTTTACATTAACAATTCTAAAATTACATTTCGAAATATATATATATATATATATATATATATATACTATACATAATAAATACATTCTTAATAAAAGTTAAATTTTCTTTTGTGAATATTTATTCTTACTTATTTTATAAGTATATAGTGAAATAATAGGATCTATGAAACAATTATAAATAAAAAAAACTACAAATTTACTACCACCATGGTATAAAGTAACTAAACTCCAAAAATATAACTAATGATGAACTTTTTATAAGATTTCAACTTAACTTTTATAGGGATATTAAGCAATTACAATCCAAGTAAGTGGCCTATCTCACAACAATTTTAATTGTATCAATAAGGAGTAGTAAGTCGTTATATTGCTTATGCTTGTAATTAACTATTTATGTACGTCTAGTAAATGTAGATGTAAGGACTGTAGCTAACAGTTTATGCTACTTAGTTTGTGTATTTAATATTTTGACTTGAAATTAATTCACTATTTGCTTGTCTAATTAACTTGACTAATGTAATATTTGATTCTAAAATCAATACATGTATTTCATCCCATATGCTACTTGATTCCTACTAACACTATCCATACGATGAGAAAATAGTATGATTTCCTTCTTTTTAACCTTGTGGAACTAAGTGGTAAGAGAGGAGGTCGCCACATGGGTTGAAGAATGTCCAACATAATCCAAAATGGGTATAATTGGGATAGGAGTATGTCCATAACATAACCTCAAATTCGTGAAAGATTGGTCCACGTTTAGCTATGGCATGTAAATCCTTGAAACCCAAACTAGAGTAGGATCATTTTCTCTAGTTTCGCAACATACCAGTTACCATCGTGCGAATGGCATTGGAATTGTAGCATCACATTTCACTCTAAAAAGGACTTGTTTGTGTATAACGCTTATCGCTTGTCACTTACTAAGTACGTAGTTTTTCTCACATCTCTATAGTTATTCTTTTGCAGGTTCACTCTACAAAAGCTTAGGATAGGAATGCTAAGTGAGGTTCAATCAATAAAAAGGGACATACCACTCTACTAAATAGTTAAAATGAGAACTTTTAAGATAAAGGTGGCATTATTCTTCTAAGTTATTGATGGGTATGCTTCACTTCCACCAAATACTACCAACTCAGATGTTAATCCTTGTGTATATCAATGGTGTAATGATAACTATGGTAACCAATGCTATCATCAACCATTGATATGCATAATAGGATTGTTACAATATAGGCACCTAAAGCGTTACAGGGGTGTAACATTTTACAAAGATTATTTACAAACTTAAGCAAAATAGATAAATAAGAGAATGCATATTGAAGGCATGCAAATGTAAAGAAGGGAGTTGGCAAATCGACCATGACATAGTAAAATTGATATTTTATTGCAATTTTGAAGTTTCCAATACATTATTCAAACTTTATTTACATAAATAACAAACTCTAAATCAAGTTCTTCTTTCTCTTATGATGCCCTAACTCATCTTTTACCTTTTTTCTTTTCCTAATGTTAGGTATCTCTATCCATTTTGCAACCTAAGAAATATCTTTAGTATGGAAGCTTTGGAATGCTTTGACCTAGTAATAACTAGCAATATTTTCAAGAAGCTTGATTACAACAGCAAAGGCATCAATAGGACTCATCTTTTGAGCATGTTCCTTATGGGAGAAGTCAAGCTTGTAGCTTCATACATGGTTAACAAACCAAATCATGAGTAGTGTCATACTAGTTATTAAGTCTACACTTTTTTCTTCCTTAAGGCAATTGAGCAATCTAACCTGTTTAGCCAATAATGTCATGATGTAGGACTTTCCTTCTAAAAATTGGATCACTAGCTCCAAAATCCTATGATGTATGTGGAAAACCTTGTTAAGAAACAAAATGGTCTTGAAAGTTGCCAAGATAAAAGCATTAATCCTATGTTGTTGCTAGGCTTCAAGATCGGCACAAAAAAGCTCCTAGTTATAATTGGAGAGGTTGCAAACCAAGTAAAGAGATCATGTACCTGATCATTCTTCTATTGCAATATGCCCGTATCTTACATATTTCAAACTTGTGAAGGCCTAGGAGTTTAGTAAAAATTTCTATAGGTCTAGTTGTAATATTCGGAACATACTATTCATTTCCAACAAAGGGGATCTGTAGCAAATGGGAGTACTCTTCAATGGTCAAGCTTAAATAATGTGGGCCAAAATAAAAGGCTAACATTTTAGGCTCTTAGAAATGGACTAAGCTTGCACCATAATATTATTGACTTGAATCTTAAGTAATAAGCAGACAAGCCTAACTTTATTTTGTATAGCCTTTTGTTGATATTGGTTGGAAAATTGAAACCACTTCTCAAGTATCCCTTGAGGTTCCAAAAGTTTGTAAATGTAGACTTCCTTAAAGAGGGTGATGTAAAGGAGAAACTAGCCATTTCTACCAAAAAAAAAAAGAAGAAGTGAAAATTACATCATAAACATCTTATTTACATGGGAATTTGACTGATACTTTATAAAGAAAGGAAAAAATTACAAAGAAAACATTTACAAGGAAAAGATTAGAAAACTCCATTGTTACAATCTTTTGGTTTTGCCACATCATGTTTATTTGCCAATTTAAGGAAAGGGTTTGTGAATGCAATAAAAATAGGTTCTAAAAGTCCTTAAACTCTGTGATCTTACACATTTTTGAACAAATGGTTTATTAGTCATATCAAAGCTTAAGTTAGATAACTTAATCAACCAAAGCCTATAAAATAGCTCCTCGTCCTAAGATTTGAATACAGCTTAGGCCTTTAGTAGAACTAATTACGATTGAAAATATTTATAAGAAGAAATTATAATTTAACATGGGTATTTTGAAAGATAAATCTAATTTCGTCAAGTTTAAATGGCTAGCCCTCTTAACATTCTTAGTGGAGTTACTAAGTTATCAAGCTTAACTTTTTAGTTTATTTTCCTTAACCCAATTAGTATTAAGTCCTAACCAATTTAACCCTAACCATCGACTAAAATTAAGGAAAATCTAATTTTTCTATAAATTTTAAAAATTTTGAGGTTACCACCCGGCCGAACTCAAGAAAAAGTTAGGTTAAAACTAATTAAGTAAATTGATTTTAACCTAACCACCTGTCTGTAGGAAAATCATTTTCAAAAAAGGATTTTTAAAAACTAAAGATATTAATTTGAGAGCTATCATATTAAACTTTAAATAGGTATCACTTTTAACCTTCTAATTTTACTTTTATTTTTCAAAATTCCCTTTTGAATTAAAAGAATAATCAAAATTTTCAAATAAAGAAAATTAATTTTAATTGCAAAAGGGAAAATTGAAAAAATTCTCACTTTAGGTCACCCCTTAGGTGTCTACATGTCCTCTAGTAGAAATTACACTTCCCATAATTTGACTCCAAAAATTTAAGTGTCTTGGTTTATTTTATTTTTGAAAATCGGTCAAGTTTAAGTTTTTTACTCGTTCTGTTTCATTTTAAGAAAATTCTAAAAAGAGTCCTAAGTTGAATGGGTATGTTTTTTCTAAAGAAATTCTAAATAAAAAATCCTAAATTGGAAAGGGTTCATTTCTCTTTGTATTTTGAAAATCAATTTTTCTAAGTGAAGGAAAATATCTAAATGATACAATTTATTCTATTATTATTTTTAAAAGAAAATGAGAATTGAAAAAACAAATCTACAAAAATTTTCTTCTTTTTTTTTTTTTTTTGAAGTTTCTGAATGGGTCCTAACTTCACAAAGGGTTCAATATTTTTTTTAATGCAAATTTTTCTAAGTGAGAAAAAAGAAAGAGAAATAAATTTAAAATGAAGAAAAAAAAATAAAGTGAAGGAAAAAAATGAGTTTATGAAGAGAAATTTTTCTTTTTCAAAATATGAATAATAATAAACTAACAAAAAGTGAGTAAATAAATAAAATAACTAAAAAGAAAAAAGGAAAACTGGTGATGAAAATGGGTCATAACATAGTTCCTGGAGCGAGTTGTGGGTGAACTTTGAGTCGATTATAAGTACTCTAATTGAGTCGAATCCGGGTCAACAAGAGAGTAGAGTTCCAACAGTTGAACCAACATCATAGGATAGTTTCCAAGCAGTATTTCAAGCAGGTGATTGCAATTTTTTGAGGAATTTATTGATAAAAGTTTTACTCGAACCAACTCTTAGCCTTTTGGTGGTAGTTTCATCAAGTTTCAAAAATGGCTAGTGGCAATAAACTTTGGATGGTCACAACTAAGGGTATTTCAAAGAAAGGGAAGGTGATCTTGGGGGTCTTAGAGGGTGGTGAGCAAGTTGGGGTCATTGGTTTCAAGCAAGGAATGGAAGTTGGTGTTAGTTGTGGTTGTTAGGGTTTACGTGAAACCCTTTGGATGACAAGGTAGCCACAGCATACGGCGACAAATGAGGAAGGGTAGAAATGGAAGCTTAGTTCACAGGGAGTTTATTCAGAGTACAAACTCAACTCAAAGAAGCTTTGAGTCTTTCCTATTTCTAGAGAGAGAGTAACGAACACTTTAGAGAGAGAGAAAGAGAGCTTAGAAAAGCTTAGAATGAGAAAAGATGCTTGATGTCTAGACTGCTTGTTCATGCTCCAATATATAGTGTATGAGTTCGAATCGAAGATGGAAGGTACTCAAACACCATAAACTCGATTTTGATTGTAATTGTTTTCTTACCCAATTCAATGTGCGATTTGAATGGAAAAATGGTTTAACTTCTATTCAAAACAAGTTTATGAGAGTCCAATCTTGCCATTTGAATTGATTATCAACTTTAAAATTGCCTAGAATTCATTGTGTCAACATAAAGCTAAAATCTCGGCATTGAGTTTCTTCTATATTTAAGCTTCGATTTGACTTATTAAATGAATGAATTGATATGCGTTCTATGTCTTAATCCATAGTTTCCCATGTCGAGAATCTAAAAATGCAAAGATCTTAGACTAATCTTCAGGGAAAAGAAAAAAGGATGAAAAATGATCAAAGAGGAGTAGGTTCAAACATAGCAAGCTTGGTTTTTCTGGCTTCTAAAGTGAAGAAGATGATATTGATGAGGTGCCCACATGGCGCCAAGTCAGCCAAGTTACCCAACTGATGGCCGCTACGTATACATTCACGATACATGACCTATCAGCTAGTGACACACAAATTGGGTAGAGAATAAAAAGAAAATGCGCTTAGGAGCATTTAGCTGGAATTGAACCCACAACCTTTTTCTCATGTACAATGCCTAGTCTAAGCTCCAATTCATTGTGCCATTTAGCCCATGTCCAATTGTATTATGCAAACAAAATGTACTTAAGGAAATCTATTTAGGCCTAATTAAACCAAACCACCTTATATTAACCTAAACAAAACTCTTAATAGACTACTAAGACATTATTAGTGCTAAAAAAATTATTTATAAACTATTTTATTTTTCAAATTTTCTATTATTTTCTTCTTCTTTTTTTTTTTTTTGTATTTTCCCAAATTTCTTATTTCTTGTGCTTTTATTTTCAAAATTTCCACCTTTTCATTCATTCTCATTTCATTTTTTTTTTTTTACTTTTTTGAATTTTCCAATTTTTTGTATTTTTCTATATTTTCTATTTTTTTTATACTTTTTGAATTAAAACCCTTTTCTTTATTCTTGAAAATTAAAAAAATTACAAGAAGCCAAAAAAAGTTATCTATAATTACTAATCTCTTTAAAAGTTAGTGTAATACTCTTTAAGAGAACAAGAAGAAAGATTCTATAGACTTACAATTTGAAGGTAAGGTAAGATCGTGAGAGCTATTGACCTTTGAGTAAAAAATTCTTTTAAATAGTGGAAGTACAATGTAGATAACCATATCCCTAGTTGCGAGCTAAAAGACTGGATTGTTGTACAAGGTGAAACCACTATAGATACTTACTTGATTTTTGAATCTCTATACTCTTTATTTATTTGCAGTCTATTTAGTGTTTATATGATATACTGCTTGAGTATTTGCACATTACACAATTTATCATAATCATCTGCACAACATCAAGTTGAAGATCAAAAGCACATTTGATAAGTTAACCTATTTGAAAGTTAGAATTACTAAGTACTAATTTGGTTTTCATAAGAAAATCTCTAACCTAAATTTGTTAATATTTCTATTACTTTAGGAATTATCAACAAGTTTAGTAAAGGTAATTGATATTGAACATTAAGAAGTAAAAATTAGTTAAATTCAACCCCCTTTCATGATTGTTCACTAAGATCAACAACTTTGCTTTAAGATGGGAGGACAATGTGAATATTTTGAAGTTCATCAAACTTAATTATCCCAAGATGATGTTATAGGGGGAACAACAATCCACTATCACAAACTCCTTGGACTGCTTGACGATATTATCATCATTGCCAAGCTCCATTTCAAAGGTTATTATGCCCTTCGGTTAGATAGCTTTATTGTTGAAGCCTATGAGTTTATAATGGTAAGGCTTCATCTTATAAGGCAACTTCTCTCCCATCTGATTGTATGTATGTTTGAATAAAATGTCAATAGAGCTTTGTATGTCTGCCATCACTTCTAGGAATTTGAAGTCCAAAATCAAAGTGCTAATTACTAAGGTGTCTTGATGAATAGTCTCAATCACCTCAAAGTCTTCTTTTGAGAAGGAGATAGAGGTGCCCCATCTTTACCTCTTCTCTCATATGTTTAGCTCATGCCCATCTGATGGGGCGTTAACCAAGCCACTTAAGCTTGACTGGTTCCTAGGATGGGACCTTAACGATGTTGTTGATAACACCATTGGGGGCCCAATTATGGTAGCAATTGTTATTGTTGTTGTCATCCTCTTCTCGATCCTCTTCAGCAACCCTCCGATGAAGAGTTTGGTCTATGTAGTTGTTAGGGTTTGCTATATATTCCTTATAGTAACCACTTTGTGTAGCATTCTCTAAAGCATTCTTCAATTGGAAATAATGGTCTATATTGACTCTAATATTGGAAGTTACAATACTTATTGGAGTTCCTACAATTGGAATTGCCCCTCATTTTTTTAAGGCGAGGTAGGATCCCTTATCCACAGACCTCTATATATATGTCCCTTAAAGTCCAATTGAGGAAAGTATGTAAGGCATAGGTCAAGATAGGCAACAAACACTTCCTATCCTTCGAGTGGCCTTCATCATCTTTAGAGGATGATTTGCCCTCCTGTTAGTCTTTCACCAACCCCTTCTCCTTATCCTTCTTTTCCCTCGACCTCTCCTAGTCAGCCTCATGTTTGGCGTAGATTCTCTTTATCCATATACATGTAGACCTTCTAGAATTCAGCCATCATCTTCGATTTTGTCTTTGATAAGGACCTAAAGAAGCCTTTAGAGTTTTTCATACCTTAAGTGGCTACATATATAGCCACTCCTTTGTTAATGTGTCTATGAGGAGGGATTTACGAGCAAAGGGTGGGTCCTTTAAAGTATCAAAGAAACAATAAAGGAATAGTGACCTGTAGCTACTTGTGAAGCAACCACAATTGATGTGACTCGCTACCATAGCTCAACACAACTCAAAACTAACTTAATGTAACTCACAAGCTAATGCTGAGGTCCACTCGCCACTAACCTTAGCTACAATCAGTTACATAATAGTGCAACTTAACTTAGAGCTATTACTCACAAGCAAAGGAGGAGAAAGTTTCTGTCATTTCAATAATGAGGAGAAAAGATTTGGCTTACATCATTGAAGACTATTTATAGTAAGTCTCTAAAGCAATAATGGGATGGTACGATTACAAAAAGGGTAAAGTACTAGAAGCTTTCCTAAGGCAAAACAAAAGGGTAAAAATGGTACAAGACAAAAAGAATATAGTACAATTACTGCCAAAAGGGGAAAAGAAAGAAACATGTGTCAGCCATTGAATAGTTTTATACTCTTCAAGGAATTTGTAGGGAAGTAAGTAGGATACTTCACTACTGTAGGTTGGGAACAAGGGGGTCTTTAGTAAGGTTCCCCTAGAACTCGAAAGAAACAAGTATTGGGCCTCATAATGAATGGTTGCTTGTGCTTGTCAAGTCATCAGTTTTTAAATTAACTCAAGAATCAGCTTGAAAGGTCAATCTATACATAGGTCAGTACCCTAACAAATCAATACCAACCTTCATCCAAATTTGACTAGCTCATGGTTGGGTTCGCAATAGCTTAAGCAAGTGTCTATTCACCTAGACAAGTCAGCAGCTGGTTAGGAAGGCACCATGTATGTAAATCGACTCATTATTGGCCAGTTAGGCAGTCATGATGTGGCTAACCAACCACAAAATTATGCCCTTGTGATGGGACTAGAGCTTAACATGGTCCTAATTTTCCTTAAACCTAGGTCTCCTTAGTGCACATCATTCAGGACACATGGCATCAAGTTCGCAATATTGAATGTTGGGGATACCTCGTATCCTTTAGGCAACTCCAACTTGTATGCATTGTTGTTAATCTTATACAAGACTCGAAAGGGACCATCAACCTTAATGCATAGCTCGTTGGTCCAATGATTAGGGAAATACTCCTTGCTCAAGTGGATTAACACCAAGTCTCCTTCCTTAAAGTGCATGATCTTTCTTCCATTATTGTTGAGCTCTTGTTATTTGGCAATAGGCTAGTTGAAGCGCTCAAAGACCTACAATAATGTAACTTCTGCAACCATTATACCTATTTTATGGCCTCCACACTACTTTCCTATGAGGTCGGCATAAAGATCATAACTATAGGTAAGGTCGGGCCAGTCCCACATATGACCTTGCATAGACCTATTGTAAGAAAAATCAACAATTGGAAGACGTAAGTCTTAGTTGGTAAGGTTCTTACCTACCATAGCCTGAAATAAGGTACCCAAAGTTCTATTCACAACATCAGTTGATCATCCATTTGAAGGTAACAAGATGTTTTGAACATGAGTTTAGTTTTTAGCTTCATCTATAGAGTCTTCCAAAAGAAACTTGTGAACTTTTTGTCTTGATATGAGACTATGCTACAAGGTTCTCTATATAGTCACACAATTTCCTACATGAAAAGGTTAGTAAGTGTCGAGCTTGATTTTTCGGTTTCCTTTATTTAAAATCAATTTCTCATTTCTCGATTAATACTAAACCCTAACCTATTTAATATTAATCCTCAACTAAAGAAATTGAGAAATTTCGGTTTTTTATTAAAAATAATTTTTGGAGTCACCACCCGACCGAAGTCGGGAAAAGAAAAAAAACCGTAACTAATTGGGTGGATTGATTATAATTTGACTACCGGTCTTTGACTTCAATTTTAATGAAGAATCAGAGGGTTCTGAATTCGAGGGGCTAACCTATTAAACCCTAACGGGTACCACTATTTATTTACCGAAATTAGGATTATTTTTCTAATTATAATATTTAAAATAAATAGATAAATAAACTAAAAAAAATCAAAAGAAAAAGAACCTAAGTTTAACATATTTTATTATCGTCTCGAAGGTACCTACTAGTCGGGATCAGACGATTGTAGTTCTTTCTGAAAAAACTTTAGTGTGTTAGTCTATTTTAATTTTGAAAATCAATTAAGTTTATGTGTTTATCTATTTATTTATTTTGACTAAAAAAAAATCTAAAAAATGAGTCCTATCTTGAAGTTTTATTTTTATTTTCTAAAGGAAGGCCTTAGTTTAAAAAAAATTATTAATTTTTATTTTTAGAAAACAACTTTTCCTAGGTATTCCTAAACTAAAACATCCTTTTCTATTGTATATTTTAAAGTCAACTACTAAAACAAATCATAAAGTAAATAAAAACAAAAAAGGAAAAAAAATCACAATAATAACTGAAACTTAAAAATGAGATTAGACCTGATAGGAATTGGGTTCGGTTTGGGGATGTTCGATTAGATCCGGGTCAGAGCTTTGCTATGTACTAATCTAGGTCGTTGTCAATCAATGGTGTTGCATGTCTGTTTTTGGTCTCAACAATTGGTGTCGGGGCCTGTGCTACTATGGATGTGCTTGGGTCGCACGCGATTTATTCGTGCAGTTGTGAGTGTCTGTGGGCGTGGTTCACGCGAGAGAAGGAATCGTAGATTAGTGTTTTGCATGTAGTGAACGTGGTCGGGGTTTCCGCGAGTTGTTGGCGCGTGCTGCTGCGTGGTATCACAGCTATTGCGTAGGCACTGCTGATCGGAGTTGGCATCGTTGATGGCGTGTGCTGTGCGTTGGCGTCGTTGAAGGCATGTACTGCGCGCTAGGCGAGGTCTGATCAGTGAAGGGTCAGTATAGGTCATATGATCCGTTAGGCAGCTAGACTATCGTGTGGAATGTCGTCGGATTGCAAATTGGAGCGTGCGGCTGCTGTAGGACTTCGGAGGCGTTACGGCAACGTGGAGCTTCGTTGGTCATTCAGGCATGGATTGAAGATGGTGGACTTGCATAGAGCTTCGACCAATGGATTCTTCAATTACGAATTGGGGGTCACGGATTGATGGACTTCGGATTGGATTGCAGCTTCGAATAGAATTGTGGCGATGTTAGGATTTCGAAGTTGGATGCGTGTATGCTTTTATAAAGTCTAAATCATATCATTCCAAATCATATCTTATCATATCTAATTGATTTATTAAACTAGATCCAAATTTAATTCAAATATGATTTAATTAAATCAAACTAGATTCAAACAATCTTAGATATGAATCCCATTTTTATCTTACTTTTGCAAAGATAGAAAAATAACGACATAAGTACCTGTTGAGACTCGAACCCCAGACCTCAAATTAAATCCAACCTAAATACTCCGATACTTATCCGTTAGGCCGTTGGCCTACGCCTTGACATTTAGTACAATTAAACTATACTTAAACTATTCAATTCCCTAAAATAAATTTTTTTTTAACTAAACTAAAACTATTTATTTCTAATATAAGTTACTTCTTAAAAATCTACGAAATTTTTATAATTTTTTCTTTTCTTATTTTTTTGGCATTTTCATCATTTGTTAAATTTTTTTGTTATTTTTATCTTTTATTAATTTTTTTTTATTTTTATCTTTGAATAAGGACCTTTTTTGTAAAAATAAAAATTAGAACTACAGAGAGGCAAAAACTTGGTGTCTACAGCTACCCCTCTTTGTCATAAGGTTTGAGTAAAACTTTGCCACAAAGACAAAAAGTGACGTCGCTTTTGTCCCAGGACGACTCTATCCTAAAGAATGTTAAGTCACTTGACGAGGGTTAGTTTGAAGCGAAGAATAGCGAAGGGTAGCACCTTTGTAGGTTGGCAAAAATCCCTAAAATGAATAATGAGAACTTGGTCGTGCTCTAATGAGCTGACTAACCAAGGCGGTCAAAGCGCCCTTTGAGCTGGCTAAGACCTAAAAACATGGAAAACTTAGTCGTGCCCTAATGAGCTGACCAACCAAGGCAGTTAAAGCACCATTTGAGCTGGCTAAAACCTAAAAATGAAGGAAACTTGGTCGTGCCTTGATGAGTTGACTAACCAAGACAGTCAAAGTGCCCTTTGAGTTGGCTAAGACCTAAAAATGAAGAAAACTTAGTCGTGCCCTGATGAGCTGACTAACCAAGGCGGTCAAAGTGTCCTTTGAGCTGGCTAAGACCTGAAGAATGAAGAAAAACTTGGTCGTACCCTAATGAGCTAACTAATCAAGGCGGTCAAGGCGCCCTTTAAGCTGGCTAAGACCTAAACATGAAGAAAACTTGGTAGTGCCCTACTGAGCTGACTAACCAAGGCAGTCAAAGCGCCTTTTGAGCTGGCTAAGACCTAAAAATGAAGAAAACTTAGTCGTACCCCGATGATTGACTAACCAAGGCGGCCGAAGTGCCCTTTGAGCTAGCTAAGACCTGAAAATGAAGGAAACTTGGTCGTGCCCTAATGAGCTGACTAACCAAGGTAATTAAAGCACCCTTTAAGCTAGCTAAGACCTAAAAATGAAGAAAACTTGGTAGAGCCCTCATGAGCTAACTAACCAAGGCAGTCAAAATGCCCTTTGAGCTGGCTAAGACCTAAAAATGAAGAAAACGTGGTCGTGCCCTAATGAGCTAACTAACCAAGGAGGCCAAGGCGGCCAAAGCGCCCTTTGAAATGGCTAAGACCTAAAAATGAAGAAAACTTGGTCATGCCTTAATGAGCTGACTAACCAAGGCGGTCAAAGCGCCTTTTGAGCTGGCTAACACCTAAAAACAAGAAGGAAAACTTGGTAGTGCCCTAATGAGCTGACTAACCAAGGCGGTCAAAGCGCCCTTTGAGCTGGTTAAGACTTAAAAATGAAGGGAAACTTGGTCATGCCCTGATGAGTTGACTAACCAAGGCGGTCAAAGCACCCTTTGAGTTGGCTAAAACCTAAAAAATGAAGGAAAACTTGGTCGTGCCCTAATGAGCTGACTAACCAAGGTGGTCAAAGCGCCTTTTGAGCTAGTTAAGACCTGAAGAATAAGAAAACTTGGTAGTGCCCTGATGAGCTAACTAACCAAGGCGATCAAAGCACCCTTTGAGCTGGCTAAGACCTAAAAATAAGGAAAACATGGTCATGCCCTGATGAGCTGACTAACCAAGGCGGTCAAAGCGCCCTTTGAGCTGGCTGAGACCTGAAAAATGAGGAAAACTTGGTCGTGCCCTAATGAGTTGACTAACCAAGGCGATCAAAGCGCCCTTTGAGATGGCTAAGACCTAAAAATAAAGAAAACTTGGTAGTACCCAAATGAGCTGACTAACCAAGGTAGTTAAAGCACCCTTTGAGTTGGCTAAAACCTAAAAATGAAGAAAACTTGGTCGTACCCTGATGAGCTGACTAACCATGGCGACCAAAGTGCACTTTGAGATGGCTAAGACCTGAAAATGAAGGAAACTTAGTCGTGCCCTAATGAGCTAACCAACCAAAGCGGTCAAAGCGCCATTTGAGCTGGCTAAGACCTAAAAACAAGAAGGAAAACTTGGTAGTGCCCTAATGAGCTGACTAACCAAGGCGGTCAAAGTGCCCTTTGAGCGGCTAAGACCTAAAAATGAAGGAAAACTTAGTCGGACCCTGATAAGCTGACTAGCCAAGGCGGTTAAAGCACCCTTTGAGCTAGCTAAGACTTAAAAAATGAAGGAAAACTTGGTCTTACCCTAATGAGCTGACTAACTAAGGCAGTAAGAGCGCCCTTTGAGCTGGCTAAGACCTAAAGAATGAAGAAACTTAGAATTGGGATAGCACTCCATGAGCTTGCTAAATCCCTAAAAGATTATAAGTTAGGCAACATTCTATGAGTTGAGTGACTAGGAGCCTGTGAAACTCTGAATTAAGACTACTCTCACAAGCTGGTAAGCTCCCTAGGAGATTATAAATTGGGACTGTTTTAGGAGTCAGTCAGAAACTTAAGAATCTTTAGATTGGGACTGCACTCTATGAGCTGGGTAGATCCCTAAACGAGAATATGGGTCTAGATAGCACTCCATAAGCTGATTGAAGCGCTAAATCCCTTGAAGAAATTTTGAGTCGGGTAACATTCTGTGAGTTCGACGATTGGAAGTTGAAGAAACACTGGGACCATGCTCTATAAGCTAACTATCTTACTAAGAAATTGTTTTTGGAAAATAAGCTATTATCCTTAGGGGGAAACCAATTACTAATGCAATGTTCTATCAGGTTTAGAACCACTTACCTAGTTTCAATGATAGGTCCCAAGTAGTCCTATTCTTATTGAGCAGTCCGATTAGAACCAACGATTCTAACCCTTACTATTGCTTTTCTTGTTTTTGTTCTTCTTCTTCTTTCTTCTACCGTCTCTTTCCAAAACCCCCCACTTTTCTTTTTCTTCTTTTTTTTTTTTGTTTTTTTGAGCAACTTAAGCTTGAAACGAACATAAAACAGATTCTTCTCAAACAAAGATTTCTTGTATTGAACTTCCGGTCTAAACATTGGCTTTTCGGGCAAGCATCTGTTCTCAAGCAAGTTTTTACTTATACGCCACACATTACTCTTTTCGAACATGGTCCTGTCCTGAAAAATAGGAAACAAGTCTCCCTTTCTTTGGAGGGGTTAACCACAATAAAGTATTAAAAGAATTTTTATCAATAGTCATCACTTCAAATTAAGTGATTATTTTTCTTGTAGTTCTTATGTGTAAGGTTTATTTGGGTAGATGATAGAGCGAGAAGCAGGGTCTTTTAGTGGAATGAGAAAAAGAAAGGCTAAGGATATTATCCAATGCTAACGACTACTAGGAATACCAACTTTGCATGTAGAAAATGAAAGTGAGACCACAGTAATAGTAAGATTATTTGTAAAATTTCATTGATGTTCAAGGATAGTACATCTTCTACGCATCAGCATTTACTAGGTCCTTCAAATCCGGACCATCCATTTGAGACAAGATAACAGCTCCCCTAAGCAATACTTTATTCACAATGTAAGGTCCTTTTATAGTTTGGGGCAAACTTCCCTCTTGAATCAGTTGTGTTAGGCAACGTCTTCCTCAACACCATATCTCCTTGCTCAAAACTTCGAGGTCGTACTTTTTTGTTGAAAGCCTTGGCCATTCGTTGCTGATAGCAAATGTTGTAGCATAAGGCTATCAGCCTCTTTTCATCAATTAAGTTCAACTACTCAACATACTTCTCTTACCCAATCAACCTCATCTAATTGAGTTTCCGACAATATTCTGAGAGACGGGATCTTGACCTCCATTAGTAGTACAGCCTCTATTCCGTATACCAACGAGTAGAGGGTTGCCCCTGTTGATGTTTTGATAGAAGTTCCATAGGCCATGAGTGTAAATGGCAACATCTCATGCCAATCTCGATACGTAATGGCCATCTTCTCAATAATTCTTTTGATATTCTTATTGGCTGCTTCCACGGCTCCCTTCATTTGAGGCTGATAAAGAATAGAATTTCTATAAATGATCCTGAAGTGTCGGCATAACTCGGACATCAATTTATTATTCAGATTCGTACCATTGTCAGTAATAATTATTTCTAGCGTACCATACTAAGCTAGTATGTCTCTCTTGATGAACTTGACCACTACTCCCTTCGTTACACTAGAGTAGGATCAAGCTTCAACCCACTTAGTGAAATAATCAATAGCTACCAATATAAACCGGTGCCTGTTAGATGCTTTTGGAGTGATTGGGCCAATGACATCTATTCCCCACATCTAAAAAGGCCATGGTGCTGATAGTGTATATAATTCTTAAGGTGGAGCATTTATCTTGTTCACATAGATCTGGCACAAATGGTAGCGTTTAACATGTCCGATACAATTCGCTTCTATAGTCGACCAATAATATCCCATCCTTATGATTTTCTTGGCAAGCATGTAGCCATTCATATGGGGGCCACATACTCCCTCGTACACTTCTTTCATTAGCATCTCTGCCTCTTTCTCATCTACACAACGTAAAAGTGTACCGTCAAACGATCGTCGATACAGCATAGAATCGCTCATCAAATACTGAGCTGCCAATCTTCTAATTAATTTTTTGTCCTTCCTCTCTACTCCTTCAGGGTACGTACCATGTTGTAAAAACATTTTGATATCATGATACCAAGGATTTTCGTCACATGAACTTTCCATTGCCAAACAAAAAGCGGGCTTTTCTTCAATTTTAATTTTAAGTGGCTAAATCTCAACTCCTTTCGATATTTGAATCATTGATGCCAAAGTAGCAAGAGCATTGACAAAATGGTTTTAAACCCTTGGCACATACACGAAGGTAATCTTCTCGAACTTGGTTATCAACTTAGCCAGGTGTTGGCGATAAGGCACTAATTTGGGGTCTTTCATCTTATACTCACCCCAAGCTTGGCCTATAATCAATGAAGAATCTCCATATACCTGTAATTCCTGTATCTCCTTAAACAATGCAATTTTGAGTCCCAAAATACACGCCTTGTATTTTGCAATGTTATTAGTACATGGGAAAACCAATCTTACAACCATTGGAAATTGTGTACCTCCAGGCGATACCAGAATTGCCCCTACTCCACCTTTGGACACATTAGCTACTCCGTCAAAGAACATTTTCCACCTTGAAGATTTTTCGACTATTTCACCATCAAAATCATTTCCTGCTACTAGGATGTTTTCATCGGGAAACTTGACCCGCGCTCCTTGAGGGGTATCCTCAGAAGGATTGTTCGCTAATTGATCTGCCAAAGCTTGCCTCTTGACTGAACTTTGGCTCACATACTTAATGTCAAATTCTATCAGCAACATCTTCCACTTTGAAACTCTACCAATGAGAGCTGGTTTTTCAACTAAGTATTTCAAAGGATCGTGTTGTGTTATCAACTCAATCTGATAATACAGCGTATATTGTCTCAACCGATGCATAACCCAGACCGATGCATAACAGGTTCTCTCAGCTTCTGAGTATTTTTACTCCCCTTCGGTAAACTTCTTGCTTAAATAGTGAACGACTCGCTCTTTACCTTCTTCATCCTTTTGGCCAAGCACAGATCCCATAGATTCCGGCATTATGGTTAGGTACAAGAACAACGGCTTTCCAGGTTTAGGAGCTACCAACACTGGAGGTTTTATGAGATATTCTTTGATTTTCATGAAAGCCTCTTCACATTCCTCATTCCAACTGATCTTTGCGTTCTTCTTTAACAACTTAAAAAGAGAGTGGCATTTGTCTGTTAACTATGATATGAATCAGGCTATGTAATTTAAACGCCCTAGCAATCCTTGCACTTCTTTGACCGTTTGTGGAGGAGGCATGTCAATTATAGCTTTGGCCTTATCATGATTGACTTCAATACCTCTTTGGCTGACTATGAACCCCATCAATTTTCCTAACGTCACACCAAAGGTACACTTCTCTAGATTCAATTTCAAGTGGTACTTCCTCAGCCTATCAAACAACTTCCTCAGGTTTTCTAAGTGATTTTCCTCCTCTTTGGATTTCGCTATCATATCATCAACATACACTTCTATTTCTTTATGCATCATATCATGAAAAATTACAACCATGGCCCTTTGATATGTTGCACCTGTATTCTTCAGCCCAAATGGCATCACCTTATAGCAAAACGTTCCCTAAGTCGTAATAAAAGTCATCTTCGTCTTATCCTCTTCGGACATCCGAATTTGATTATATCTCGAAAAACCATCCATGAAAGAGGATAGATGATTTCCGGCAGTGTTATCCACCAAGACATCAATGTAAGGCAATGGAAAATTATCTTTAGGCGTTGCCTAGTTGAGATCTCAAAAGTCTACACATACTCTAACTTTCCCATTCTTCTTCATTACTGGAACAATATTAGCTACCCATTCCAGGTAATCCAACACTTTGATGAATCCAACCTCCAGTAGTTTCTTCACTTCTTCTTTAATTTTCAGCAAGACATCAGGTTGAAATCTCCTCAATTTTTGCTTTTTTGGTTTGACGTCCTCCTGTGTGAGTAAACGGTGGACTACAATCGACGGGTCCAACCCAGGCATATCTTCATATGACCAAGCGAACACGTCTTGATACTCAACTAACAACGTAATCATTTCTGTTTTTTGTTTATCTTTTAAACTTGCCCCAATTTTTAAATTCTTAGGATTTTCTTCGTTCCCCACATTAATTGTCTCAATCGGTTCATCAATAGTAATTCTACCCAGTTCATGTTTTTGCCATTCCTCTTGTATATTACTGTGGTCATCGACATTGCCCCCGACGACTAACCTAGTAAGGTCGAAAGCGATATCGATATTCTCATTTTCTACCTACATAAGGTATTCCTGGTTTTCACTTGGTTCATTGAACCTGAATGAGAATGCATGAAAAAAAAGTGTATGTAAACAAAAGAGAATTGAAGAGCAACATAGAAACGAACTAAGATTTCATTGAATAAATGGAAGTAGGTTTCAAATGAGATAAAGGCCTAACTAATTTTGAATAAAAGGTTTAACGATACATTTGAAATGATGACTATTAAAAATAAAAATTTAGAAAATACTAACTACGAGTCACCCCTTTACCCTAAGGAAGACCTGTTGCTATTCGTCGGGATGGAGAACCAATTGTTCAAATGATGCTGGAACTTAGGTGGCGAGTTTGTTGATCCTTCTTTGTCAAATTCTCGGGCTTGAGTCTCTTCCCGTATAAACGTCTTAGCTAGTGGTGGAAAGGTCATTAAGGTATGGTACAATCTGTTACCTCTCCTACCCCTCGCTTGTTTCTTCTAGAATTCTTTCGTTGGGGTAAGATTGTAGCCAAGGCCGTAGGTGCCAATTTAGCCTTCCTTGAATCCCTTCCTTCTATCATCCTCTCTATCGAGACCGGTAATCATGTTCACTTCTTCAAACATTTGTAAACCTAGCTCCTCTTGTCCCTCACTTCCTATGTAGGGTATAGCCGTCTCCTTGTAGACTTCATAATCTTGATCTCCTAGAATTGTAATCACCTGGCCATTGGAGATAAACTTCAATTTTTAGTGCAGGCTCGAAGGTATGGCCCCTGCTGCATGAATCCAAGGTCTTCCCAAAAGTAGATTGAAAGATCTTAGAATGTCCATGACTTGGAATCAAATAGTAAAGTGCTAAGGGCCAATACTCATGGATAAATCAATCTCCCCTGTAATCTCTCTTCTGGAACCACAAAGGCCCAAACTGTTATGGAAGAAGGCTTAATTGCAGATGTGTCGATACCCAGTAAATCCAAGGTGGCGAGTGGGCAGACGTTCAGCAATGATCCGTTGTCAATGAGCACCCTGATGACAATTATGTCGTTACTCCTTACCATGATAAAGAGTGGCTTTGTATGTTTGTTCCCTTCCTCGCCCAATTCTTCAGCTGAAAATGAAATTTGATCTATTGTGAGGATCGAATTAGTAACTAGTCCCATCTTCTCAGTTGGAATCTCCCGAGGGACCTTCACCTCATTTAAAGTGCGAAACAAAGCCTCCCTGTGTGGTTT
Organism: Lumnitzera littorea; assembly: GCA_024138015.1. Taxonomy (NCBI): domain Eukaryota; kingdom Viridiplantae; phylum Streptophyta; class Magnoliopsida; order Myrtales; family Combretaceae; genus Lumnitzera; species Lumnitzera littorea. The sequence goes on from JAMXBB010000012.1 coordinate 85,654,594, forward strand.
AGATGCGATTAACAGGCCCATCAACAATATTTGTGCAGGAGTCTTACTGAGTTGGTCCATGATCTTATACTTACTTCACTTGATCATTTTGGTAAAGGCTGATAGCCCCTTAATGCATTCGGCCTCCGTCTTATCATTTTATTCTCCCAATGTGACTTTCCTCCCATGCTCCTCTCTTAGGTGATAAATATTTCTCGATCGAGTAATGCCCCCTACCAGAGGACCTGGTTTCTCCTGATTTACCAAGTGATAGTTAAATGGAGCAGCCTTGTAATTTTATGGTGGCAACGGTACATAGAATTTGTACCTCTTCACTTTTGGAGCCTGGTTACCAGTATAAAACTCAAAAACCTTAGGCTTCTTATCTGAATTGATGACACTGACAGCACAGTCATCAAAAATCATACCAATCATCAGCCCATGGTTGGGTAAGGGATTATTGTTAACGTTAGGAACCGGGGCTTCCATAAAATCTAACTGTACTGTCCCTTCGTCTATCAAGTCCTGAATCTTATTCCTTAGTCTCCAACATGCATCAGTCAAATGCTCCACTTGTCCACAGTGGTATTTACACTTTACTATGGGGTCAAAGATTCTTGGTCGATATTAATCACTAGGAAGTTTGTACCATATCAAATTATCCCTTCGCAACTTCTTAAAGACTTGACTTAAAGGGATCGGTATCTTGGTAAATTGCCTATAAGTCCTGTTAGTTTGAAATTGGTCTTTGAACTGTTGTTGAGCGAGAGGTGGATTTGCCTTAAAAGCGACTTCAGCATTTGGTCTGGTATTTGAATTTACCATACCAACTGTAGATTCTTTAGGCTTGCTGGCGGCTGGTCTAGGACCAGATGATGACATTGGTGGTCTTCTATTTGCTGCGTCTTGCAGCTTACCGGAAGAGACGGCACTTTCAATCCTACACCCTATCGCTACTACTTTAGCAAAACTGGATGAGGCCTGCCCAATGAGATGGGAGAAATAGGGCCTCTCCAAGGTGTTAATGAAAGCCGATGTGAGCTCCTTCTCAATCGTAAGAGTAAAGATTCTTGCAGCTAAGGACCTCCATCTTTAAGTGTATTCTTTGAATGATTCATTATTCTTCTTTCGTAAGGCAACCAAATCCATCATAGTCGGGGCTACTTCTACATTAAATTTATATTGTTCATAAAATGCTCGAGCAAGTTTCTCCTATGTATTTACCTGATTCAAATCAAGCTGGGCATACCAAGTCAGGGTCGGTCCGGTCAGACTATCTTGAAATGTCTGTAGCATGAGTGGATCGTATTGAACATATTTACCCATCTTCCTGACATACAACCTAGTATGGAGCTTAGGGCAACCCGTCCCGTTATACTTTTTGAATTCTGGTACCTTAAACTTCTTAGGGTATGATCCCATGTCATACGTGAAAGACTCTGTGATCTTCGCCTATTCAAATCCATCATACCCTCTGAACACCTTCATCTTCTCAGTGATCTGTTATGTCAATTTCTTTTCCAATTCGTTTAAGCTGTCCGTACTTAGCCCTTGGTCGACAAGTCTCGGGGCCACATACGTGTTAGGTTCGAAGGTCGGGCTGTTTTTCGAGTAAACTCCTTCTGACTCGAATGGGTCTTTTTAATATTCGTGCTCTACTTCAAGAGCTTGTATATTCTTCCCATAATGGGTTTTGGCACTTTCTTCATTAGCCGGTGCTGTAGCTCGCAACAAAGTAATGCTATTTGCTAGGAAACTCATTTTTTCTGCCATCTTCTCCATAGCCCTTTCTATGGAATGAAACCTCGGCTCTGAGGGATCATTGATCTCAAAGTCTTCATCATTTCCTTGAGTGGTGGCCATCCTGGTCTGGCAACATGTTCTAATCGGACTTCTTTGAAAGACTTGACGTTTGGGAGCTATCTTGAAACTTTACCTGATCTTGTTATTGAACAACTCAACAAAGGGTTAGTACATATTACATTTTCCTAAAAAAGGATTGTTAATTGTATAAACACAAGATGCATGTCACATGAGTGCAATGAAAAATCAAGAATTGGGGAGAACCTTTTAATGTGGCAAAACCTAACTAACTTTTATTAATTTTTTTGCAATTGTGAAGCTTTACACCTCTTATTCTATTCATAAAAATGAATTCTAATGAAAACACAAAAACCTAAAATCTAAAATTTAATCTCCTAATGGCTAGTAGGCTTATCCTGCGTCTTTCTCTTCTTTCGGATCATGGGAGCTTGCTTTTCTTTGCCCTTGGTCCTCTTCAGTTGTGCTTCCAATGCCTTTATCTTCTGATGATACTCCTTGCAACGGCTTTCCAACTCTTACTCTCTTTTACTCGTCCTCTCGAGTTCAGCTTGAACTTCCCCCTTCTCTTTGTTGTCTTCCATATCTTTCAACCCTTTTAGCTAGTGATAAAGAAATCCTTTCTCGTACACCAAAGAGCTCGGATGCTCTGAAGCTTGGTTACTTTATCAACCATCGCCATGCCGGGGTTAAGGAAGTCCAACAAGATAGCTTCTAATAATGGTCTAGGGATCATGTCCTCAATGAGTCCATTGACTAGAACGTATGTGGTGCAGAGGTTGAAGCCGATCAAAGGAACCACTTTGAAGTCTCCACATCCTCTTATCATTTCCTTGCTTGCAAACCACCTGGGTATTAACAACAACTCTTCCGCTTTCATACTCTGAAAGTATTGGACCCAGTAGCGGCTAGCTATATTTTTTGGCAGCTCGATTCTTTCTCTAAAAGATTTGATAAGATCATATTGCTGAGTAAACTCAGCCCGATTGAAATCAAGCTGGTAACTTCTCATGTGGCTAACGAACTAGACCACCAGTAAGACCATATTAGTTTTCAGATCTCCTCGTTTCTTTTTCTTGAGATGGTTTAGTGATTGGATTTGCTCGGCCAAAAGGGCCAGGACATATGATTTCCCTTCAAGGAATTAGGCTACGAGTTCTGCAATTCTGAAATGGACTCAACGTCTTTCATCAAGGAACAAAATAGTATTGAAGACCACCAGTATAAAAGCGTTGACCCGGTACTGATGCCATGTTTTTAAATTTACACAAAAAACCTCGCGTTTTTCTCTATGCTTCAATTCAATAGAAAACTTGTCCATGACATCCTCTAATCGAATGGTCTTTCCTTGATTTAGAACCCGGTTTATTTTAGTTTTTCTAATTCCCAACAACTTGCTGAAGATCTTTGGTGCTATAGCTTCCAAGTTTGGGACATAGATATCATTAGTGATTGTAGGAGCCTACAACAATTGGGAGTATTCTTCTAAAGTTGGGCTTAGCTGATGTAGGCCCATACAGAAACTAGTGGATTCGGGCTCCCATAGATGGACTAAGGCCTGCACTAGAGTGATGTTCACGGGGATCTTCTATAAAGAGAGGATGGGCCCAATCTTATTCTTAATAAACTCCTGTTTATCTGAGCTGAAAAGTCGAAACTACGTTTAGAGTAGTTTCTGTGGCCAATGCAATAGGTGGACATGAATGTCTTCAAAAGGCCCTTGACTTGATCTAGCCATGACTAATCAAAATCAAAATTAAAATTAAAATTACAATTACAACGTATTCTAAACCTTATATAAAATTATTACAAATTATATACAAGGGAAGATTACAACTACAATCACACCTTACAACTGCCTTTATCAATTTAGGTTCGCCACATCATAGGTTCTTGTGCTTTTTATTTTTTTTTTTGAAAAAAAGTTTTCATGTGATGCAATAGGTAAGTTCTAAAGGTTCTCAAGTTCTGCAACCACTACATTTTTTCAAAACAACAATTCTATGATTGCATCTGAACTTGAATGGGATAACTTGATCGACCCTGGAAGGTGGTTACCCTACAACATCGAAGCTTACACAATGGCCCTGCTCTTAAGGTTTTAAGACGGCCTCATTCTGACCGAATCTACCATGCATTTATGATGCAGAAAAACAAAATAAAAGTAAAACCTCCCAAAATTCCTTCTTAAATAAACTGCCACAAAAAAATGTTAGTAAAAAATAAATAAATAAAATAAACAAATAAATAACATACCTAAGTTCTTTTTATTATTTTTATTATTTCATTTTTTATTTTTTTGAAAAATAATCCTATTTTTTTGAAAAATAAGTGACTAGTCCTCTAACAGTCCCTAATGGAGTCACTAAACTATCGAGCCTGATTTTTTGGTTTCCTTTATTTAAAATCAATTTCTCATTTCTCAATTAATACTAAATCCTAACCCATTTAATATTAATCCTCGACTAAAAAAATTGAGAAATCTTGGTTTTTTATTAAAAATAATTTTTGGAGTCGCCACTCGACCGAAGTTGGGAAAAGAAAAAAAACCATAACCAATTGGGTGAATTGACTACGATTTGACTACCGGTCTTTAACTTTAATTTTAATGAAGAACCAGAGGGTTCCGAATTCGAGGGCTAACCTATTAAACCTTAACGAATATCACTATTTATTTACCAAAATTATGATTATTTTTTTAATTATAATATTTAAAATAAATGGATAAATAAACAAAAAAATCAAAAGAAAAAGAATCTAAGTTTAATATATTTTATCGTTGCCTCGAAGGTGCCTACGTATTCGCTAGTCGGGATCAGACGATCGAAGTTCTTTCTGAAAAAACTTTAGTATGTTAGTCTATTTTAATTTTGAAAATCAGTCAAGTTTACGTATTTATCTATTTATTTATTTTGACTAAAAAAAAATCTAAAAAATGAGTCTTATCTTGAAGTTTTATTTTTATTTTCTAAAGGAAGGCCTTAGTTTAAAAAAAAATTATTAATTTTTATTTTTAGAAAACAACTTTTCTTAGGTATTCCTAAACTAAAACATCCTTTTCTGTTGTATATTTTAAAGTCAACTACTAAAACAAATCATTAAATAAATAAAAACAAAAAAAGGAAAAAAAATCACAATAATAACTGAAACTTAAAAAAGAAATTGGACCTGATAGGAATTGGGTTCGGTTTGAGGATGTTCAATTAGATCCGGGTTGGAGCTTTGCTACGTACAAATCTAGGTTGTTGTCAATCAATGGTGTTGCATGTTTGTTTTTGGTCTCAGCAACTAGTGTCAAGGCCTGTACTACTGTGGATGTGCTTGGGTCGTACGCGATTTGTTCATGTGGTTGTAAGTGTCTGTGCGCATGGTTCACGCGAGAGAAGGAATCGTTGATTGGTGTTTTGCATGTAGTGAACATGGTTGGGGTTACCGCGAGTTGTTAGCACGTACTACTGCGTGGCATCACAGCTGTTGCACATGCACTGCTGATCGGAGTTGGCATCGTTGATGCCGTGTGCTGTGCGCTGGTGTCGTTGATGGCGTATGCTGCGCGCTGGGCAAGGTCTGATCAATGAAGTGTCAGTGTAGGTCGTGTGATCTGTTAAGCAGCTAGACTGTTGTGTGGAGTAGGCGTTACGGCAGCATAGAGCTTCGTTGGTCATTCAAGCATAGATTGAAGACAGTGGACTTGCATGGAGCTTCGGCTAGTGGATACTTCAATTACGGATTGAGGGTCACGGATCGATGGACTTCGGATTGGATTGCGGCTTTGAATAGAATTGTGGCGATGTTAGGATTTCGAAGTTGGATTTAGAATGTTGACTTCAAATAGATTATGGCGATGTCAGGATTTCGAAGTTGGGATTTAGAATGTTGACCTCATGTTTTTTTTTTTTTCAATCTACATGTGTGTTTTTATAGAGTCTAAATCATATCATTCCAAATCGTATCTTATCATATCTAATTAATTTATTAAACTAGATCCAAATTTAATTCAAGTCTGATTTAATTAAATCAAACTAGATTCAAACAATCTTAGATATGAATCACATTTTCATCTTACTTTTGCAAAGATAGAAAAATAAAGACATAGGTACCTATGGAGACTCGAACCTAAGACCTCAAATTAAATTCAACCCAAATACTCCGATACTTATCGGTTAGGCCGTTGGCCTATGCCTTGATATTCAATACAATTAAACTATACTTAAACTATCAAATTCCCTAAAATAAATTTTTTTTAACTAAACTAAAACAATTTGTTCCTAATATAAGTTACTTCCTAAAAATCTACAAAATTTTTATAATTTTTCCTTTTCTTATTTTTTGGTATTTTCATCATTTGTTAAATTTTTTTGTTATTTTTATCTTTTATTTATTTATTTTTATTTTTATCTTTGAATTAGGACCCTTTTTGTAAAAATAAAAATTAGAACTACAGAGAGGCAAAAATTAGGTGTCTACAATAAGAAACATAGAATTGTCTACCTTATGGTATGCTACAAAATAAGTTGAACTAGCTTGTAATCTTTTAAAAAATATTTGTGGAATCCATGAAAATTGGCAAGCATAGAGGTTAATTTATAGTATAGAGTAAGCAACATGGTCATATTCTCATGAGAATAGGGTGCTGTCTCCTAACCATGTTAGTACTACTCATATCTAAGAAACCTAATGATGTTTTTATTCTTATTAAACTAAAACCATTGGTTAAACTAACAAATCCAATTGAAAATTCCAATATCCAATATAGATAAAAACTTGATTTTTATTACCTACAAAACAATTCTAATTTGTTCAAATACAGGGTTCCATAGCCTCATAAGGATAAGATTGAGAACCACTCATTGAACTATCAAAGGGTATGTTACTTGAGCTATTCCTATATTCATGTGAAGATGGGTCATCAATTGATTTCAACCACAAAATCATAACAAGATTAGAAAATAATGAAACTAACCCTAGTTAATAAGGCATGAAAATGATTTGAATGTATGCAAAGGAAAATAATCCAAATCTACACATATTCCTTAACAATAAAAATACATGTCTAATGCCTAAAACCGACAACCCATATACACTTAATCACAATGAACAACCTAAATACCAAATGATAATCCAACATTAACAAGAGATTCAAAATCTTTATTCATGACAATAGGAACACAAGATTAATCAACATCCTAAACAATAAGAAATCGGATAGAGAGAGAAACTAACTCACTAGATAAGTTCCAATCTTCAATCCATGTTGGAATGAGCATGTCTCAAGCTTAGAATATGTTAAAACTAACTTAATCTAAGCTTAATTTAACCTAAAATAACCTATGAAAGTGAAACCCTAAAAACCTTAGAGAGAAAAAGAAAGGAAGCCTAAAAATGAAAAAAATCATATCTATCCTAATGAGATGCAAAATGCAACCTTTTATATCAGGAGTGTACGGACTTAACAGTAGTTTTGTACTACTAGCTTGATGGTTGTTATAAAATTTCAGCATCTACTTTAATTGCACTGGCTTGACAATGACTAGGCTTATCGTCAAGCCAATATAGTTCCTCATTTAAGATACTTGATGGCTTCTTTTTTGCATACCAACAACTCTACCAAATTAACAATTAATCAAGCCAATTCTTCAAGTCTTCTACCAGTAGGACTATAAGATAAAACTACCGTTAAGCCGATATAGTCTACTGTTTTTGGCACTTACGTCACTTTTATTCCAAATGCCGACTAGATGATGGATTGGATTATCATCCTATTGGTGGCCTCTACTCCACGTCTTCTTTTTCTTCCTTCTTCTAGCTTGTTAAGGAAGGGTTACCACTGAAACCTAAAACAACAAGCACTAAAAGCTTAAATTCTTCAAATATACATAACTTTTGAGTACTAAAACATAAAAATATGATTTACAATTATGTTGAGAGATTTCATGCAATTTTGATAATACAATTTGGCTCAAATTTCTTTTAAATCACATATAATCATTAGAGAAATTCTTTAGATAAGTTTTTGGTTTAATATACTTCTCAGCACCCCTAACTTTAGAACTTACTTGCCTTCAAGCAAGCTTAAACCTCTTGTAGACCACTAGGTAAATGATGGATTCTTTGATCCTTGGTTGTTAAGTCTCTCCCTTGGTTTATACACACCAAGTTGTGCATTTTTCAAATCAACCCCTGACTAGCAATCCTTAATTCATGAAAGTTTAGGTAAATGGTTAAGTGTACCCAATTATATATCCAAGGGAATTAATTGATTTATCTATGATTTATAAAAGTTAAGCTTTTATTTAACTCAAGTTTGGATAACCTAAGATTAAGTAAGTTGTCAATAAGAAAGAGAAAGACCTTGACTTCTCATAAATTGATCAAAGTGTATACAGCTCTAATCATTCCCTTAAGTCAACCATAATTCAAAAAAAAAAAGACAAAATTAGATTTTTCTTTACTTAGATGTCCCAAAATTTTTCAACTTTTTACTTGTGGCCAGTTTTCACTCATATATTATGAACTTTTTGTTCAAGGGAGCTTTTTATTCCTCACCTTTTCCCCATATGAACACTAAGGGCTCATAAACCCATTCCAAAATTCATCATCGTAGAAGATGTGCCACATAGTTATTAAGCGCCCTAAATGTACACCCATGCTTTCTTTTTCTTTTCTTTTCCTTTTTCTTTTTCTTTTTGTTTTCCTTTTTCGTTTCTATTTTCCTTTTAGTTAAGTTTACCCCCAACTTTTGAATTTTGGCCAAATTTCATTACATTTTTAATTAGGAAATCTTTTTCAAGACCAAAACAATTTCAATACCTTTTTTGACACTATACTTAACTACTTAGAAATTTAAAGAGCACAGTACATGAGAGTCAATTTTCTAAAATCTAAATGCCTAACCCTAACTAGTGGCATCATCTTATTCTTAGCTTATGAATCAAGGATTGAATATAAATAAGTAACAATCTAACCTAATGATTTGGTCCATTAATTTTAAAGTAATGTAAAAAGTTCGCTCCATTTTATCCTTATTCATAAACATGATATAAACTAACATTTCTTGCTCTTTTTTAACACAACACAAAAATTTCAAGAAAATTGGATAAACTTAGCAATCAAATACTTAGCACAAATGTAATCTCCATTCTGCACAATACAAACACAGCTTCAATCTAGTCTACATATTCTCGACCCCCAACTTTAAATTCTTTTATCATTTTAGCTTATTATCAATTATAAATTTAAAAGACAAGGTCAAAACAAGACTACCCTAGGTATTAAGTTGAGCTGCTTTATCTTCAAGTCCCCCTGTAGTCAACCTTAAGCCTCTTTAAATATTTGTACATAAATGAAAACCATCTCAAAGTATCTCATTTTTTTGTTTTCTCAAAACATAAAACCAAACTAATATAACTTAAAAGAAGAAAAGAAAGAAAAATGTATGAAAAGTAAATAGAAGCCGTAGGTTGGCTCTTAGGTTTTTAATCCCTTAACTAAACTATCCTACTTCTTTTTCTGATCAAGGATGATCAAATGTCAAAGGTCTCTTTTCATCAAACTCTTCTTTCCTCTTTTTGGCCCTATGTAACCTATCTTCACCAAAATTGATCTCTTCTTCACTTACAGCATCTAATACTGTATTTGACTTGGTAGCTTAAAGGCGGTTTCTTCTCCATCTCTCCAAGATATTTACAATATGTTCTATGTTCCCAACTCTCAAGACTACTTTAATATTCTTGATGTTAACAGTGACTCCAACAATAGCCATGAATGGGCACCTGACAATGATCAAATTCCTTGAACCTCTATTTATGTCTATCACTATAAAGTCCATAGGAACACCAAATTATCCATCTTTATGAGTACATCATCAATCATTCCTTAGGTTTTCTTAGAGAGCAATCATTATATCGAATGATGAACTCAAACTTCTTCACTTCCTTCCTAAGCCCCAATTCTTCAATTACAGCTAAGGAAATCATATTGACACTGACAGTAGAGTCATAAAATGCATTCCCATCGTATCAATCACTCATAGTGCATGCTAATACAAACTTACTTGGATCATTTAATTTAGGGGGAAGAGTATTTCTTATTGCTTCAATGCATGTTTGAGCTAACAGGATCATTTCTTACCCATTAATCCTCCTCTTCTTGCTGAACACTTCTTTTAAGAACTTATGGTAGTAAGGTGCCTACTTTAATAACTCAATCAATGGGATATTAACTTCTAGCTTCTTAAATATCTCCATAAACTACTCAAATCACTCATCATCTCTACTCTTTCTCAACTATTTAAGGAAAGGTATTTATGATGCGTACAACTTAGTAGTAACCTCAACTACTTCAGGAGTATGCTCCTATTATACCACTTTCTTCTTTCTATTAGATGTATAAGTTAAAGCATCCCTATCAACCTTCTTTCCTGGCCATAATTTTATTTCCATTACATGCTCAATGGGTATGGAGGCATTTATCACGTTATCAAACTTCCTCTTTGACCTCTCAAACCCTTCTATGGTTAATTAGGTAAGCCTTTCAACTGTAGTTTCCTAGGTTTACCTTTCTTCTTACATTTTCACCTCACTGGCTCCTGAGCAATCACCATCAATTACAATGTCCTTAGATACAGTCACTACCTCTTCTTGTTCAAGAAACTTAGTCATGGTCCCTTATTCTCTTTTACTTTTAGAAGCAACCTCATTTTCTTCTTCATCACTTGTCTAACCCTCTTCTTATACTAATTCTTCATAAGTCTTCACTACAGGTTTATCTTGTTGAGTCTTTTCTTTAAATGTTGATAACGTAGCTCCATCTATCATCATTTTGATTATAGGGTTTAGGCTTCTTATGATTGTAAGAGCTTCTTCATGTTTACTTTTGAATCTCTACAAAGGATCACTTGATTTCTAATTTGCTTCTAAAATAGCCTAGCATTCATTTAACTATAGTAATTGAGTCTCCAAACCCTAGATGATCAATTCTTGCTTTTTAAACTTTCCAGCCTACTTCTGTTCCATACCCTTAAATACCCTTTCTAGTTTTTTCGCAATTCCAAAATTTAGGATTATTGAAATAGTAGATGGGTTAGTAGCACATTCCTACCTTGTTTTCTTACTCTTATGTAGCTTACCTTAAACTGAACCAACTATTGGATGAAAAAAAATGTAGGTTATCGTATGATCTACAAGCTAAATCATTGATCATCCTAAGTGCCTCTATCACCTCTAGATGCATCAAAGACCCTTTAGCAACTAACTCTATCATCTTTTCATCATTGGCCCTTAATGTACTCATAGACAAATTTAGTTTTGATCAAGTAGGCAACAATAGTCCATAAGAGCCACATTTACCTATCAAATTTTTATATATTGTCCTCACACTAAAAAAAGACTCACCATCACATTGCCTAAATGAATTGATCTCTTTTATCAACTTAATAGGACAACAAAGTGGAAAAACCCATTGCTTATCGTCACACACACTTCCCATGAGGTTACAAATCAATTTCAATGCTTGGTGACTCTAATTAATGCATCTCATTACCTACAAAAGTATAACAAAAAAGAGCAAAATCCTAAACTGTATACAAAACTTAAGGAAATAAACAAATATTTATACGAAAGGCAAAATCTTTTTGTTCTTTTTCAAAATAAAGCTTAGCTACAAATAGTCCTAAAAATTAAAGTGAGCACCTAACCATCTCCTGGCAATAATGCCAAAAACTTGGTATCACATTTACCTTCCACAATGTCTTGCACAAATATAACAATTTGCCCCATTTGAAAATAGTGGAAATATTGCACAATAAATTGAACTATCTTGCAATCTTTTGAAAAACATTTGTGGAATCCATGAAAATTGGCAAGTATATCGATCAATTTATAGCAAAGGGTGAGCACAAAAGTTGTATCTTCAAGAGAATGGAGTGCTATGTCTTAGCAGTGTTAATACTATTCATATCTAGGTAACCCGATGATGTTTTGATTCTCATTAAACTAAAACTATTAGTTAAACTAACTAATTCAATTGCTAATATCCAATATAGATAAAAACTTGATTTTTATTAAAATGAACTTTAAGAAACAATTCTAATTTGTTCAAACATGGGATTCCATGACCTTACAAGAATAAGATTGAGAACCACTCATTAAATTATCAAGAGGTATGCTATTTGAACTATTTCTATATTCATGTGAAAATGGGTCATTAATTGATTTCAATCACAAGTAGTTTTATTCAATAGCAAATAATATTATTGTAAACTCAAAACACAAGACTAGAATATAGTAAGACCCTAAAATTAAAATTACTTGACCCATAGAAATAACAATTTGGAGCAACTTGGGATTAAAAGCTAACATAAGTATCACGTGTATAAGTGAATACCCAAAATTTGAAAGTAGTAGTATATGATATATAAATATACTTAAATTAATGTTATGATTAAGTAAGTAAAAATACTAGAGGATGTATGTTAGGTCATCTCAAATAAGTAAGGGGCATAGCAAATCACCTGTAAAGGAATTAGGATGACACTTAATGTGTAGTAGGACGCCTAATATTGCAAACAAAGGAGAATAAAGTGATAATTGTCACTCTTAAAAAATCCTCACCAACCAATGAGTAGTATAAGCTCAAGAGACCACTTGTGGAGTTGAGTTTAGACAATTTAAGAGTGGATAAAAATATTGGGAAGCTCTATAAGTGACAAGAAGGGTTTTTACAAAATTTTACATAAAATAAGGTAAAAAGGAGGAATGCAAGTTCATTAGTCCAACCAACACTTAGAAGTGGAACAAGACCACTTGGTAATAGTGGATGCACTGTTTGGACTAATCAACAACCATCTAGCCAGCGTTGATGACTAGAAACTTGAACACCAATGAGTTTCCATTTTGACTCTGATTTTTTATTAAGTTCTAAAAATAGCAAATGTTTTCCAAAAATTATGAAACTTAGTTTTCCCATGTATTTTTTCATGTAGAATCCCAATATCAAACTAGATTTTTAAGATTCAAAACAGAAATATGGGTTCCTTAAGAAATTAAGCTTAAAAACGCATTTTGCAATAAATTTTTAAAATAGTAAATAATGTAGTTTGTGCTCCAATTTTTTGTATATAAGTTCTAAAAAGGTTTACTTTAATGCTACATAAGGATTTTTTAAAACCTCTAAAGTTGAATTTTGGGTAATTTTGTTTTAACATGGGGTAATGTGAAGAAAGTGCACTAAAGTAGTTGTTTTCTAAAATAATCTAACATACATGTATTAAAACAATGTTGTGAATGAGTTTTGGGACATTGACCTATTTTGGTGGGGTATAGAAACAAGGAAGTTTATGTTAAAGTCAGGTGATTTCATGATTTAAGAACTACATCGTATAGGTCTAAATGTGAGTCAAAATGTAAGTTAGAACGTCTAGCAAGTGAAAATATGAAATAACTTGATGTGCAGAACTTAGGTTAGAAGTTGACATAAGGGTTTAGCTGATTTTGTATGCATGTATATATTTTCCAAATAAATTCTTATAACTTCTAAATGTGTTTAGCCATAGGGTTAACTTGGGTCATATACTAATAATACCATAGTAATTGGACATTTAACAAGTGTTTTTATTGAAATCTCTTACCTTAGTAAGAATGGTGTGGTAAGAAGATGGGATATAACAATGTATATTTATGATGGGTAGGTGGTTAGAAACTATGTTAGGAAGTCCATTGGAAGAACCTTATATAAAGAAGGTGAGTCAAAAATTAGGTCAGAAAATATCCTAGACTAAAGTTGTGCTAAAGAACTATATCAAGACCTAGACCTTAAGTGTGAGTTAGTAAGTTTGCTTATATTTGATATATATTAACTCAAGCATCATACACATTTTGCTTAGGAGATATATGCAAAGAAGAGCATCAGGATCAAGAGTAAGATTTAGGAAAATTTGCTTAGTGACCTAGGTAAGTGAATTTCTCATGTGTTAGAGTAGATCATATCTAGTCATAACTTAGCTAATTGTATTCAATTGATTGGTCTTGTGTATGAGTATGACATGTTGTTTGATGAGTTGCTGAGATGATCCTTAATCTTTTGGGTTTGTGTATTATTGGTTGATTCATCTTTCGTGAATGTAATATCTGTTGTTGTTAGGTTGCTGATTGATCTTATTGTCCTTAATTCTGTACTAACTTGACAAAGAGACTAGGTACTAAGTCTGCCTCTTAAAGTGTTCACTTAAGTAAACTCAATACCGAGGTCCTGGAGGTAAATATGAAATAGAGTAAAAGCTTAGCTAAAAAGTAAATAAGTAAGCTTTCTTATATTGCTTGGTAATTGTTGGGTATGTGACTAATGCATTCATGGCATGGCAAAAAAGGACCTATGAGTCAAGTTTTCTAGAACTGAGATTTTGCTATGTTAGGTTTTATATAAAGAGCTAGGTTTATCAAGTGAACAACTTGATTTATAAAAGATAGGTTTTGTGCATATAGAATTACATTTCTAAACCACTTTACGTGGTTTTCGCTAGGTGACTAGGTTAGCCAACTCTTAGTTACATCACTAGGTTCTTGGACTTTAGTTCCTATCCAAATACCTGGTTGAAGTCGACCAACCAGATGAGTGCAATAATAGCCTAGGATATCGGTACCAGTACATGTCACGTGAATTAGCATGATACGCATTTGCTACATCTACATTGCTTAGTTAGATATATGAGTTTTGTGATGGAAATGATAATTTGCTTGGTGATTGTGTTGTAATATGTTGTCTATTTATCCACTCTCACTTAGCTTACAGTGAGCTAAGGGGATAAGTTGTTTTATCCTTAGATCGTGAAAGAACTTTAGATGAGAGACCATACTACTAAGGCAAGAAGACTTTAGAGCACTTGGTGAAGCAAATTCTCTTGAGAAGGATCAAGCAATGGTAGGATTTGACTGACATTCTAGAAAGTTGATTTACAAAAAGAATTAATATGATATGTGTGGTTTACAACTTAGAGATTATAAATGTGTTATTTGGGCTTTGTATGAAATCATGTATAAAAATCACATTTTTAGGTTTTTAAGGTTTTATTGAAAAAGATAAGATTTTATCATGTAGTTGCCTTTCTTAAATAAAAATCTTAATTTGAGTTTTTTCAAAAATTAGGTTTCTTTTAGAGTTTTTTAAAATGGGAATAGACTTAGGATTTTTTTAAATAAAAATAAAAATTGTTAACAAATGTAAATCTAAGCCTTTTTTTTTAAATAGAAAGAACCAACCTACTAAAGCTTTTTTACAAATGAGAATTATGGTTAGTTTGATCCTGATTAACGAGTACATAAACACCTTCAGGACAACCATAAAATTTGTAAAATATTTATTTTATTTTCATTTTTTAGGGAAAATTCAATATAAAAATAATAATAATAATAAATTCATTTTTATACATTTTCACATCCTTCGATGTTTTCTCATTTTTTAGAAAAATTCTAAAAATAAATGTGAGACCCTACAAAACAAGTAATTAACTCGTAGTTGGTTAATTCGAAGATGGTTTGTAAAATGTAAAGCAATCATATAAATTATCTAATTAAGCCCGAATTTTACCACAAATTAAAAATATTAGTAGAAATAACAACTAATTGGCGAAATATCTCTTCTTCATTGAATTGATCGAAAGCACTCATAAGTATTGGAATGTCATAATTACACCTAGAGTTGGATATGCAATGAATAATAAAATGAAAAATTTAGTGCTTAAGACACACTTTAAAAATTATGAATTATATTAAGACTCTTAGAATTAAGTTAAACCCTCGTGACGAAGGTAAAAGAAAAATTAAAATAAATAACTATATAACTTTAACATGACAAATTAAGCTCGTGTATGTATGATTTTATTAAAATTATTAAATTCATGAGGTCTAATCGCTATACTATAAAGTTTCCTAATTTTAGATATAACTTATGATAAATATTTTGAAATCAATTACGTGATCTTAATAGTTAATATTAGTGAGTAAAATTATATATAAGATGTATATGAATAAGTCCCAAATAATTAATGAAACGTATCTATATATATATTATCTATTAAACAATAGCGTATTTAAGGCCTTATCTTGAAACATAAGACCAATGAAAATTTAGTTCCAAATAAAATTAAACAGTAATATAAGTCTCCCAAAAGTTATAAGGAATAATCTTGTAAAATCGAATTTTAAAAAAATAAGTTGAAATACAACTAATATAGATTATAACAATTTATCGAGTTAAATTTTAATTAGTCTAGAAATAGAAATTTTAGATTAGGTATATAATATAATGTTCTATTATTTTTTGAAATATATTATTGAACTTTATAAATAATAAAACATAATAAAATTACGCTTAAAAGATCACACAAAATTAGATCAATAAAAAAAATTATTATATAAATCACCACCTTAATCAAGATAGTGAAAGTGCCCATATATGGCATTTAAGCCATTTGGGTGTAAAAAATGAGAGAAAGAGAGGAAGAGAGGATGAGAGAGTGGTGGAGAAGGAAAGAAAAGAAAAGGAATGAGGAAAAAGAGAGAGAGAAAAGAAGAAGAAGAAGAAGAAGACAAAAAAAAAATTAAAAGATTTAATTTTTTCGGTGTTCGATTTTCCAGGTAAGTTCATTTCCATAATTATAAGTATTGTATCTTTCAATTGATATTTGTAGAAAAGATACATCCATAATCCTGTTATTTTCCTAAATAAAGTGTTTTATATGTACAATTTTATAAATTTCTTCTTTTTCAAATTTTAAACATAGAATATAGATAGTTATATTTTTATTGTTTCCATTAAATAACTCATAAAGGAGCTACCTAAATATATATATATATATATATATAATCCATGTATTCAAAACAGTGTCTAATCAATCCCACAATTCATATGCATGGCCCAATATAATGATTTCACATATATGATAAATTACATATTGTTTAATATTTTACACGTAATTAGTGTTATTTGAAAAATATCTATATATACTATAAACATATATTACTTATTAAAATGATACCTTCATTTATAGCATCATGCTACATTATTATGTTACAATTCTATATATATAACAAAGGTTACACAATAAATAATATAGAAAGGATAGTATATATTTAACATGCATATATGTAACAGAATGATATATATATATATTTAATAAAGTTTTGATTATAAATAATATAAAACCTGAACAACGGAGTAAAATTATATATTTAAATTAAAAATAATGATTTAAAGCTTATATCTATTAAGGGTATAAATACTAAAAAGATATTCATATTATAAGAGCAAGCGACGACAATACGACTTACATTAGACTTAAGTGAACAAATCAGAGACTTCAGGTAAGTTGGGATCCATGCTTCATAGCAAGATAGAGTATAGTATTATAGTACTTATAGACTTGCAAGTACTTGGAGACTTGTGCTTGTAACTTAGTTAAGTGTGTGCATGCTACGTGTGTGATTATTACTTGAATTGTGGACTTAGAGTGTTGTTTTATATATTCATATTTGATTTACTTTGCTTTGTGAAATGGTTGACCACCACCTAATCGGATGTAACTAAAGACTAATCTTTTACTAACTGGATATGCATAGCAACCATTAAAGGAAAACAACTAGGATTCTTGGGCCAAATATAAACCCTCTTCAATGAGGATAATCAAAATGGTCCTTTCCCCACCTTAGTCGAACTAAATGACAGGAATAGAGGTCACGACAAGGTTAGGGGCTGTAGTTTGAAGGGAGTCACAAGCGGAAGGCGTACTCCATTATATGAGCCTCAATTTGATTTCAATTCATAAGTGTGCAACATTAAACTCTTCAACCAGGATTATAGCAAGTACATTTTCTCTAATCTAATGAAGGATCAGATAACATCGTATAATGGCATGGGCTTATTTTCTTTGCATTTTATTAAAATAAGTTAATTAAAAACCATGTTTGTGCTTGATGTACTCTTTTCTCTCCATCTCGCTTACTAATCTAGTTATGCTTACATCCCTATAGACCTTATTATAGTTTGACTAATGATTAAGGAGGCCATACCATAACTACCCTCAGATAGTGTACTTCAACTAGGGAGTGAGGATAGTTGAAGACTTACAAGAACTAAACTTTTGCATGGCCATCTTTAGCCTTTTATGGAAACTAACTAGCATATGATACTCTAGAGATGCTATTAGTTTCCAACGTATTGTACGTAAATGCAAAAAACCTATAGTTTTTGTAAACATTTTAAGAACACTAGAAACTTTAGATGTGTGGAAATACAACTATTTTATTAATTTGTAAACTACTAGTATTCTTGAGCAGGTATCTTAAAAAGCTTTAGCATAGCTTTCACTAATAATAGCTACAGAATTAGATGCTTTAAAACGATTGAGTCGAGTATACTTGGTGTGAACTTGGTCTACGATAGTACCTTTAAGGCCAACTTCTACCCTAAGATAGTTTATACAGCGGGGTTATTACGACTCCATCTCTTCAAGTTGTAATAATTCTTACTTGGTATTAAAACACTTTACCAGCCTAAAGGGCAAGTCCCTATCTAGTAGTGGTCTTTAACCTATATAACGAAACTAATAAGGCCATCAGTTCTACAAAAGAGGTGGATTGTAATACCCCTTACATGCTAGATAACTAAACTTTAAATCATCGAAGTGCCTTTTGATGTAGTAGCTTAGAACTCATCAAAACTCCAAAGTTAAGCATACTTAAGCTATATTAATCTAAGGATGGGTCACCTCCTAGGAAGTTGCTGCACTAAGGAACAAAACCATGCGGCATTCCATGCCAATGTAAATAATAACTTAGTGGGAAGAGTTCCTACTAAGTTGTTACAGTTAGTATCAGAGCACAATTCTAGTAAACTTGCTTTGAAGTGTTATAATTAAAAAGAAGTAGACATTATAGAAACACATTGAAAGTGAGTAGTAATAAGTAGGTAGTAAATGATTGTACTACAAATTATAGAGTAAGAAGTAACTATAACACTAAACTAAAATAAACATTAATTGATCTTAAATCTAGCTATGGGATCGCATGGAGAATTAACTTTTAATTGAAGCAATTTAAGTATAATGGATAAGAGTCTTTTATCTAATATAGAGTTGAGATGTGAAAATTATTGTTAAAAATGGTTAGTTAGGATATGCTTAATATTGTAGATGAGACTATTGAAAAGTCCATTGATGGGATGTGATGTAGTTAATGGAACACATGAACAATAATGGAAATTAATTTGAGTTTTTAGAATAATAGATATATTGTGATAGTGACGTTGAGTAAGATGGTTAGAAAGTGAGGGATTACAACTTAATTGATGCTAGTGAGATGCTTTTGATAAGGGCAAACAAGAGAGACCTTACCCTATTGATATGACTTATATTTCGATTAGTATATCATGTAGTTTCAAATAATACCATTAAGGGATTATTAATTGGTTCTCATATTTTTTCGAATCAATTAGAGTAGGTAAAGAAATACCCTTAGAGCCAAATGAATCTCACCTAAACTCATTACCTAAAAGCCCATAAGTGATTTAGGAACCTAAAGAATTCCAAGATGATATCAACTTAGTGTTTAGTATAAATATGAGATAGTATAGTAGAGGATGAAATAAAGCATGGTGTGTAAGAGAATCTTGAAAAATATTAAATAATAAGGGAGAAAGTCAAAAGCTAGTTCATAAAATGAATCAAAACCTATATTAGGGATGCAATCAAAACCTCACTTAGAAACAAATCTTATACAAAATGAGAATACGGCATATGAGATAATAGTTAATAATGGCATTGAGAAGTTTGGTAATGATAAAGTATACAAAACAATTACTAGTTTTAATTTTCTATGGAGATATAAAGTACTGAATCAGCAAGTGAAAATAATGATGATTTAATGGGAGAGCAAATGTCATGAAATTCTTTTGAATGAAGGGTTGTTATCGGTGACTTAAATGATGGATATATTATGATTGATCATTATGTTTTATTGTGATGTTAGAATTAATCCTATGTTAGTTATTTATATATGTGGACATCTCGTTGATTTCTTGATGGATATTGTTGTACTTCTTAACGAATGTGTATTTTTTTGGATATGTGCATATACTATAACATTTAATATTCTTATAGTTAAGGGTATAAAAGGATCATATGTTTTTTAGATGACCAATATTAAAAGTCCTTTGCATATATAAGAATGGTTATAGAAACTATAATACAAGGCTATAATTAGGTTATGAATCCTTTAGCCCTTAATGAATAATGAATCAAGGCCTTGTATCTTTGGAGTTGTAGGCAAGTACAAGAGAAGCAAAATAAGTTAGTGAGATCTTTATGTTGTGTTAAGGCAAACGAAATGATATTGTTATGTAGTACTTATGCTTAGTTATAAAGGATGATGATTATTAAATAGTACATGAGAAGTGAAGTAAGATTGTTAGATAAACTATGATCAAATATGTATTTAGGCAACCTAAAATAGTAGTAGTGAAATGAGTAATGATTGATAGTAGCAATGAGAATTATAGCAAAAATTTAAAGAAGATCAGGACTTTCAATTAAACGTCTCTTAACTATTCCAAGATCAATCTAGATAGAACCTAACTTACCAGGAAGTGAATTTTATGAGACGATTACCCATTGGTATACTTATTATGATATGACAATAAGGAATAATGATTTAGTATCTTGATATGAAAAAAATTATAGGAGATAGAAGATCTAATCTCAAGAAAATGGTAGGTTATCTAAGATCATCAAGCAATATGATATCCTAAGACAAGATGGATAAACCTCTTAACCGATTAATTGTCAATTAAAGTGGGAGAAGTTCAGAACCCCTGAGATTTCAGAATATCAAAAATTGATTTATAATACAATCATATTGAAACTAATAGTATGAGTAGGAGAAAAACTTGAGAGCGGGATAATTAAAAGGAAGGATTAGATTACTTAACAAGTGTTTAGTAGTAAGTTAGAACAAGATATTCTATAATTGTATTTAGATGAAGATAACATGTAAATTGTTCCTTATTAAATTTCGTTCAATTAGGTGCTATGAGTAGGAAAGTTGTTGTTTTTCCCCTAATAATGAAGTGATGGATAAGAAATGTTATTTAGAGATAGTCATTTAAGGATTCAAGCTTAAAGAATTTAGAAGAAAAGTAATGAATTTCAATTAAGGATTCTCACTTAATCATAGCTGTGTGATAAAAAGAAGTTAGTAACTCTAGTTTGAATTTTGTGATAATAACAAAAGTATTAAGTACTGGAACAAGAAGTATGTTATTTCCTCAAATATTGTGTTCAACTTAAAAAATAAATATTGTAGAGGTAGGAATTACAAATCTATAAAGGTGTGGCAATTGAATTGGTTAAGAGGCATCAATGTTTAAAGACTGGATGTTCTTTTAAAGCATTAATCCTATATAAATGAGGAACTGGACATATGAAGGAATCTAGCAATACTATTCTGATTGTTCAAATATTTCCCATGTAAAACATGTTAGATGATGAAGGGAACTGTGCTAAAAGATGGAAGAATATTATCATAATGTCTACTCAATAATTTTTGGAGTTAAAAGTAAAATTACAATAGGATTTATGACCTACAAGTATCCAGGTCCTTAATTTTAAGATAATAATAAATATGTTGGTTAAACTCAGCTAGTTAGAATTCAAGTTTTATGAATAAGAGAATTAGGTGATAATCATAAGAATAATGTATAATTATTGTAGAATATATGTATATACAAATAGATGAAATGAAGTACAATATCGATACTGATGTGTTCATTTCCTGCAAGTAAGGAGTTGGTGGATGGAAAAGAATTTAAAGTGATTGGGATTAGCATTATTTGTCAATTTAGAACTTACATTGGAGGAAGGATACTAACCCGAAAAGCTGTAGAGTATGATTAAAGTGGAATCTAGGATAAAAGTTACTAAGGGTAGGTGATTAGAAGTTTGTTAATATTTAGAAGTGAGAAACTGTAGAAAGTATCAACAAGTACTGGATCTACTAGTAGTATATAAATGTTCAAATGTGTTTTTGAAGATTTGTTGGTGAAACTTGATTCTAAAAAATTGAACTTTATGGTTAAGTTTGTTAAGAATCAAACCTATAGCTGAAGTCATGTATTGGGTATTACAAATGGGACCTTAAAAGATAAAGGAGTGGCTTAAAAAAACTATTGAATAAGAGATTTACATGTATAAGTAATTCTTTGTGAAGGACTTCTGTATTATTTGAAAAGAAAAAAAAAATTATAAGGTGTTATGAAGATGAAATGAAGGATAGAGTGAACTAATTAAAACAAATATCTTCAACTCTAAATTTAGGAATTGTTTAATTAATTATAAGGAGTGACTATATTTTTCTAAAGTAACTTCAGGTTGGAATGTTATCAATTTCGGATTAAATTAGAAAATGTTACTATGTCCATGATATAATATAAACATTATGAATTCCTAATGGTATCTCTTAGATTAGCAATGCATTGGCTGCATTAGTAAAATTGGAGGCTCGTACACATACTAACTGTATATGAAGAAACTTCTTATGATAACTATCAATAATACTTTAACTTACTTAACAACTAAAGGAGAATATACAAAGTATTGGTGGATGACAATGCTAAAGTTAAGCAACCATAAAGGGTAAGTTACAATGAAGAAGTGTGACTCTTGCATGAGATACTATTTCCTTTCTTAAACAAGTTATATCTAGAGAAGGAACTTCTGTAAATACTGAAAACGTTAAAGTAGTGACTAAGGGGAGTTAATTGACTATCACTACTAAGAAAGAAGATCTATTGTGGTAACCGAATGTATAAGAAAAGTAAGAAGCGACAATACACTTCATATGAGCAGTTGCAATAGGTAATCCAATAGAAGAATGGCAAATCTGAGATGATCAAATTTCTCATTTGTTGAGTCTCTTATCATGTTAACCCAATAAGCTTATTCTATTATGTCAAGTCTTGTCAAGTAATAAGTTCTTATCAATACCACCTCTCTTAATGAATTTATTGGTCAAGAGTCATATTCATTTTTATCAGGTTAGGTCAAGTCAAATTGAGTTGATTCAAATTGTCACCTATCTCATTTGAATTCGAGATGGAGAAAAGTCAAGATTTGCTAAATTTACTTTTGTTAACCCTATGCTAAGCTGTATAAAGCAACAAATGAAAAACTAAAACAATAACATAGTCATTGTGAGTAAAAGATTATGAATAAAAGAAAAGGTTGATAATATGAGGTAGACTAGAAAACCATTGAAGATCATAAGTAAACTTAGGAATCAATAAAGATAAAGATCAAAATGGAGAATAAACCAACAAGAGAATTTGTAAGGTTATGGAGCTAAGTCATAAGATAGTATAAAATGACTAAAGGACTACAATGAAAAAATAAGAGATGATTGATATTAAAGTACGAAATGAAAGAGAAGAAAATGGGATTGAGAATTTAAAAGCTGAATGACGAAGTCAAATTAGAAGCTTAGATAGAAGAGGATTTGAAATTTCAATCAGAAGACCATTCAAAAGCCTAATCAAAAGATAGTTCCGAAAATATGCAATAGAATGTAATTTTAAGAATATATATGTATATATATATATATCTCTCCTTTTAGAAAAGATTCAGAATACAGTAGTTTCAAGGACAAAACTATTTGTAAGGGGAGTAGAATGTAAGACCCTACAAAATTGGTAATTGACTGATAGTCAGTTGATTTGGAGACAGTTCGTAAAATTTAGGATGATCGTGTGAATTATTTGATTGAACCCAAATTTTACAAAGAAGTCAAAATTATTAGTAGAATTGATACCTAGTTAGCCAAATATCTCTTCTTCATTAAATCAATCAGAAGCACTCATAAGTATCGGAATGTCAAAATTACACTTAGATTTGGACATGTAATGAGAAATAAAATGAAAAGTTTAGCGCTTAAGACACTCTTTAGAAATCATGAATTATATTAATGTTCTTAAAATTAAATTAAACCCTCATGAAGAAGGGAGAAAAAGAACTAAAAGAAATAATTTTATAGCTTTAATATTACAATTCAAGCTCATGTATGTACAATTTTATTAGAATTATTAAATTCATGAGATATAATCATTGTACTATAGAGTTTTGTAATTTTATATATAGCTTATGACAAATTTTTTTAAATCAATTACATGATCTTAATAATTAATATTAGTAAGTAAAATTATATATAAGACGTATATGAATAGATTTTAAATAATTAATGGAACATATCCATATATATCATACATTAAAGAAAAGCGTATTTAGAGCCTTATTTTAGAGCATAAAACCAATGAAAAACTAGTTTTGAATAAGACCAAACAGTAATATGAGAACCCCAAAAATTATAAAGAGTAGTCTTGTAAAGTTCGATTTTAAAAAAATAAGTTGCAATACAACCAATATAGATTATAACGTAAAACTTATTAAGTAAAATTTTAATTAGTCTAGAAATAGAAATTTTAAATTAGGTGTATAATATAATGTTCTATTATTTTTTAAATATATTATAAAACTTTATAAATAATAAATCATGATAAAATTATACTTGAATCACAAAATTGGACCAACAAAAGAAATTATTATATAAATCACTGCCTTGAGCCCATATATTGGCATTTAAGTCATTTGGGGATAAAAGAGTCAAAAAGACGAAATCAAATAACTAAGAGAGAAAGAGAGGAAGAGAGAGAGAAAGGGAGAAGATGAGAAAGTGATAGAGAAGGAAAGAAAAGAAAAGGAAGGAGGAAAAAAGAGAGAGAAAGAGAGAGAGATAAGAAGAAGAAGAAGAAGAAAAGATATTAGAAGATTTAATTTTCTCAATGTCCAATTTTCCAAATAACTTCATTTCCATAATTAAAATTATTTTTTCTTTTAATTGATAGTTAATAGTCGTAGAAAAGATATATCCATAATCCCATTATTTTCCTAAATAGAGTATTTTATTTGTACAATTTCATAAATTTCTTCTTTTTCCAATTTTAAACTTAAAATATTGATAGTTATATTTTTATTATTTCCATTTAATAACTTGTAAAGGAGCTACTTAAATATATATATTTGTATTAATAATCTTTCCAATATATATATATATAAGCTATGCATTCAAAACAATGTTTAATCAATCTCACCGTTTGTATGCGTGTTACAATATGATGATTTCACATATAAGATAAATTATATATTGCACAATATTTTAAACATAATTAGTACTATTTGAAAAATATACACACACGCTATAGACATATAATACTTATTAAAATGACACTTTCATAAATAATATCATGTTACATTATTATGTTACAATTCTATATATACAATAAGGGTTACATAATAAGTAATACAGAAAGGACGATATATATTCAACATATTTATATGTAATAGAATGATATATATATTTAATAGAGTTTTGATTATAAGTAATATAGAACTTGGACAACGGAGTGAAATTATAAATTTAAATTAAAAATAATGATTTAAAGCCTATATGTAATAAGGGTATAACTGCTAAAATGATATTTATATTATAGGAGAGAGCAACGATAAGACAACTCACATCAGACTTAAGTGAGCAAATCGGAGACTTCAGGTAAGTTGGAATCCATACTTCATAGCATGTTAGAGTATTATGTTATAGTATTTGGAGACCTAGGAGTGCTTTTGATTGTACTTGTAACTTAGTTGAATGTGTGCATATTGTTACTTAAATTGTAGACTTAGAGTATTGTTTTGTATATTCATATTTGATTCGCTTTACTTTGTGAAATAGTTGACCACTACCTAACCAGACATAACGAAAGACTAATATTTTACTAACTGGATATGCATAGCAACCACTAAGGGAAAATGACTAGGATTCTTAGGCCAAACACAGACCCCATTCAATGAGAATAGCTACAATAGTCCTGTCCCCACCTTAGTCAAACAAAGTAATAGAAGAGGAGTTTGTGACAAGGTTGGGGGCTATGGTTTGAAGAAAGTCATATGCAGTGGGTGTACTCCATTGCACAAGTCTCGATTTGGTTCTGATTCACAAGTGTGTAATGTTAAACTCCTCAACCCGGATTAGAACGGGTGTAATTTTTAATTTCACGACGGACCGAATAACGTCAGGTGATAACATTTGCTTATTTGCATTACATTTCATTAAAATAGGTTGATTAAAAACCATGTTTGTACTTAATGTGCTCTTTTGTCTCTATCCTACTTACTAAGTTAGTTGTACTCATATCCCTATAAACATTATTATAAGTTGATTAGTAATCAAGGAGGCTATGCCATAACTACTCTTAGAATAGTGTGCTTCGACTAAGGAGTGAGGACAATTGAAGACCTATAAAAACCAGACTTTTGCTTGGCCATCTTTAGCCTTTAATGAAAACTAACTGGCATATGATACTCTAGAGATACCATTGGTTTCCAACATATTGTACATAAACCCTAAAAACCTATTGTTTTTGTAAACATTTCAAGAACACTAAAAACTTTAAATGTAGGGAAATATGACTATTTTATTAATTTGTAAATTACCAATGTTCTTGAGCAAGAATCTTAAAAAGCTTTGACATAGGTTTCACTAATAACAGGTATAAAACTTGATGCTTCAAAGCAATTGAGTCGAGTACGCTTGGTGTGAACTAAGCCTATAGTAATAATTGTAAGGTCAACTTTACCTTAGGATAGTTCACATAGTAAGGGTGTGATGATAAAGGCCTATTAGTTGTTTTTCTTAATTTTTACATGGGGATAAACTTCTTAGTAAGTTACTCTCTAGACCTATTTTTTTGTTAAAGTTTTCTAAAAGTATATTTTTAGAAAATTAGCGAACTAGTGACTTAATTAGGGTTTCTTCTACTCAAGAAAACCTCATCCGTTTTTTTATTAGTTTTGCTGATTAGCAACTCCTAAAATATTTTCAAAATATTTTTTAAATTTTTTAAAGAAAAATGTTTTCCTTAATTTTATGTCGATTATTTTATATTAAGTAGAATAGGTTTAGTATAAAATGAGTTAAGGAAAAATGAAATTAGGCTCAAAACTCAACAATCAAAAAACATGTCTAATGCCTAAAACCAACAATCCATATGCACATAATCACAATGAATAACCCTTACACCAAATGATAATCCAACATTAACAAGAGATTCAAAATCTTCATTAATCACAATAGGAATACAAGATTAATCAACATCCTAAACAAACTAACTCACTAGACAAGTTTCAATCTGTAATCTATGTTAAAATGATGTTTTTCTTGCATCTAAGGCTTAAAATTCACTAAAACTAATTTAATCTAAGCTTAACTTAACCTAAAATAACCTAGGAAAGTGAAACCCTAAAAATCCTAGAGAGGGAAGAAGAAAGGTAGTCGAAAAATGAAAAAACTTGTATCTCTCCCAATAAGTTACACAATGTAACTTTTCATATCAAGAGGGTACTAGCTTGATGGTAGTTTTATATTATTGACTTGACAGCATTTTTATACTATTAGTTTTAAGGTATTTTTGTACTATTGTCTTAACGATCATTATAAAATTCTATCATCCACTTTAATTGATCTGGCTTAACTGTGACTAGGGTTATCGTTAAGTCGTTATAGTTTAAGATACTTGCATAGCTTCTATTCTAGATACTAGCAACTCCACTAGCTTGACGGTTGATTAAGTCGATTCTTCAAGTCTTCTACCAACAGGATGGTAAGATGGAGCTACCATTAAGCCGATATAGTCCATTATTTTTTGGCACTTTCATCACTTCCTTAATAGCCCCAAGATCTATAGCAATAAGCATTACAACCTTAAATTCTTCAAATATACATAACTTTTGAGTACTAAAACACAAAAGTATGATTTACACTTATATTGAGAGATCTTATGTGATTTTGATGAAAATTTATGCAATTTGGCTCAAATTTATGTTAAATTGCATATAATCATTAGAGAAATCCTTTAGATAAGAGTGTAGTTTCACACACTTATCAACCTATGCACATCTTTCATGACTCCCAACTAAAAGAAATGCTCCTTTAGTATATTACAAGTCCTTTTCTCCCTAAATTGCCCAATTAGTCCTCCTACATGGGCTTCTTAGACCAATAGCTCTCTTATCGAGTTGCTTAGTATACATAATTAACCTTCCTTAGAACAAGTATCCTTAGTCTTTATAGAAGCCATGCACCATGATACCTAATCTGTATTTTCTGTTAACAAACCCAAAATATTCATCCAACTCATAATGACCTGTCATTTAACCAAATCCTAGAACTTTGGCTTGCATTGTTGTGATCAAAACACGTCTTCTAGGTAAAGGCATATGTGACTTTGTTGATGCTACCCTTCTGATATTCCATGACATTAGAAAATGTCTCTAAAGAGTCTACCCTCTATGCTTACCAACATGTGAGCCTTTACTAGCCCCTTAGGTACTTCAAGGACTCATGATTTGTATAAATCACGAAATTTTTGGGGTATGAGGTAATGTTGCTAAACCATAAGAGCTCGAATCAGGGCATAAAATTCCTTGTTGTAAGTTAAATAGTTTAGTGTAGCTCTTCGAAGTTTCTCACTGAAGTAAGCAACAGGTCGTTGCTCTTGCATCAATATAGCTTCGATCTTAACTCCCAATGCATCGCATTTAAGCTCAAACACTTTTTCAAATTCAGGTAAGCCTAGCACGAAGGCCAAGACCAACCTATCCTTAATCTCTTTAAAGTTCCTTTATACTTTTTTGGTCTATGGGAACTCAACTTTCTTCAAAGCAACTCAGTAGAGGTGCTATAGTAATATTGAAGTTATGGATGAACCTCCTAAAAAATGAAGCTAAACTATGGAAACTTCATAAATCTAAGCCACTTTATGGGGTTAGCCATTTAATAATAGCTTTGACCTTATCCCCATCAACTCTAATTCTACCTTTAGATACAACATGACTAAAGAATACAACTCCCATATAACAAAACACACATTTCCTTATAGTAACGAATAGTCATTCAGTCCAAAGAATGTTGAATACTAACCTCAAGTGCCCAATATGATTCTTCATATTCGTACTATACACAAATGTCATCAAAGTAGATTGCCATACATTTGCCAATCAAGGGCCTCAAGACATGGTTCATTTGTCGCATGAAGGTACAGAGGATATTAGTTAAGATGAAAGGCATAATGAGCCACTCATAAAGTCCATGTCTTGTTTTGAAAGTTGTCTTCCTTTTATCTCTTGGCCTTTAATCTGGCGGTATTCACTCTTCAAATCAATCTTGAAAAATATATGTACTCTATAGAATACATAAGCATGTCAACCAGCCATGGTATAAGGCACCTACGCTCGATAATGATCACGTTTGTAGCATAGCTAACAATGCACATTCTCTAGGATCCATCCTTCTTTAAGATAAGTAAGTTTAGCACGATTGATGAGCTTTAGTATACAAACCCGATTAGATGGGGGTGCTACCCAATCGATGTAAGTATGCCAGTTGCTACATTGAAGTGAAAAAGTAAGTCAGTTTGTATGTTGCTAGGAGTCGTACTCATGGTAGATCTAAGGTTAGTAGTACTTTTTGTATCTAAGTAATAGTCCTTAGTCGATAATCCAAGGCGAAGGAGGGATCGGTGCTATCATGTGCAATGGTATGGAGAACTTATGTAAGCGTCATGCTAAATAGGTCAGTATAGATAAGTGCCTGTGAAATTACAAAGTAGTACAATTGTAGTTCGAAGCAAACTATAGCATACAAGAGCAGAGTCATATTGTGTAGGGTTATATACAAAAAAGCGGTGCATAAGTAGTTGCTCAATGTAGTAGAGTGATCTACATATGAGTTGTGTTTGTATGGTGTTCCATTTTGTTCAACCATGCTTATGTGTTTAGTGTGCAAGCTATGAATGTAAACTGCAAGTGTGTATGTACGAAAAGAATGTAGAGTACTTAAGAACAAAGAAGATGAAGTACTAGCTGTAATCGATATAGTAAAGTGTTTAGATCAATGTTGTGAGTGGCCTAGTGATCGTATCATAGAATAGAGTATTGTGCAAAAATTAAAATTAATGAGTATAGTTTATGAGTGTGGAGAGCAATGTGCCAATGTGTTCATAGCTATTGAAGTGCAGGTGTGAATTGGGGCATCAATAACTTGATTGATGTTCAATTTTTGCAATATGGCAACATTAAGTAGGGTGTTATGCTAATTTGAGTTACTCATTACCCTATGAACCTTATATCTGAAGTTATGGTTGGAAGGTTAAGCTATGAGGCTATTGAATGCCCAAGCCTATATGAATTTGCTTATGGCAATAAGATGATTCAAATTACAAAGCAAGAAAAAATAGCCTTCTCTATAGGTAGATTTTGAGATGAGGTTTTATGCGATATTGTTGATATTAATGATTGCCATATGTATTTAGGGAGTCCATGGAAGCTTAGTCATGATGTGTACTACAAGTCGCTAAGCAATACTTACTTCTTCTATGATAAGGAATGACTTATGCTACATTCCTCTCCCTAAGGAGAATTGAACAAGGTTTAAGAGCTATTAGGACATCAATACAAAGGTAAAAGATTGAAAGGTAAACTTGTAAAGAGGTCATTAATGGGACAAAAGTAGTTAATGAGAAGGTTCTTAACATATTTCCATTGCCTCCCAAACTTGTTGATTACAGGTGCTTTTATATTCAACTTCACCATCAAACTATTCTGTCTTAATCTGTTGATGGGGTTATCTATTAATAATATGGGCTTTAGTAGTGTTATGCTTGTGAGATATTATAAATTTCTTGTTGGTGCTTATCGTTGGTGTTTACCAAGGCCATAGTGATGGATATGCATGTTGGAGTTGTGCTATTTCACCCTCAGTACTCTTATATTAGAGGAGTTTGAACTGTACAAATAGAAGGGTGAAGGGTTTCACTGTAAAGGAGTTGAGAAGACATCAATTACTATAATTAAAGAGGTTTAGGGTTTATAATTAGAAAGGGATGAAGAATAAATAATGCCTAACATAGAGGAGAAATATGAGATCTTATGTGCTTAGATCCCTAAGCCCTAATATGATCTATGACCTCGAGGTCATGCTATTTCCACTTACTAATAGCAGTTGGAAATATTTTAACATAGTTAACCAGGTACATGATGAGTGGAAGGAAGGGTCTTTAATGGATATTTTGATTAATTGAGCTCATAATGAATAGAAAGAGCAATAGAAGAAGTAAAATTTTGATGATGGAGTTGAGCTACCTTTGTGTATTTTTGTTTTACTTTAGAGGTTAATCTTTGACCCCAGTGGGATTTAAGGTAGTCAAATGCCAAATTTCTAGCAAAAACTTTTCAAGGGAAGGGTGTTGATGAGCTCCAACATACTAACATGATGATAATAAGCTCTAATATAATCAATGGACAAGTTTCAAGTATAATGATCATTATTCCAATAGTTCATATGCTCTTCATTTTTATCTATTTACAAGATTGCCACTAAGGCAACTTATGTTTCGCTTTATTTACTAAAATGCCACCATGTATATATATGTAAGGTCTTGAAAACTTGGACGTTTCATGTGAATTGTTCTTGATAAACCCTCTTCTCTTTTAGCTCTTTGGCCCCTAAGGGTTTGACCCTATCTATACCTATAGCCATCCTTCTACCATGTTGCAAAAATTGGAGCTTATTTGAACCTTTCATTTCTAACCTAGCTTGATCCAATAATATCATGTAAGTAAAGAAGGCAATGCCACTTGTAAAGTTCTTTCATCAAGTGTGAGATCATGATAAGACTTAAGGAAGAAACCTTAATTGATACTTTATAAGTCATATCCAAGTAGAGATTAAGTCGTGTAGTGTTCATTTGGTGCATTATATCCTTATAAGAAGCTCATGAATTTGCTAAAACACTATCTAAAATTCATCAAAAACCCTAAAAATATCATATTTGGAAAATCCCAAAAATAGTGTTGTTTCTTCAATCGATGGCCTTATGATTACTTAGCTCCAAGGCATATCAACAACATAAGGGCTCATACTCTCCCAAACATAGCCCTTTTAAATAAGATCATCCACTTGGCATTTCAACTCAATGGCCTTCTTTAAATTAAGTCTATAAGCCAGTTTATTTGGTAAGGTAGCCTTTGCTGCAAATTCGTATAGTGTCCAATCGTTCAAAGTGGGGCAATCCTTTAGGTAAACCTCTAAGGAAAAAATCTTTAAATTCCTTAATTAGTTTATGGACTTCTTCAAGCAAGCTTCCAACCTCTCTAATTCCATTAGTCTCTAGACTAAAAGGAATATAGGGTTCTCTAACCTAATGATTTTAGCGAATTCATCTCGGGCTAATGTATGGGATTTCTTCTTTACAATTTAGGAGATATGTGCTTAAGCCTCCTAAACCTCCTTAGGACTCATTCAAGACAACACAATCTTCTTGCCATCCTTTTAGAACACATAAGTGTTCTTGTATCCATTGTATATCACTCTTAAGTCAAAGAGCTAAGGTCAACCCAGGAGGATGTGTGATGCACACATTGATAGAATGTTGTACAATATTTTGTCCTTGTATCTCTTGAGATCACTCTCACTTGCTTGGTCACATTCAATCCTCCCCTCTCATGTAACTAGTGAATCTTGTAAGGTTAGGGATGTAAAATAATAGGCATCTTTAGGGCATTTATCAAGCATAGGTGGCCAAATTAGTCTAGCTACTTCCATCAATAATCACAACACATAGACTACCCTCTACTCTACATTGGTATGGAAGAGGTTCTCTCTTTAGTCATTCTCTTCCGATGTGGTACTGAGTACTCTCTAAACAACCATGCTTAGATATTGCCCATGTTTAGATCAGACAAAGGCCTTTAGGTCATCTTGATATTCATCTAATGTTTTACTTCTTCATCGTCCTTTACTTCACTAGCATTTTTAACTTCAAACTAAGGCTCCTCTCCCTTAATCATCATGACATGTCGATTTGGACACTGATTGGCCATACATCTAAAACCAAAACACTTGAAGCACTAAATTGCTCTAGTCTTTAAAGCAAAAGCTCCACCCCATATGATAGGAATCGAACTATAAGACCTCTAACCCGAGCCCAAGCACAAGGTCTTACGGGACTAGCGAAGTAGATTCTACTATTCCAACCAATCCTACTAAGACCGAGCTAATCATCACTACCAACCAACTTCATATGCTAAGCTAAGTAACTTCTTGTCTCTTAGTAGTCAAGTACCAACCTAAAGTATGCTCCATTAACAATCCAACCCCTCATACGTCTACTCAGCCATGACCGTACTAACCATCAATTAGGTAGTATTGGTGTTGAGAACCTCAACACGCATCCGCACCACGTCCTCTTGGAAAGATCCCAAGGTCTGCTCAACACCTCCATCCTAACCGTACTATTTGTTTATTTTCGTAAAAAGCGCCTCTAATAACCTATTGACATATGTCCAATCCTACGTGAAAGGATTCTACTACACTAATCATTAATCTCTTTGATTTTTCATTTGTACCCTTTATTATTCCTTATATGTTACTTTTTTTAGGCAATACCCTTTTTGTCTTTTCCACTTTATGTAAGATATCCTAATATTTTGGGTATAAATATCCTTATAATATGTAGCTACAATAATCATCTTCTACATCAGATATTGGATGTACTTCTCCTTACGTGAGCTAAGTGTACTTTTTCCTCATCTTACTTTCATCCTGACCTTTAAGCGAGGCTAGGTGGTAAGTGACCTCATCGAGCTGCTCGTACATCATATCGAGTTAGCTTTATGAGTTTGTGAAGTTTCCTTAATATGCCATATCCTTAAAATTGTTTGTGGTATTTGTTGTTCATCTTGTTTACTTATTTTCCCATTTTCGCATTTCGTCACCCTTCATTTCAAGCTTTTTACAAGCTTAAACCCATCCCAATACCATCACCCTTGTCTGCTCTCGGTGCAGCATATCATCTTGGTATTAGAGTGGAGGTTTGTTTGGGTAAGTTGTGTTTAAGCTCTCTTAAGTGGTAGTGTTTGTTGTGGTTGTGTGTTATAGTTGCATAGAAGTTAGCTGTGAGTATTTGAGTAAGTATAAGGCATAGTAGTTTGCTATAGTTATATTCTCTATTTTGTTAAGTTTCAAACATATAAAAAATAAAGCAAGTTTCAGTTAAGCTTATTGTTCTTCGAGATAGTTGTTGTGTCCATAGTTAGTTTGAACTTTCGTTTGTGGGTAAGTGTTTGTATGAGTTATTTAGCTTGAAGGAACTATGTTTGTTGTTTCTTAGAATCTAAGTTTATTACTGAGTTTTGTTAAAGAAAATGATGAATCCAAGTGTCAATGTTGGTATTGGACATGATAATAGCAATGTTGTCCACCATAAAGGACAACCTTGACATACCCCAAGAAGCATAAATAAACAAATTGGAAAAATGGCTAACCTTATAACCGATTTGACCAGAGCTATTTATACATTAGACTTTTGACCTGCTAAGGTCGTATAGAATACTCCCTAAGCCGCTTAACCTGTAAGAGGATAGATCCTAGCTCAACAAGCTTAAGGTGGAGGAGTAAGAGGATGAGTATGAAGAAGGATTGACTTAGGTGATATAGATGATGAAGGAGAAGAAGAGTACAGTGAGGAAGAGGAGCGAGCTCAAGCACCTCTAGCTACCGACTATGTGAAGCTTTAGATTCCGAGGTTTAATAGTTTTTGAAATGCAAATGACTATTTAGATTGGGAGGAGAAGGTTGAACATATTTCTTATTATTGCTAGTGTGAAGACCATGAGAAAGTGAGGATTAGTATTTTAGAGTTCTCAAGTTATACCATGATGTAGTGGAAGAATTTCCAAATTATAAGAAGATGAGAAGGATATAAGGAAGTTAATACTTGGCTTAAGAAGAAGAGGATACTTAGAAAAAAATTCATACCGAATACTTATTTGCAAGATGCTTTTTCTCGGCTTCAAGAGCTGAGACAAGGAGGTTGAACTGCTGATGAATACGTTCAAGAGTTTCAAATGCTCGTAATTCGATGTGAAATGGATGAACCAAACGATATCTAGATTTCTCACTAGATTGAGAGGCGATATCTGGGATGTCCTGGATCTTCAATAGTTTATTACATTGGATGAGGCTATAAGAATAGCCTAGCGAATAGAAAGAGAGAGGAGGAATAGGCTAAGCTGACCTCTAATGAGCTGACTAATCCAACCAAGCCAACTTACTTAAGGAAGTTACCGAGCTCATCAAAGTACCAAGTTGAGTAGAAGAACGGATGTCAAAGCTAAACAAAAAGGCTGGCAACTAATGGTGATGTGTCGCTGAGAACTTATGAAAAGGGACAAGGATCTAGGAGGAAGATGAGCCAAATCAAGTACTTTAAGTGCCAATGGTTTGGGAACATGGCAACCCAATGTTCGAACCAAAAAATTGAGGTAGACAACACAAATGAGAAGCCAAAGGAGGAAAAAAAGTGGAGGAAGAGATTGAGTTTAATGCAGAACTGGTTAAAGATGTACTTGTTAAAGATCTAGATAAGCTAACTTTAGCTGTTCAATATGTAATGAGTTTAGAACCCTCTATTGAGGAAGAGCAGATAGAGAATTTGTTCCATATCACATATAAGGTGAATGAGCAAGTATGTGCACTTATAGTAGACAGTAGGAGCTGTACTAATGTCATGTCTGCTAACTTAGTTAAAAAGCTCAAGTTGCCGACTAGCTTACACCTAGAGCCATATAAGTTACATTGGCTAAATGAGAAGGGAGTGCTAAATGAAAAGGGAGCACTACATGGCACTCAGTAAGTATTGCTGCCAATCTCTATTGGAAATTATTTTGATGAAATTCTCTATGATGTGCTACCTATATGTGCATCTCATGTCTATGCAAACCTTGGTTTTTTGATCGAAGGGTTATGCATGATGGATTTAGGAGCACATATGTGTTTGAGAAGGATGGAAGGAAGATCATGTTAAACTCTATGACGTTGAGTCAAGTTAGTAAGCTACAAGCTAAACTTGCTCGAGGACCTAAGACGACTTTGATTTTAAGTAGAGCCGAACTCCAATAAGCTATTAAGGTCAAAGCTGACTTTTCTATTGATCAAGTGACTACTAGAGTTGAAGGAGCAGATTGAGTTGCCCTTAGAGGT
This sequence comes from Lumnitzera littorea, assembly GCA_024138015.1. Taxonomy (NCBI): domain Eukaryota; kingdom Viridiplantae; phylum Streptophyta; class Magnoliopsida; order Myrtales; family Combretaceae; genus Lumnitzera; species Lumnitzera littorea. Next base: position 85,690,581 of record JAMXBB010000012.1, read on the forward strand.
TAAGGAACTATTAGACGAATATGCCAACCCATTTCCTAAATAGTTGTTTAAAGGATTACCCCCTTTCGAAAGCATTGAACCTTGCATTGACTTGATGCCTAATACTACCTCATTGAACAAACCGGCTTATTGAATAAACCCCGAACAAGTTGCTGAGCTTCAAAGACAAGTCAATGAGCTACTAACAAAAGGTTATGTAAGGGAGAGTCTTAGCCCCTATGCTATGTCAGCGCTCCTAGTACCAAAAAAAGTTGGTACCTAGCATATGTACGTAGACAGTAAAGCCATGAACAAGATCGCGATCAAGTACTGATATCCTATTCCCAGGTTGGATGACTTGTTAGATGAATTGAATGGAGATAGGGTCTTTAGTAAAATTGATCTAAAGTTTAGCTTCCATCAAATTCAGATGAGGTTAGGAGACGAGTGGAAAACTGCATTCAAAACTCAACATAGTCTTTATAAGTGGATGGTTATGCCTTTTGACCTATCAAATGTCCTAAGCACTTTCACGAGATTAATGAACTATGTGCTTAGAAACTTGATCGAGAAATGTGTCATAGTATATTTTGATGACATCCTTATGTATAGTGCTAACCTATAAAGCCATTATGATCATCTCCATACTGTACTTGATGTACTCCAAGTCGAGAGGTTATTCGACAATTTGAAGAAGTATTGTTTCTACTAGGAGGAAGTGGTGTTTCTAGGATATGTAAAGCTTACAAGTCAATGATGAGAAGATCTGAGCTATTGTCAAATGGCCAACTCTAACCACTTATGCCGAGGTGAGAAGTTTTTACAAACTAACATCCTTTTACCAAAGATTCATCAAAAACTTCAGTTTAATTCTTGCACCCCTTATTGAGCTAACAAAGAAGAATATTGAGTTCAAATAGGGCGAAAGAGAGGAGAGAAGTTTCATTGAAGTAAAGGCAAATTTGACTTCTGCATTAGTATCAGCTTTGCTTGACTTCAAGAAAATTTTTTAGCTCGAATATGATACTTCAAGCATTAGGATAGACAATGTCTTAATGTAAGAAGGCCAACCAATTGGTTACCATAGCGATAAGTTGAGAGGACCTTAGTTGAACTACTCAGTTTATGACAAAGAACTCTTAGCCTTTATCCAAGCTCTCTAAGTATGGAAGCATTATTTATTGTTGAGAGAGTTTGTCATTTATATAGATCATGAATCTTTGAGGTATCTCAAAAGTCAAACCAAGCTATCAAAGTAGAAAGCATAGTGGGTTGAATTCCTTGAAGGGTTACACTTTATGATCCAGTACAAACAAGGCAAGAATAATATAGTTATCAATGCTCTATCGATAAGACATGTTCTTCTAACCGAGTTGCAAACCAAACTGTTAGGGTTTGCAAGCATTAAAAAACAATATCCTCAAGACCCCCATTTTGGTCTTGTATTATGTACCAAAGGAAGAACAATGGATGACTATCACATGGAAGATGGGTATCTATTCTAGGAAGGTAAGTTATATGTGCTAACTTGTTCTTTAAAAGAATTATTTGTTAAAGAAGCTCATTCTAGTGGACTTTCTGGACATTTTTGGCGAGATGTGCACCAAATTATTGAGAGCTATACTATTTGCAAGAGGGCCAAATACCAAGCTAAATAAGAGAAAGCAATGCTTTTACCTATCTAAACCCAACCTTGGACTAATTTAAGTGTGGACTTTATTCTTGGATTGCCAAGAACTGCTCGAGGCAAAGATTCTGTGTTGATTATCGTACATAGATTTAGTAAGATGGCACATTTTATGCTCTGCTCTAAAACTAACAATGCTTCAACTATTACTTTTCTCTTTTTATAGGAAATTGTTTGATTACATGGTGTACCAAGAAGTATCATCTTAGATAGAGATCCAAAGTTTCTAACCCATTTCTAGAGGACTCTTCAGCATCGAATGAGGACTAAACTACTATTTAGCACTTTCTATCACCTTAAAATCAATGGCTCAACAAAGGTAGTCAATTGCACTTTAAGATCACTGCTCCGAGCTGTAGTAGGGAAGATTTAACTGATTGAGATGTCCGTTTACCTATGGTGGAATTTGCTTACAACCACACTATACACAATACCACTAAACAAACACCCTTTGAAGTCGCTTATGGCTTTAATCCAAAGCTACCCCTTGACCATACCCTTATACCCATGTTTGAGCAAGAAGATCTTGACACAAAAGCTTGGGTACAGTCTCTACAATAGATCTATGAGAAAGTTACCTAGCAAATTGACTAAGATTCCAAGAGAATGATAGAAAGGAGTAAAGGAAGGAAGTCAATACAGTTTTAATACGGAGATTTGGTGTGGCTACACTTAGAGCTAGGAGAGGTTCCTAAATAAGAGAAAGAATAAGTTGTATGCTCAATCCAAAGGTCCCTTTAGAATATTCTAAAAGATTAACAACGATGCCTATCGTCTAGAGTTACTCAAGGACTATGGAGTCTCTGACACCTTCAACATTGCCAACCTCAACCCCCACCAACTTGAGAGAGAATTGAGCAAATACCAACCGGATGTTATCGCAAATCCAAATCAACTTAGAGGGGATGATAAGAATCGAACTACTAGACTTCTAACCTAAGGCCAAGCATAAGGTCTTAAGGGACTAATGAAGATGATTATACTATTTTAGCCAACTCCTACTGAGGCCGAGCTGATCATCACTACCAACCAACTCCATATGTTGAGCTAAGTAACTTCTTATCTCTTAGTAGCCGAATGTTAACCAAAAGCATGCTCTACTAACAGTCCAACCCTTCACATGTCTACTCGACTATGACCGCACCAACCATTAGCTCAATAATATTGGTGCCAAGAACCTTAGCACACATCTGTACTATGTCTTCTCAAAAGGACCTTGGGTTTGCTTATCACCTTTACTTGGGACCTCCATCCTGACCGTACCATTAGTTTGTTTCTACTAAAAGCTACAAATTCTTTGTTTTCCTCCAAATATTCATGAAAGGAACTTAATAGATCTCTAACTGGCATCATTAAGGCTTTCTTCAAATTCATGTTGAACTTGGATAGAGGTTATGCACATGTATCCAGAGCTTTGTTCAGTGCTTGGTTAATCTATGATTTGTGGTTATTTTAAATTGCTATAAAGTGAATGGAGTTGCTGCTTATTTGTATCTAACCACTCCAAAATTACAACTCGTGGCTTTTGACTTATTGGACCAGCAACTATCATTCATCCTTCAAACTAAAGTGTAGCTACTTAGTTAATAGAAAACTCAAGCCAACTTCATAAACTTTAGCTACTATTACAACTTGGTGCTGTTGTGGTGCTCTACTCTGTTCAAATATCAGTTGTTCTTGCTTCAATTGGACACTCAAATCAGTAGCAAAAGCACTCAATTCTACTTAGTTAGCTTAGATCAATGAATTCCTTAAATTTTCGATAACACAATGCACATGTAATTTACAAAGACTCAACAGTGCATCCCTCGATCAATTCCAATTATGAGTTGTCCTAGTATTTTAGCTGAAGAATGCTTTCTCAACATGACAAAATATGACCACATATGCTACACTCCCCTATACACAAATCATCCAAAAATGATTTAAATATTAAGTGGCCCTTAGATGACTTGCAAGTTGTAACTTTAATAGGAATTGAAACCTTCATGACTATTCCATAAATAACACTTACGAATATAGTATGCCAAGAATGTGAGTCTCCATTATTCCATTCTAACCATAGCACATGTCACCAAATAGAAAGTGAGGAGATTCTTGCTTCTAATTCTCCAATTTATAAACTCGGAAATTTGATTCATTTCTCAAAGGAAAATGATATATAATTGAAATAATTACTTGTGAGGACACATGCCATTTAAGTTTTATTTTAATCCTTCTCGACTATCTACCACATAATTAATCTAAAAACATGTATTTTGTTAATTCTTGGTCACAATTCACCACAAAAGTATTAATACATGCATAAATGTAATTTTGCACATTTATCACTTATCAAGCCAAAGTTCAAGCATAGCTCTATGAGCCACTCAAACTCCACCCAATAGTAGTTGAATTAGACTCAAATGAATGGCGAACTTGAGCAGCTTCCTATAAGATTACATCTAATCATAAATTGAAAATTCAGAAGCTTGCCCTATGAGGTCATTGATTCATCAAAAATAGGTAAACGTTCCCTGACATTGTGTTTGTAATGTATTTTGTTTCACTACAAATCGAGTTAAACAATGTGCATCACCAAAGATATAAAGGAGATAAAAAGCAAAAGCACATATATAAAACTTTGGAGAAAGCTTGAATATGTAACAAATGCCAAATGTGCCACCTCGTAATAGCGAGTAAATATATCTATAAATAGTATTTTGGTTTATAATTTGATGTGAAATCTTCTTGATATATCTAAAGAAAAATAAGGTTTAGAACCTTGTCCAGCCTTAACGAGCACCTATGGAATAAGAATTTCATATTTACTCTATGGGCTTTAGAGAACATAAGATTCTATACATATTTGTTTTCTAACCATCCTATGATACCATTTTTCTGCAAACACTATTCAAAGAAAATCTAGTCTCGAACAATGTCAACATGAAACCGTAACATCAGAAGTAACCAATGTATGAGTAATGATCAAACTCCCAAAAAAGTTTAGTTGGGGATCATGGAGGTTTTAAGGAAAGGAAAAAAAAACAAAAAAAAAAAGAACGCTTATTTTCACACCAAGAAATTGAGAAGCATGAAGTACAGGCTCTAACTGTCGAGGAATTTCTGGTGTCGAACATTCGCTGTGTTCGGCATGCACTAGACATTCACTAACCCAGTTGTTAGGACCTCTGTATGGTCAATCAAATCCTTAGGTAAATTTGGATCATACAACACGCCATCATTCCATCCATATGTTCCCCCCATCCCCCATCCCCACCCCCCCCCCCCACCACCCGGCGCCCCCCCACCCCAAACCGCCCACCCAAAACCAACAACACCTTCAAACGGTGGCGTAACAAATTCTTGTTGAGTCCCTGCTGAGTAAAACCTTGAGCAATGCAAGATAGCCACTAAAAGCATATTTCAACCCAATTAAAAAAAAAAAACTTCCTACAGCTTACCGAACACACGTATACCTAATTTCTTGTTTCAACAGAGAGGTAGGAGGTAATCATTGAACCTTAAATTAAATTATGCAAGTTTTGTAATTACTTATGACACGGAATGTTTCTCTTTCTTCCCCAATAAAGTTTCCCGATCTGATTTGCTATCCTAGCCGGTGCGTTAACAATCATGTACTCCTTTATGTGATGGATGTATGAACAAGGACACCGTGGGGACAAATAGAGATAGGAAAACTTTGTCTGTGAGAGTAGAAAAACGAAACAAGAAATTCATAATCAGATCATTCCAAAACCTCTATTTTTCATATCGACAAGCACATAATGCTTCAAGAACATAAATTTTGGCTAATTCACGAACATGGAAAGGAGAAACAATTCGCAGAAACAAGATATGTCTATCCAACTCAAATGATCGTATCAATCAAACAAAGACATGAAAACACTATGGATCAGTAAATATCATGCTTTGAAGAATCCAATACTTCTTAATTTTGGAAGGAACCGACATATGAAATTGAAGGAACATATGCTCTACGGAGCTGAAATTATGTAACAGGGGATCCATTAGTCAATAAAAAATAATTTTTCATTAAAATAAAGGAAAATCAATAAAAATCAAGAGAATAATTTTTTTTAATAATAAAATAAGTCACCAACTTGCTAGGCTTATTAAGAAAATAATTTTAATGTTTTGGAAAGGCATAAATTATTTACTTCAACTCAAGATTTAATAATGTGTACATGAAAATCTCTAACATGATAGTTATGCCTTTGGTGGTTCAAAATATATTTCTCTCCATGATCCTTGTATTCTGGGTCATGGTATCCATCGAACCCAAAAGAAAAAATGGCCAATATTATTAATCTAAAGACCTAAAATGCTTTGCCTATATTACCATGAAATTCGTAGGATTAGAAGCAAAATGTGGTGAATAAAATTAATCTAAAGACTTTGCTTACAGTAATCCACGTGTACATAAAAATCTTTTCTATGGTTAGAACTTGACACATTTAAATGTGAAATCATAGTAAGCAGATTTCTTAAGTATATAGCCTAAGATGGAGGAGCAATTTCACGTAGCATTTGATAAATATGCATGTAGCTTGTCGAATGTAAATCCACAAACAATGGTAGTGAAATCAACACATTTATATGGCTCACTCAAAATTCATATGCACGACTTGTATGTATGAACAAACTGAATGGCCTAAATTGTTGTTTATGTCAATTTAAGGTAATTAATCAAACACCTTCGAGGTGTCTTCTATACTAGTTGAACACTTCTAGGTTACGTCTGTTCATAACTCCACAACGAAAGTCGATTGATAAAACACTTCTTGGGTTTGGGAGGAGATAGAAAAAGTTGAAATTGGAAGAATCAAGGTCTTGTTCATTGTCATGTTGAGGAAGCAATAGCGTGAGACAAACACACACACATATTGCCATCAATATCCCACATCCCATAACCTCCGGTTTGCCCCACCAAAGTACTCACACACACACACCCCCTTCTCCCTCCCTCAACTCCCAACCTCTCTCTCTCTCTCTCTGTATATTCTGCTTTTTGTTTTGCTAGATTATAGCTTTTGGTTCCTTTTTGTTTTGGTGGACAATTTGATTTTTCATTTTCTAATTCAGCTATATTGTAATATTATAAAACTTTACTATTGGTACTATTTCCTTACATCTAATTAAACAATCGTAACAAATTGATTCATGGATTAGTAACAAACGTTACTGATATTTAAAATTCTTGTAGCGTGCCCTTTTGACTTCCCTTTGGTATAGAAGCAGTATTACCCATAGAGTTGGAGCTTTCTAATATCCGAAATAGAGATTTTGATACCGCATTCAATCACATCGACATATAGACAACAGTGAGGAAGTTCGAGACCTCGCCAATAAGAGAGTAGTCAGATATTGTTACAAGAAGGTCAAGCACAAATTGTCTAAAAACCGACAGCTCTTGTGTCTTGGAAGCTAGAAGCCACTAAAGCTCACGAAGACCAGGATAAGTTGGTGCCAAACTCGGAAGACCCGGTGAGGGTGAAGGAGGATTTAGGGAATGGGGCATATAGATTAAAGAGGCTAAACGGTACTGAGATTCCTGGGACATGGAACACCGATAATCTTTGGCCTTATTTCGGATATTTGTATTATGCAAAGTTTTTAAGTGAAGTCAATAAAATACCGATTCTTTTCAATAGCCAAAGCATGTTGCAAGGAAACCCAGTGGTCCTTTTCTTACTCCAAATCAGCCGTCAGTTTGACCAGTTTACCATTGAGCTCCCTATTGTCGTCATTAGTCATCGCCACCTCAACTTGGGCATCATCAACTTCTTTGGACTTAGAATCCAATTTTCTGTTGAGCTCCTCCACTTCCTTCTCCTTACTTTGGAGCTTTTTGCTAGCTTCAGTCGCTGCACGTTTGGCCTGGAAGAGCTCATTCTCGGCAATATGAGCCCTTTGTAATAAGAACGAGACATTATTAGAGGCACCACAAAGTTTGTCAAATAAACTGCGAAGTGCAACCTTAAACCGAGCTACTTGCTTCCTCTTGGCCCTCCAACGGTCAAGGGTCTTCACCATGAGAGCATGGGCCTGCAAAGTGCATAATCCTGAAAGTTTACAAGGAGTATAATTGGAACAAACTCTTAACTGTCAAAAGACAAGCACCTGCCTCCTACATTTTAGTATAGGTCAGCAGCTCGATCTGATCATCCGACATCCGAGCATACTTGTGCTCCCGCAAGTCATGATCTTCGAGCAATAAAGAGCTCCTTAGCCATTTTTTGCTCAGCCCACCAAGGCCAAGACTCATTTCATTTGATTATACCACCCATCAAGGTCAATATATGTATCCCTGGCCCAAAGGAACGGTTTGTACGGGCACAGCCAGGGCTGGTGCAGACTGAGAACCGACAGGGAAGCTCGGCTTGTCCTTTGGCACCGAGTCCGTAGGTTGTGGGATATAAGGCTTGAAGACCTCCTGGTCCACAATCTCTTCACCTTGGAGAGGAGAAGAAGTGACGCTGGCTTGCTACTTTTGACACGATCCATTCGAACTGCCAGAGCCGTTATCCTATGACTCCTAGCCATCTCACTGCCAGTACTTCAGAGCTACGGTGATACAGCCAGGGCCATACATCTCGTCCTCTTTGTGATTGGGTTGGGAGTCATCTTTCATGAACTGCCCTTTTGTGTCACGTAGGGGAGGAGACTTAATTAAGGGGCCTCTTTCTTTTCCCCGTGGCGACAGCAGTATCATCCTTAGTGGCTTTCTTCTCCACCCTTTTCTTTGCAACCTCTTAGGCCCTAGCTCGAGGCGGCGATTACTGTTGTGATGTTGCTAGTGGGGAGTTTGAAGCTTATGAGATAAACAAAGATTAGTTACAAGGAAAAGTTAAACTACCTTATAGAATAGTTGTGCTGAGCACAACAATTACTCGCAGCAACTCTTGCCTCCTTAATGATGGGCCACAGCAGCAGCGATGGTCCCACCTCAGCACGACTTAAAGGGAGGATAGTACCTTCCAAGTTTTCGTCATCATCATACTCTGCCTCTTCGTCGTCGGAGAGGATCGGGTCATTGTTGAGATGCCGATCCAGCAGTGTTTTGATGTTTCACATCATACTACCTAGGTGGCGGAAACAATCAGAAATGATGTCGGTGGCTACATTGTCGTTAAGACTCCAGGACTTTGATGTCTTTAGTGTGGATAGGGGCCACCCATTTGGTTTAGAAGTCTGGCTCATGCTCCGTCATAATGAGCATGAACTTTTCTTTCCATCAGGGTACCAAGGACTTTAGACCTTCTAATATTCTCTTGTTCCGACAAGCCGATAGGTTGTATCAGGCGTCTGGTAACCTATTCAAATTGAGGAAGTATCGGCAGAGTGGTGGGTTAGCCCTTACCACGAGCCAAGTACATAGCACTTCATAGGCCACGAGTAACCACACACTGTTTGGAACAAGTTGCACTGGACACAAACGGTGGTAGTTGAAGAACTCTCATTGAAACTCGGTGAATGGGATGCGCCGCCCTCTAAGGGGAAATGTTCCCAAAACAAACAGAATCCATTTATATGGATCAAAGCCATGCGGTCATCTTTACTCGGCATGAACCCATACCAGCCTCGAGGTACCTCCTTAAAGTACTGAGTCAGACAGTGGCTAACCTCCACTTCTATCATGGAGCTCATTTGGCCATGAAGAGTATCATCTATATACGCAACCACTAATAATATGAGCATTATAGCTTTTTGGTCTTGCCCATCGCATAAAAGCCACAAGGAGGACGCCTAACTATCGCTCGTTTGCGCTCGTATCGAGTAGGCCTGTTCGAACCACCGCTTGATGCTGCCGTAGAAGTGGCCGTTGCCATTTTTGCCATCGAAGGAGGAGCCACCCTCGCCATCTCCTTGCGCTTGACACTCTGAGTTGACTCAGAGTCGTGAGATTCACCTAGCTCATCCATGGTTGCTAGCAAGGATGAAAATCTATTATTTCTTTCAATGAAGAGGGAGATTTCCGAACTTCAACACAAGAGAACGAGAGAGTTCTGGGAAATGCTTGGGAAGCTAAAAGGATGTTTATGATGAAGGATAAGGTTTGTATAATTGTGCCCCAAGGGATCTCAGGCAACGGTTATGGGAAGTTGGAGGGACACGACATACGAGCTCCGAGACCTTACCATGTGGCTCGAGCAGAATTTCGATGGCTAGAATGTCTAGAGTAGGCCAATCACAGCCCAACACCTGTCAACTCACCTTAAATGCATGCACTTTTATTCCCGTACTTCAAAATTTAAGCTGGATCGTCCTCAAGACGCTACAAATATCTCGAGTCGGATGTCGTCCTACATATTCAATGCCCGTAGCTTGTTATTTCACGTCAGCTTCTAAAGCAATCACATTTAGATTTAAAGTTTTTTAAAAAGTTTATTTGACAAATTTTACAGGTTAAATTAGAAAAGTTGTTTAAAATGATGAAATAGATTTAGATATTAAAAATAATGATATAAAACCCTAATTTAAATCTTAAAAGTGTAATTATTTAACATAATATAAAATTTATCAAAATTCCTAAAATCAAGCCTGAAATACAACGAGACCTTAAAGATAAATCATTTAAGGAATAAAAGAAAATAATAAAGTATAATATATTATATAAATATACATATATTTTCATGAATATATCTGATATATATAATAATTATATTCATAAATTAACTTGAAAACTAAAAATTATATTAAATAAGCGATAAATTTGCAAAATTAATTAAAAAATATATCTTAAAAATAAAAAACATAATAAAAACATAATTATATAAGTATAATTACACATCATATATATCAATTACGTAGAACATATACATGTATATTAACAAAACTATTAAATATTAATATATTATATTCAAAATATACCAAAATATTAATTAAAGTCATCAAAACCACCTAGGAATGTCAGAATTCATCATCGTAATTCAGGAACAAGTTAGATAATGAATCAAAAGTAGGGAAATTAGAAAATTGACACCTCTTATTTGTTATTCTCAAAAGAATAAATGGAAAAAAAAATTACTTTATCTCGAAGAAAAATATCTAGCCGACCCAAAATAGTATATAAACGATTCAATACCTCATTTTAAACAAAGCTAAAGCAATCAAAGAAAAATTCATAAAAAATTTTAGGAAATTAAAAAAAAATAAATTACGAAAACAGGGTAATATATTAAGCTAGTTTGTTTCCCCAACCCCCTAATTACCTACTGCTAAACCTTACCACCACCAAGCAGAGCCACTAGTGCCCACTCAACCGTCATACTCCTATTGACCAACAATGGCTGAAGCTCTAACAAACAAGTCAATCAATATTTTACCTTATTTTTTCCCTTAATTTCTAAAAATAGTAAATTAATTAGCCAAATTCTAGAAAAAAAATTTTCTAGTTTATCTTAGATGTACTTTCATGTGGTGTAATTATTTTGATAAAATTTTAAGTATTTTATATACTTACTTAAAAATGAACTATCCATGTCGAATTTTGAAATTAAAATAAATATATTAAATGATGTTGTTTTGAGCCCAAATTTTTTCTATAGAATACATATTATATCTAGTTAATTGTTATATAGCTTGATTTTGATTTCATATGTACTTAGTATTTATTGTATTTTTTACCCTAAAAATGGCTAAAAATAAGGCAAATTATGATACAAATTGATTTTTATAGAATTAATTGATGAAATTGATATCCAATGACTTTTGAAGACCTGTATTAATGTCAAGATATGTTAGAAATAATTTGGTATAAAAATGATATTGTTTGCTTAATTAATCATATATTAAGGGAAAAAACATAAATTTACATTTATAGGTGATAAACTTGATAATATGAAACCACTTACTAACTGAATTCCCTATATTTTTATGAGTCTACATAAATTTTTATAGAATTAATTAGTGATCCTAGCTATTTATTATAAATTTTCCTAATAAAGTAGCTTAATTTACTAATTAGGGTACATTTTTAGTAATAAATTATGATAAATATTTGAATAAATCCTCTACATATCCATACTGATTAGATCTGATTAACATGATTTTTCATCATATTTTGTGATAATTATATGACTTGGGCTACAATATACACATGTTAGGGGTGGATATTACATATATTACTAAGCTATGCTATGAAATTATACAAAATATAGCCTCTTTATATAATATGAACATCATATGATAATTGTTGTAGGGGCATAGATATATATAATAGAAACTAAAAAATACCCTTTAGAAATCATCTCTTGAGATAAAACACATATGACGTATTGTCAAGTTTGTATAAACTCGATGATATCACTATTACTAAAATCGGATAATCTTAAGTAATAAAACTAGTATTTGTATAATATTATGAAATTTTACATACTATGATAACCACATCATAATTGAAACGTAACTTGAATGATTAAATATACGTTTCAGTATGATCAAAACAATATATTATAAGTAATAATATAACTATGTATATTATTAACATTCACTGACTTAATATAACTTATATAATAAAACTATAATAAATACATATTTAAATAAAACTACATTCCATCATATAAGAATAATAGTATACTTTAAATATATATATATTTATGTATATAACTTCATGATGATATAAAGAGTAGATAAAACCTTAATATTTTCATAACTCTTATAAAAACTAAATTTGGGTTTTGGTATACATATAAGATCTAATATGGGTCCATAGGTGAATATACAAGCCCAATATTGTACGTAACCAAAAGGGGTTAGTCTGAACCATGAGATAGTTTGAAAGATAAATGATAGTCAAAGGTTAAGTAAGGGGTTCTTATACACTGATGATAGATATGATGCACCAACGCCTCATACAAGCTTGGGTTATACTTGATATGACAAATAAGTATAGTCAAAGATCACTTGCCACTAGTCCACACTCAATGGACTAGATAAGAGTAGATCAAGAGTAAGCGGAAAGACACTTAGCTCAATAGAGTATGAAAAAGTTCAGTATATTCTCTATATATTGATGATGTGACTATTACAATTTGTAAGTATTTATAATACCCAATTAAGGTAAATCCTAGGTTATAGGAAATTACAAAAAAAGATTTATATTAGCTAAGGAAAAAAGGGAATAATTTATAAGGGTATCAATGTAATTGTGTAAAAAGAATATCTATTGTCAGAAAGAACTATACAAATGTTAGAAAAGGACAGTATGCGCGCAGTTAGCTCATTCTGTAGTCCTCATGACTTTGTTGGCCAAGCAAGGGTAGATCTCGATTAGGTCAACATAGGTAATTTGGTAGCTCAAACAATTAAGATTGGACTGGGGTGATTCTAGGATAACTCGTTCTCGAGGTTGGCCTCAAATGATTAGCTCCTAACAAATGTCAGCTTTACCTCGGCACTAATGAGGTTAGCTGTATTCTAATTCGATGCTTAGGTAGGTGTGCGATGGAGGGGTCGACTCGGCATGTTGGCTAGTCACCTCAGTAGCTCCTTAGATGATGTAGGAAGCAAAGTAGCTTAGTAGGTTAGATTAGAGTAAACACTGCTCCTCAGTGATTAACTAACCTTAGACAACTCGAGGAACCATCTGAGCGAGCCCTTGAGTTCGGGAGCGCGTAATTGATCCTTAATCCCTATCTTCCCCTCCAAGTTGTTTGAGGTTTTTTTATCAAATTTGGCTCACCTCCAAGTTGCTCATCCTCGAGAGTGTAAGGTTAGAAATCAATAATGTTGAAGGAGTCCAAAACTCCATATCCTTTAGGTAGTTCAATCTTATAAGCATTAGAATTGGTCTTTTCAAGCACCTTATTGGGCCGATCAACTCTGGGAGACAACTTGTTCTTCTTTAAGTTTAGGTATCGTTCCTTACTGAGATGTATTCGGATCAAATCACCTAGTTGTAATTCTCTCTTATTCCATCCTCATCCTCGCCTCTTAAGCTTGGTAGTAGCCCAGCTTAATTATTCTATGACCTTCTTATGCATATCTTTAATGGCTTTGACTCTTTCGACGGCAGGCTAGTCATCATCAGGTCTCAGTTAGGGTGCTTAGTATCACAACCTAACAATATCGTTGCCGTGATAGGTCACAATGTACCGTATAAAGGTCTACTATCAACCCCCTTGTTGATCGTAAGCCTTTTATACGATATACAAGGCTCCTTCCATTATACGCTACCATTAAGCCCAGAGATAAGTAATATAGAGTAATTTAACTAAAATTACTTCTATAGTATAAATTAACTAGACGTGTAGACTCATAAGACCCGCATCAAAAGAATACTACAAACAAATGCAGTTCATAAGGGAACAACATTAGAAATTTTAATCTATGTTATAAACAAAAATACAAAAGTAACTAGTTATCTATAAATCTATTACAAAATGTCCTCTTCACTCTCTGATCGCTCCAACTCGTCCTTACACGAGACTTACCATGGGCATACCTCAGTCCGGATTAGCGAAAAGATTTTCCTGCATCAAAAGAAATCTATCGGGATGTAAGCTTAAGCTTAGTGAGATAAATACCCTCATTAGTACTACATGGCAAAAATTTATTAGATGCACAATCATATGAATGCATGAACAATCAGTATGCCAAACAACACATGCAGTGACCTAGGAACTACATACGACTCAAAAATTATGCCCCCTGTAGTCAGGGTTTGGAGATAATTAACCAACCCAAACCAAAATACGAGTTCTAGACCTTAGGTTTTTTTTTTTATTTACATTATTGTGCTTAAGCCAAAACAAAACTGTAAATATATATATTTATATTTATATATACTTTCTTTACTAAATAACAAATCATACTTTTAAAATCCTAAGTCTAGCAGTGTGGTAGCCTTCGCAATCCACAAACACACAACCTAAGTAGAAGCCACAAGACGCAGCTCCTCGTTGACGGTTGGCATCTCCCAGCGCCTAGTAAGCCCATCAGCTTAGGACAAAAACTCAATAGAAATGATGACATAGCTACTGCTCAATCCTATAGGAGACTCGTCCTCCTATAAGTCCTTTCCCATCTTATGCGTGAAGTGGCAGTCGATGTTATTCGTATGCAATATGGGGAATGCATGATTCATTTTAATTTCTTAACCGTATAAGTGATTAACTCGATTTCCAAGGTGATCAGATAATTTCATTCCATACAATTGTACGTATAAATTATTACAAATAATTTCCATTATTATATAATTAACAAGCCATCGCATTCATCCATAAATTCATACACATGCATTTCCCATATCCCACAAGCATCTAAATTTATATATATATATATATATATATATATGTTTAGGTGCATCTATTCTACAAGCAAAATCAAGTAAAGAATCATCAGGAATTTACTCACTCCGCCATGCGGTCAGTCAAAGTAATCTAGGGGCAAATCGTCTCCGTATGTGGTGTCCCCTGGTCATCGAAATCATAATAATATAAGGAATTGATATAAACTTAAGATACTAAGCTAAAATCCCTTAAGTTATACTTTTGACTAGTTTTCATGTCTTTTCCTGGTTTTTTTACTCAAAAGTTCAATCGCATATAACTTTTTCGTTTTAAATCAGATTTTTATGATCTTATAGTTAATCTTCATCGTTTTCAAGTGTACTTTAATGTGGTGAGGTTAGATTTTTGAAATGAGGCATGCAGATCTGTCCATGGCCCAAAACAGTAGCGATCCTCATGTTTTGGAGTGCTTTTGAGCGTTGTTTGGTAAATGGGTTTTTTGGTAACTTGAGAAATCTTTTGAGCTTGGTCTTAAGATTTTATCCTAAGCTCAAAATACTCCTTGAGATCAGATTTATAACTTTGATTTATACTCTTAAGGCTAACAACCACTTCATGGGCTCTTCAATGGGCTTAAGTTATCAAATGAGCTTGTTTTTTGTTCAAACTAAAGTTAGTGACTTTGTTGGGTTTATGGAGTCTTAGGTGGACTTCTTGTGGGCTTCAAAACAACCTTCCTTAATATTTTAAAATGCTGGTCATAATTTTAATGAAGGCCCAACTTAGAGTTCTAGGCTTGTTTTGAGAGTTTTAGACTTTGAATACTTACTTTACTTGCTTTGGTTGATCTTTTCGCTTTGTTCACTTGGTTTTATCATATTTTTAAGTGGCTTTTACTTATGTTCTAGATCTGGTCATGATGAATCCAAGGGGTTCTCGCTTGGTTTTTCAACTTGTTTCATCACTTCCTTAAATTTAGTTATTAGATTATTGACTTAAACTACTTATATTCAAATCTTAACTTAACTTTTCTTCTATCGGATGATTCTTTAGCTCATGCTTTACACAAAAAATTAAAAGATCTCACACTTATTACAACTCTCATATCATACAAAGTTGGTTTCTTTATAAAACTTCATATGATGAATTTTTCCTTAACTTAACTCTAGATTTGAGCATGTTTAGCTTAATGGAAATAAAATCAACATCCAAATGATCTTTGAATCCTCATGTCCAGCATGCTCATCTTCCATTCAAGTTCTTGTTTCAAGACTTTCTCAGCTTAAAATCTTCCACTCAAAAGGTTAAACAAGTATCTTTACATAATACCAACTTTACATGCTCATATTTCAACTTTATGCAAGGGTTTCATGAGTTTGTTTCTTAGAATAGTCTTTGATCTTGTAACAACTTATAATCATACTCATATCTTCAAGAAATCAAAGTCTCCTAACATGAACACTAACCTACTAATCACAAGAAACACTAACCTACTAATCACAAGAAACACTTACTCGTCTTTAAAGCAAAATATGGTAGTTGTGCACAAAGGTTCCACTTAAGCTCTTAACTTTGCTTCCTTCTTTTGGACCTTTTGGAAACCCGAGTTGTTTAATCCTTTGGAGTGGGGTTTGTGAAAGGTTCTAAGGGTTCTAAAGGAGCTTAGATGTTAGAAGAAAATGAAAGTGCCGTGAGTAGAGCTTAGAAGTGGTAGCCAAATGAGAGATTTTATGGGGTAAGGTTGTTTCCTTTTTTATGTTTGTTTCAAGTGAGAGAAAGAGGAAGTGAAGATGAAATTGAAAGTGAAAGGAATGAAGGAAAGAGTGGCCGGTTGGGAATGGGAGGGAATATGTGTTTAAGATGTCTTGAAATTGTTGTCTTGTAGCTTACACAAAAGTCAACAATTGCAACTATTGATGATGTAAGCATTAAGGAGTGAATAGTGGTGTGTAAGAGAAAGTGATTAATGGGTGAAAGACAAGAGCATAGCTCCCCTCTTTTTCTTGTTCAAATCGGCCATTTAGTGTCCTTTAAGGCATGGAATTGTCTTGTCTCATTTAATGAAGTTAAGCATGTGAAATCTTGTAAAAATTTGTTCATATGTAGTATAAGTAAAGGGGTAATAAGGAAAATATCTTATCACTAGATTTTGATAAGTTATCAATTGATAAATGATTTCAACTTTCAATTGATAAGTCATCTAAGGTGATTGGTTAGTCTACTTATTTATATGTAAGGCTTAGACATGAAGATAAGGGTATAGTTTTATAGGAAATTGTTTTAGGGTTTTCATCTTGCATTGTTTTGTAATTTATGATTTGATTCTTATAAAATTGTGAAATTTTCTAGAGTTGAAGGAAATTATTCAAATTAAATTATCGATTAGTCACTTAGGGTCAAAGGTCCCTAATTGTTTTAAGGTTTAGGGTCTTGGGTGACTTTAGAGCTCGTAGTTCTTCAAACTCAGGTTTTATCGATAATTGGTTTTTGAATTGGAAAAATTTAATTTATTTCTAAATGTAAACTTAAGTTCTTAGTTTTGTTGATCATTGGGAACATTTAGACAGTACTCTTAATCAAATCATAAGCCCACTAAAAGTAGGGTTTACACTTAGTCCATCGAAAGCTCAAGGTTGAACCCATAAGCAACCTCAAATAGAGACACTTTTGTTACATTGTAGGCAATCCTATTGTAGGTGAACTCAATGATTGGCAAACACATATCCCAATCGATCATGTTTCTTCTAACAACAACTTGTAGTAAAGTTCCCATGGTTCTATTGACAACCTTGGTCTATCCATTAGTCTGTGGATGACAAGACGTGCTATATAATAGCTTGGTTCCCATTCGTTTCCATAATGTCCTCCAAAAGTGGCTCATGAACTCTAGGTCTCGGTCTAAAACAATGGTTTTGGGTACTTCATGAAGATTGATTACTTCCTATAAGATAAGAAAAGAAAAGAAATAGTCGAAGCATCGTTAGTTTTGGAACAAGACACAAAATATGCCATCTTGCTAAATCAATCCATAACCACCATGATGGAGTCTTTCCCTCGGGACGTCTTTAGTAACCCTAGCATGAAGTCTATACTCAATTCAGACCAATGTTTAGTCAGGATAAACAAAGGTAGATAGTGTCATTGCTTGGCTTGGCTCTATTCTTCACTTTTCGGCAGGTCACACACATTTCTAGTACAGATTGGACATCTCTTTTCATCCTTGGCCATAAGAATCTGGATAAGAGTACCTCATGGGTTCAATGAATGCCAAAGTGTCCTATCAATCCTCCTCCATATGCCTTATGTACTATCGGTTCTCTTATGGAATAGGTCGAGATACATAGCCTCCTCTTCCTAAACAAGTATCCGTCTTCCACATAATACTCATCTAATGTCTATCCTTCCTCATACCAGGCATAGATAAGACCAAAGTGTGCATCTTCAGCATATAAATTCTTTACTATTGAAAAACCAAGTAGCCTTATTTATAGCTTGGTCATGAGGGTATGTCGTCTCAATAGGGCGTCAGCCGCTACATTGTTCTTCCCGTTCTTATATTTCACAATGTAAGAAAATCCCTCCATGAACTCGACCCATTTGACTTGTTTCCGAGATAACTTGGGTCGTCTCTTCAGATATCTCAAGAATTCATGATTGGTGTAAACCACAAATTCCTTAAGTAACAGATAGTGTTGCCATATCGTTAGGCCTTGGATTAAAGAGTAGAACTCCTTGTCATAGATAGAATAGTTTAGTGTAGCTCCTTAAAGTTTCTCACTGAAGTAAGCAATAGGTCGGCCTTCTTGTATCAGCACGATACCTATTCCTAGTCCAGACGCATGATGTCATGAACTGAGGACGGCCTAGTCGTGGCAGACGCCGTATACTGTACAAAGAACCCCTGATTGGTTACCCTTCCAATCAAGAACTCTTCACACAATATACAAGGCTCTACAACCACTAGTTTCCAAAGAACATCCAGACTCATTTGATATCATTACACAAACATATTTATATAAAATTTAAGTTACAAAGCTTACATTACGTAGCATTTAAGTATGTCTAGGTCTAATATAATAAGATAAACAAAAGTACACAAGTAGAAGTCTACATAAACTGTTCTCTCAGTACACATAGCAGCTCGCTTTTGCCCAAATCCCCAGGCTAACCTGTGGCATTCCTCGCCCTGTCTCTACGAACAGGCTATCCTGCAACAAAAGTCTAAAGGGGTGTAAGCCTAAGCTTAGTGAGCAAAACCTTCAGCCACACCACAAACAAGTTATAAATACATTATATTCAAGCATATGAATGAATGATCAACCAGAATGCCAAACAATACGTATAATTAACTAGTTCATATACGTAACTCAGATTTAACACCCTTCGAAGTCAGGGTTGGAGTATACACGGCACCAATCAGATCTGGGTATTATACTAGAACTTACTTTACTACGGAACCCCACGTTCCATACTTATATCAAATAATTCTTTTATTTTCATAAAAACCCAAGTTCTAGCATAATTGTGAGTGGGCCCCCGCAGTCCACATTTACCCCTAAACGGAGGCCTCTAGACTCGACCCTTAGCCAGGCGGTTGGTGCCTCCAACGCCTAGTGTTCCCGCGGGCTAGGGTAAGGTCATTTTGTACGAGTGCACCGTACAGAACCAAATAAATAAATGATATCAACCCTCGAATGGCCTCTCTTTACCTTCGTGTGATGTGACGGCCGGAATAGTATCCATGTTATGCATGTTAATGCATGTCTCAATTTCTTTTTATTGGCTGAGTATAATTAGGTTCAAATTATGCTATGACCATCCAATTGTGCACACAATCATTTTCTATACTATCATGCAACAAACATAGCATTATCAATAGTTAAGATAGGTTTACAACTCAAGACATACCGGCATACACAAGCGTTTCCCAAACCCCACACAATCATCAATTAACAATAATATTTAAGTCCACTATCTACAATCACAAAACAAGCATGGAATCATTGGGTAAATACTCACTCGGCCATGATGATTTGCCCTAATCGTAGTAGTCGATTGGAAGGTCCTCACGCTCCTCAGAGTCACCTGATCATTACGATTTGATAAGGCTAGTAAGTACCTAAATTAACTAATAATTCTAAACATTTAATTACTTAATTCTACTTAGACTACTATTAACTTTTACCCGGTAGGACTTTAATTTCAACCGTATGTAACTTTTTCATTTTATTTCCGATATTTATGAATTTATAGTCGTTTTTCATCGTTTTCGGACGTATATTCATACGGTAATGTTTGTTTTGGACGTTAAGACCCCTATTTTATATTATGAACTAATTTTATAGAAATTTTTAGCTATAATACTTAAGTATTGCTATTACTTATATTTATAACCTTTATTCCTTAAATTCTTATAATTAAGGGATTTACTTTGTCATTACTAATTCATGTATTGATTTAGGTATAATCTAGTTTACAAGGTGTATTAGGATTTACTAATTTTAGTATCTAATTACCTACATTTTCTTATTTTTCTCATTTTCTAAACTTATGTTTATGTCATTGCTTACATCATCTTTTCTTTATGTCATCATATGCTTATGTCATCTTTTCTTTATGTCCTCATATGCTTATGTCATCATTTACCTCATCATTTGATTACATAAGCATTACATCATGCTTATGTCACATGTACATGTCTTATGTACATTTATTTTTTACTTTATACTTATATACATATGCCTTATACTTATACTTATGTACATATACCTTATACGTACATATACCTTATACATACATATACTTATACATCTATATATACTTATACCGTATTTATACATGTATACCTACTCATATACCTATACGGTTGGATACGTATTTTTATACTAAAAATTCGTATGCCAAAGTTTTCCTTAAGAAAATCCTCTCAATTTCATCCCTTTTGTAGTTCTATGTATGTATTTAGTTTAGTATATACATATATAATTAGATATGGTCTTAAATTAGGTTATGTACATGATACATACTTGTGTATAAAGGTTCACATACTTGTATTCCTTTGTTATTTCTTTATGTATACACATCTAAGAGTACATACACATGTATTTCTTCCATTTCCTTCATGATTCTTCATTTTCTACACTTAAAGATGGAAACTTTGTTTTCTTCTCTTCAAGACTTCACTAAACACCTAACTACTTACCTAATCTACTTAATTAACTAACTAATGAATAACATAAAGTAACATAAAACAACTTAAGAACATACCTTTAATTTGTTGAAGTTTAAGGAGACAAAAGGGAAAGGAATGAAAGTGAAAGAGGGGAGGGATGTTCACGGCATAAAATGGAGGATTTGCTTTTGTTTCTTTTGTTTTGTTTCAATTATGGAAGACAACCAAATGGTGGGGCCAAGATGGAAAATTGTGGACGGCAACAATTGCAAAGAGGAGAAAAGAAAAATCAAAAGGAAAAGAAAACAAAATCATCATTAAGAACTAAGATATTTTCCTTATCTCTTAAGACTTTTGACTTTTCAAAATGTTGACTTGGTCAACCCTTTGACTTTGGTCAACATGCATTACCTTAGTCAACATTCCTTAAGTATGTTTAATTTTGTGCACATAATGTGGTAATTAAGGGAAATTAGAGGAAAAATGAAGGAAATGAGGGGAAATGAGATATTTGATGAATGGATTTGTAAACATTGTTGATGAGATCTTACTTTAGGTCTTTATAGCCTATATATCTCATTTGATAAACTACTTTGAATAACAAATGCAAAAAGTACCAATTTAAGTGTTAAGGTTCACTACATAAACCTAATCTTAAACTATTACCCTAACTCTAAGTAAAACTATCTTAATCACTTACTTAAAATGTGAATATAATCTATGACTCATTATCTTAATTTCTAATGGATTACCTAAGGATTCAAAGCATATAAGTATGAATAAGGGTCATCTCTAACCCTTTACTAGTGAATTGGACAAAAGGATAAGCATTATATTATCAATTAGGGTTTTAGGGTATATCATGTTGGATTAGTGCACATGTGTCTTTAAAATAATCATTTTTAGGGTTTCTATCACTTTTGAATAAAATCTTTAGCATTTAGAAACATTTAGGGTAGAAAAGTTATTTACGCGATTGAGTGATTCTTTTAGGGTTTTCACTTTCATTAACCTTGTCGACTCCTAAATTGTCTAACATAGTCGAGTCTATATCAAAAGCTAGGTTGATAATTTTAAGGGTTTACACATGATACTCTACTTCAAGTACTTTGTCAAAGCTCAGCAGAGCTAAGACGAAGACTATAGTCAACCTCTCTTTCACCTCCTCAAAACTCCTTTAATCCTTCTCTCTTCATCTGAATTCAACATTCTTCTTTGAGAGTTCGGTAAGTAGGGCCACAATTGTACTAAAACTTCTTATAAACTAGTGATAGAATGAAGCTAGGCCATGAAAACTACTCACATCGATTGAAGTGGTCGGTACTAGCCATTCAATAATCGCTTTAATCTTCTCTTCATCAACTTACAGGCCACTACTACTTCTAATAAATCCCAAGAACATCACTTCGGGTTAGCAAGAGTTGCACTTCTTCAAATTGGCTTAGAGCTACTCAGTTGGAAGTTTTGCAAAGACTCTTTAGAGATTCTGTTGATGAGTTTCTTGGTTGGGCCTATATACCAAGATGTCATCAAAATAAACCATGACAAACTTCCCTATTAATTCTTGGAGCACATGATTCATCAAGTGCATAAAGGTGCTTAGTACATTGGACATTTCAAACGGCATTATAAGCCATTCATACAATCCATGGCACGTTTTGAATGCAGTTTTCCACTCATCACCCTCGTGCATTTGAATTTGATGGTATCTTGATTTGAGGCTAATCTTAGAGAATATTCTTGCTCTACTCAACTCATCTAGCATGTCATCAAGTCTTGGTATAGGGTACCTATACTTGATAGTGATTTGATTAATTGCTCAACTATCTATATACATTCTCCAAGACCTATCTTTCTTTCATACTAACAAGGCCAGCACGACACAGGGGCTAAGGGACTTATGTACATACCCTTTCTTTATCAACTCATCCACTTACTTCTATAGCTCGACAGCTTGTTCAAGGTTTAGCCTATAAGCAGGTTTGTTCGGTAGTGCAGCTCCTAATTGCAAGTCAATTACATGTTCAATGCCTCGATGGGAAGTAGACCTTCCAGTAACTCATCTGGGAATAGGTCGACAAACTCTTCCAATAATGTTTTCACTTTAAAGGGATGCTCCCTCTCTTCAAACCTCATCTCCAGTACCCTTTAGACTAATAGATAGGTCAGCCCTTCGAGCTCCATTTCCTTTTTCAATTCGACTCAAGTCAATACCAAAGCCTTTTTCTTTAGGGTTCTACTCAATTGGGATTGCATGACCTTTACTTACTTAGTAGTCATAGGAATCAATTTCACCCTACTACCTTCATGCTCTAAGGAACATGTATTCCTTCTTCCATCATATATCACTACTTAATCGAACATCCACGATCATCCAAGTAAAATGTGGGACATACTCTTAGGCAGTACATCATAGAGCACTTCATCTTAATATTTGCAAATGTACATGGACACTTGTTTGTTTACCTGTAAGGTTCCCTTATCACTAAGCCAATAAAGCTTATAAGGTTTTGAGTGAGGCCTGATCAACAATTTCAATTACTGGACCATAAATGCAGAGGTTGCATTGGTGCAGCTTCCACTATCAACTATCAAGGCACACAGTGACTCATTCACTTTACATCCAATGTAGAAGAGATTTTCTCTCTATTCATCTTCAAGCACAGGACTAACCTCATTATCCTCCTCAACAATAAAGTAGTCTGCATAAAGTTGCCTTCCTCACTATAGATAACTTCCTCCTTAAACAGCTTGGTCTGTCTATCCTCCTTCAGCTCCTCTACTTCCTTATTAGTGCTATCTACTTTGATAGTAAGCATCTCGCCTTGGATCACCATAGTTCTTCTATTTGAATACTGGGTGGCCATATGTCCAAATCCTTGCCATTTGAAACACTTGATTTCACCCGTCTTCCTACCTAAACTTTGGCCTTTCTCAAACTTCCTCAGGACTTTCCCCTCCTCTGCTCGAGTAGTCTAAGCAGGTTGGGTCTTAGCAACCTTACTTAGATCCATTCGCACAGGTTTGCTTGGAACAATGTGGCTACTACCTGGTCAACTAACTGGAGGTCAAAACCTTCTTATTCGGTGCCTTTTTATCCTCTAGGCAGCTCGAATCACGTCATCAAGTGAAATAATTTTCAGGTTTCTAAGATATCTCCAATCTCATACTTCTGTCCACTAATGAATCGAGATATAGTTCGATCTTCCAGCTTGCTAACTTCACATCAAATCATCAACATTTGGAATTCCTTGGCATAAGCTTCAACGGTCAATCCTCCTTACCTCAGTTCCTATAACCTTTTAAAGGCATCATAAAGATAGTAGCTTGGCACAAACCTTCTCCTCATAGCCCTTTTCATTTCATCCCATCTCTTGATTTCTTGTTCTCCTTCTCTTCATCGAGTGACTTACAAGTTTTTCCACTACAGGGCAGCATAACCAGTAAACTCCAACATAGCAAGCCTAACCTTTGCATTTTTGGGCACTTCATAACATTGAAACTACTTTTCAATCTTATCTACCCAATCTAAGTAGTCCTTGACATCACCACTTCTAGAAAAGCTTGGAGTACACATCCTCAATCCTTTGACTCTAAGGGCTCGTACATTTCTTTCTTCAGCTTCGTAGCACTCCCTTGCTTTGTCATCTCCTTCTGCTTCTTCCTTAATTTCTTTAACGGCTAGTCTTCATCTAGCAACCCTACCAATTCCTTTAGCTCAAGGTAGTTGAGTTAGGGCATTAACTTGGCTAAACTGACCATTGTCTTGCTCTTGCTACTCACATTCTTTAGTAAGGCTATTTCTAGTGCATTACCTATCTTCTTAGATAATAGTTATCAAACTAACTATCAAGTTGGTAAGCCTATCCAAGCGGTCAACCACTAACTGAGGTGTGAAGCTCCTATCTTGCCCTTGGCCATGTTAAGTACCACTTTCTTAATTTCTCAAAGTTCCTTGAACACTTAAATTTGACATCGATGGTTACTTTACAAAGTTGATGTCTAATAATACCAATTGAAGTTATTTTCGTGAATAACAACAGCAGATCAATGACTAATACTTCCAACACCACGACAATTACACAACAAACAATAGTCAACCACACTCAGTTTTTATGAATTAGAAACAGGGGAAAATAGAGCATAGAACACTTCTCAACTACCAAACCCCAATGTTAACAATAGAACCTTCTATCATACAAGAGCAATAACAAACCATTCAAAGAACACGATAATAGAATCTAGCTTTAAACGTAACCTAGCTCTAATACTAGGATGATATGGGTCCATAGGTGAACATACGAGCCCAATATTACACGTAACTAAAAGGGATGGGTCCAGACTACAAGATGATTGGAAAGATAAATGATAATTGAAGGTTAAGTAAGGGGTTTCCGTACACTAACGATGGATATGATGCACAAACGCCTCACATGAGCTCAAGTCACACTTGATATGACGTACAAATATGGCCAGAGGTCATACACCATTAGTCCATACTCAATGGGCTAGATAAGAGTAGCTTTAGAGTAAGTGAAAGAACACTTAGCTTAAGAGAGTGTGAAAAAGTTCAATGTATTCTTTATAAATTGATGATGCAGCTATTATAATTTGCATGTATTTATAGTACCCAATTAAGGTAAGTCCTAGGTTACAAGAAATTATAAACAAGGATTTTTACTAGCTAGGGAAAAAGGAGAATAATTTACAAGGGTATCAATGTAATTATGCAAAAAGAATATCCATTATTAGAAAGGACCGTATGGATATTAGAAAAGGATAGCATGTATGCAATTGGCTCATTCTGTGGTCCTCATGACACCGTTAGTCGAGTAAGGGTAGATCCCGATTAGGTCAACGTCAGTAGTTCGTTAGCTCAGACAATCAAGACTAGACTAAGGTGATTCTAAGGCAACTCGTTCTCTAGGTCAGCCTTGGATGATCAACTCCTAACAACTGTCAGCTCCACCTTAGCCCTGGTGAGGTTGGCTGTATCTTGATCCAATACTTAGATAGGTATACGATAAAGGGGTTGGCTCGGTGCATCAACTGGTCACCTCGGTAGCTTCTTGGATGATGTAGGAAAAAAAGTAGCTTGGCAGGTCAAACTAGAGTAAGCACTACTCCTTGGCGCTCAACTCACCTCAAATAGCTTAGCAAACCATTTGAGCGAGCCCTCAGGTTCGGGACTGCGTGATTGGTCCTTGATCCCTGTCAGGACCCCAAAGGGGGTCTAATAGGATTACCTAAAATTTCCATAACATGTGTGCACCCATGATATGACAACTGTCTTACAAGTCAGAGATTGCAAGACTCTAAATGATTAATCACTAAGGTTACTGATTTTTAAGTATTAATTTACTGTAGAATACAAATATAAATAACTATGGGTGTCCGATATCCTACAGTTCCTCAGAAACATAGAGAATCGGTATCCCCTACCAAATAATAAGATAGGATTACCAACATTATAAAACTGTAGGTAGAATTAAATTATGTTAAATTCTAACATGTGAATATTTTCTACAAAGAGTGTTTATGTATCATCTATAAAAATCTCAACTAATCCTAACACTAATGTACATATCTTCATCTCGCCCTCAGCACTCGAGACTTATCCCAATCCCATTGTATGTAAACCTACAAAAGAAAGACTATTGGGGAATAAGCTACAAGAGCTTAGTGAGCTATCCCTCATACCATACTGGCAAACAAGTTATGAAACAAATTATTACAACCATATGAATGCATGTATACACAGAATGCCTGTACACACAGAATGCCAAACAATATATGCAGTTGACCGGTACTGCATATAATATCGGATTCTAACGCCCTCCGAGATAAGGGTTGGAGATTCATCGGCACCAATCACAACCGGGCTCTAGCACCTGGGTTTTTACCCATAACTTTGAATTCCGTATTTCACAAAAATACATTCCTATTTCCAAAAATTCAGTAGTTCACAAAGTTCCAAGCCTACCGGTGAGGTGACCCCCGCAATCCACACTCACACCCTACAGCGGTGGTCTCTAGACGTGACCCCCAGCCACCCACGGTTAGCGTCTCCGGCGCCAATAAAACCCGCGAGCCAAGGGTAGGGTCTTATTGTACCCATGCTCCTGCACGGTACTAATCAAATCATGTGGGAATCCATCCCTCCAAGGCCCTTCATTACCAACTGCGTGAAGTGACGGCCAGAATAAGTAATGCGATGTATGGATAATGCATGATCTTTTTAATTTATGATAAGCCAAATATAATTATGTCAAATTATAAGGCGATCAATCAATATCAACAAACCATCCAAATCATATAAAATCAATCATGCCATCAAATCATCAATTATCGTATTTAACAATATTTCTTACAACAATCAATCAATATCAAACACACGCATATCCCGAAACCCCATGCATCAAGTTATTGATATTCAATTTAAGTTCACTAACTACAAGCACAAACAAGTATAGAGTCATCGAGAGTACTCACTTGACTATGACGACTCGCTCTAGTCGTAATAACCGATCGGGAGATCCTCGCCCTCGTTGGGACCACCTGATCATTACAAGATAACAAGGATAATAAGTAGTTGACTTAACTAATGGTTCTAGGCATCTACCTACCTAATTCTACTTAGATTACTATCAGCCCTTATTCGATTAAACCTAATTGCTAATCGTACGTAACTTTTTCATTCTATTTTCAATATTTACGAATTTATAGTCGTTTTTTATTGTTTTCGAACGTACGTTCATACGGTAATGTCCGTTTTGGACGTTAAGACCCTTGTTTTATGATATGGGCTAAATTTATTGAAATTTTATCTTGTTGAAGTTTAATTATTCTTATTGCTTATGTTTATGCCCTAGTTTAGGATTTAATGATTGAATTAGCTATTTGATTCTTACACTTAGGAAATTTTACATTAGTGCTACTAATTCACATACTTGATTAAATTTAATTCAATCTAGGAAGTGTATTAGGGTTTAAGAGATTTTTGGCTTCTAAGTACATGTATATACCTATGTTATATGCTTATGTAATCTTATTATTTCTTCTTTTATAAACCTATGCTTACATCATCACTTATGTAATCAATTGATGATGTCATGGCTTATGTAATGTTTAGATGATGTCATGGCTTATGTAATCCATTTATTACATGTAAATATATATGTCATTAAGTACTTATACATATACATATGTTATATACCTACCTACACTCATAACATACTAATATGTATACTTATGTACTAATATATATACTAATACATATACCCATATACGCATACGGTGATATACGTATTTTTATACGTATTTTCGTATGCCTAGTCTTTTCCTTAAGAAGAGCTTCCTAATTTCATCCTTTTGTGTTTTTAAGTGTGTAATTAGTGTAGTATAAGTATGTATGGTTAGGTTTTGTTTTAATTTAGGTTATGTACATGGAAAATACTCATGTACCATGCTTCTCATGCTTCCCTTCTTTTCGGTTTACCTCATGTACATATTCCTTGTGCACATATTCATGATTCCTAGATTTCTACACTTAAAGATGGAAACTTTGTTTCCTCTTCTTCAAGACAACACTAAACACATAACTACTTACCTAATCTACCTAATTAACTAACTAATGAAGAAGATAAAACAAGATAAAGTAACTTAGATACATACCTTTAATTGTGTTGGAATTGAGAAGACAAAAGGAGGAGTGATGAGAGTGAAATGGGAAGAAGAAGCTTACGGTAATGGAGGGTATGTTTTGTTTTGTTTCTTTTGTCTTGTTTTCATAATGAAAGGAAGAAAATGGTGGGGCCTAGAAGGGAGAAAATGTGGACGGCAATTGAGGAGAAAAGGAGAAGAAGAAAAATCAAGAAGAAAGAAAAGAAAGGCCATCATTAAGGAAGAGATATTTTCTTTATCTCTTTAGTGTAATTTGTTGACTTTTCAAAGTGTTGACTTTAGTCAACATGTGTTGACTTGGTCAACCCTTTGACCTTGGTCAACATGTGTTGACTTGGTCAACTCCTCTTAAGTATGTGTAATTTTTTGTATATAATGTAGTGATTAAGGGAAATGAAGGGAAAAATGAAGGAAATGAGGTATTTGATGAATTGATCAGTAAGAGTAGATGATGAGATCTTACTTTAAGTATTTATAACCTATAAACATCATTTGGTAAACTACTTAGTATAATTAAGATGAAAAATGTCATTTAGGGTATTAAGGTTTACTACATTTAACCTAATCTCCAACCATACCTCTAACTCTAAGTAAGACTATCTTAATCATACACTTAAGAAATAAATGTAATCCATGATTCATTATCTTAGTTTCTAAGGGGTCGCTTAAGTATTCTAAATGTTTATGCATGATTGAGGGTTATCTTTAGTCGTTTACCGATAAAATGGCAAAATGTGGAGGATATATTATAATTTAGGGTTTTAGGATAAATTATGGTGAATTAGTGCTTTTATATCCTTAAAGTTATGGTTTTAGGGTTCTTATTACTTTAGGGCATAATCTCTAATGTTTTTACACATTTAGGGTTTCATATATTCTTACGCAATTAAATCTTCGATTGTCATCTTAGGGTTTTGATGAGGTTCGAGGTTTTAGGGTCTTCGTATGCGGTTAGAGGTTCAATTGATGATTTAAGGTTTTTCGTATCTACTTTAGGTTTTGGATTGAGATTTTAATCGGTTTTAAATCTTACTGGCTCTTTTGAGTTCGAGAAATCATCTACAGTTTGGACGTTTGTTTCTATACTTAGAAAGCTAAATTCGTAGGGTTTACAATCCCTATCAAGGTCTCTTAATGAGCAAAACATCGACAATATAAGCTTATCGCAATGAGCATCAATACAAGTAAGTTAGGATTATGACTTTACTGCTTATTGAGATGTTATATCAAAGTATCTAGAGGCTTAAGAGTGCTTTGATTATGGTTGCAAATTAGTTGTTAGTGTACATGTTATGTATGTGATTAGTATTCTATTTGTGATAAGCGTTGAATTGCTTAAGGTATTGTTTTGCATGATTTCATATTAATGTTCTATGTGAACTTGTTTGGCCACCTCTAGTGGAACCAACAGTAATTTGACCATTAACACAACTAGACATGCATAGCAACCTATAAGGGGAACAATTGTCAAACCAAATATTGACTCCCTTTAATAAAGATGGTTGAAATGGTCCTTTTCCCATTCTTAGTTGAATTAAGGGACCAGCGAAGAGGTCATGGTAATAGTAAGGGTCATAGTTCGAAGGTGGTTATGAGAGGAGATTATTCTTCATTGTATAAGCTTGAGTTTGGTATGATTTGAGTCATGGTAAACTCCTTAATTCGGGTTGGAGCAAATGTAATTTCTCTAACCTCACAATGGACCGAATAATATCATGTGATATTTTATGTGATTGATTGTACCCCATTTCATTATAATTAATAATCTTGTTTGTGATTGTATAGTATTCTTTTGTTTCCATCCCGCTTACTGAGCTAGTTGTGCTCACACCTCTATACACTCTTTTGTAGGTGATAAGTAAAAATTCAAGATGTACAAATATCACCCCCTCTTAAGTTAGTGTACAGTTAGCTAGGAAAGTGAGGAAAGAAGAATCCATTGAATTTGAACTTTTGAATTTTCTTTTTGTTTTAAGGAAACTAATTGAGAATTCTTAAGACACCTACTAGTTTCCTATCTGATTGTAAATAGACTTCAAGACCTATAGTTTTTGTAAACTCTTAGTATAAATTATAACTCTATACATAGAAATGCTTATATAAGTACTATTGTATTATCAAACAATAGGTTACCTTAAACAGGTATTTTCAAAAGCTTTACCATAGGTTTGATTATTGATAAGTGTCAGACTAGATGCCTCAAGTTGGTTAAGTCATATATGCCTTGTATAGACTGTATCTATGATAACAGCAATAAGGTTAACTTCTATCTTAGGTTAATTTATAAGGTAGGACTGTTACGACTTCTCCTACTCAAGATGCGACAACCTAACTTAGGGGAAGCACAAAATATTATCACTAAGGGATCTAATAAGCAACCTGGACACTAATATCTTAAGCTAACCTTAAGCCAAAATCTTCAAAAAGCATGGTGAAGGCTTAGAAGCTATTCTTTCAGCTCAAATGAAAGGTAGTCTGATTGTTGTGCTCAAAACAAAAGGAACCCAACTTAAGTTCATTCCCCTTGCCAACCCCTTAGTAATGAGACTAAGGTAAGAGGCCAAGTGTTGATACACTATTTTGGGAACTAAGTTCCTAATCCTAAGGCCCTTTTCACCCTATATAGACTATAAGCTGACCTATGTTGGCTTAATGTCAACCTAATGGAGTCTATATTCAGCCTCCTTCCTACGGTGTTTGATTTGAAGTTGATTTTTGCCCCTACTACCCAAGCTATCTATAGTTCAAGAGCCAAATTTGGAGTATTATTTTCCACTTGTTGCATTCATACCCAAGGCCCCTAAGGGCTAAAACTCTACCTACAAAGCTCATGCAAAAGACCACGAGGGAGATATGTTGAGTACTTCATCCTACATGGGATTGCTAACTTATTACATACCATGTCACCTTCGAGAATCTTAGATCTTACCCAATTTAGGAAGATACACTTTCCTATTTGGGCAAGATTTGAATATATCCATTTTCCAAATACATCTCCATTCTCACTACTATAAATAGTGGTTCTGTTGATAGTTGGATTTCACCTTAAAATAATACTTGGCCATTCGAGTGATAAGAAGACGACTAATTCTATTCTCGACTGATGCTGACTAAGACTCAATCCACTTGATGGGCCTTGAAGCCCGTCTTGTTAATAGGTCCAATTTGAACTTAGGAAAGTGGCGCGAACGGTTATGATCCAATACGATCTTATTACATAATCGCCCACTTCTCCTATATTGTAGGCATGTGCTTGATTACAAGATCTCCATGTAGCTCACTACTAATGATTAACCACTATTTCAAACACCCAATGTTTGCCTATAAATATGAAGGGAAAGCATTGTAAGAACTCTCTTAAAACCTTTAATTCTATATTTAGTCACTTATTTCTCTCTCAAACACTTCTTAACTTAGGTATCAGAGTAGCTACACTGGACTAGCCTTAGTACTATTTAGCCTTTTGTATTTTTACAAGAACAAAGTCTTACCTTAAAATCATCCAACAACATTTGGCATTGTCTGCTTTTCATTACATATCTACATGGCAAAGATGAGAATGACAAAGAGTGCAAGTACTGGTTCTTTACCCCATCACCAAGCGATGGGAAGTAGGCATACTAATGAATAGCGCTTGGCTAAGTTGGAGCAACTTTGCCTTGACTTAGCCAAAGAAAACTAAGAACTCAACAAAAAACATGATGAGATCCTTAACCTTCTCTATAAAAATGCCTACCTAAATCAAAACTAAGAACACGGCAATAACAATGCTGAGAATAGTGGTGATTCAAACTGACAAAGGAAAAAAAGTTACACCGGAGCCTTCGACCCCTACTCTTAAGAAAACTAACAAAGGAAAGCGACCACAGTAAGTGCACTATGCATGACCCTCACATGTTAGCACCCTTGCTTCGACGAGTAAAAAAAGTCCAAATAAAGAAGTGCCCTTTTGTCCCTAAAATTTTGGACAAAGTAATACCATGGCACATCAAGCTATCACAATTTGAGACTTATGATAAAACAAGAGACCCTAAAGATCAACTTGAATATTACCGTACCTTGGATAAGCTTCACAACTTAAGTGATGTCGTAGCTTACCAAGATTTTCCCTCATATTAAGGAACATAGCTAATACAAGATTTAAACATCTGAAGACAAACATAATCTCATGTTTCAAGGATTTGGTAAAAGTGTTCCTACAATACTTCCTTACAAGTAAGCTTTTGATTAAGGATTCTTCTATCCTTAACACGATAAAGAAAAAATCAAACGAATCTATTAAAGACAATTTGGCCAAATTCATGGTCGAGATGGTCTAGATTCCAAAGCTAGATGTAAGTGTTTCTCTCAATGCAATTATTGACGGAGTTAAATGCCATGGAGAATTTTTCAAGTCTCTAGCTAAAAATAAGCCAAAAACTTTTCTTGACTTCAAGGCTAAAGCTACATCTTACATCTGTTAGGAAGACAACATCAAAGCTTGCTGAGAGGCTAATTGAGGTAGAGGAGATAGGAAAGGCCACAAAAAGAAGAGGGTAAAGGATCAACTCGAAACAAATGATGGTCAATGTTCCAAAGGTTACAATGCTGAGAAAAAGAGGCCACACATCCCTACATACACTATTCAATGCCACTCAATTGTCCAATCACGGACATATTAATGGAAGTACATGGTCAAAGAGGCATATTGCAATGGCAAAAAAGGATGAGAGGAAATCTTCAAAATTGAATTCTAATAAATATTGTGATTTCCATTGTAATGGAGGCCATAATATTGATGAGTGTATCTAACTCACGAATGCAATTGAGGATGCAATCCAATGAGGGTATCTAAGCAAGTTTCTTACACATGAAGGCGAGAATATTGAGCAACCAACTCAAAGGAGAAGTGATGAGTAGGAGAATGTCGCGTGGCCTTCTTCGGCCAAGAAAGATATAAGAGATGGAAGTAATAACAAAGCACCAAATGGTAAAATAGATACTATTGTCAATGGACCTTCTGCCTTAGGCCAGTCCAGCTCTTCGAGCTCGACTAACACCATACATTATGTTTGTAATTTGCAAAGCAAGAAGGTTAAGGTCGACAATTCAATTTCTTTCATAGAAGAGGATTTCAAGGGCGTTTAAAGGCCCTACGATGATGCATTCGTAATTAGTGCGAGAATTGCCAACCTTGAGGTCAAAAAGATTCTTACTGATACTGGAAGTTCAAAAAATATTATTTTTCGATATGCTTTTGATCAAATGAAGCTAAAGATCAAAGCACATATGAGATCTTATGACTATGATTTATAAGCTTTCAATAATCAACTTGTTTAGGTTAGTGGAGTAATTTCTCTCCTAATCCATATTGGAGATGACAAGCACATTACAAAAGACAAGGTAGATTTCCTTCTTATCAAGTGTTGGTCCCCATATAATATGATCATGGGTCAGCTATATCAGTATTTATTTAGCACAATCCCTTCAATTGCTCATTTGAAGGCCAAATTTCCCGCTCCCATTAGAGTTAGTGTATGTAAAGGGGACCAACAATTAGCAAGATCCTTTTATATAAAGGCACTCCAATGCAAGGAAATTTTCCAAGTTGAAACTTATCTGGAATAAAAATCAGTCAGCATTGAAAATGTTGAGGAAGAGATAAAAGAAATCCCATTAGGAAATGATCCTGGGAAGACAACAAAGATAAGGAAACCTTTGTCGATAGATATTTGCCAAAGTTTGATCAACTTTTTATAAGACAACACCGATGTGTTTGCATGGTCTATCCCTAAATATGCCGGACATCCTTAAAGATGTAATAACCCACAAAATTCAAATTAATCAAAATGTGAAGGTGATTTAGCAAAGGAAAAGGCATTTCACTCTTGAACAACAAGTACCCATATAAGAATAAGTCCAAAGGCTATTAAATGCCAGGTTCATTAGGAAAGAGTTTTATCCGACTTAGCTAGCTAATTATGTGTTAGTCAAGAAGTCTAACAGCAAGTGGCATATGTGCATAGACTTCATAGATTTAAATAAGGCTTATCCTAAAGATTGTTTCCCCTTGCCAAGAATAGACTAAATGATGCAGACTATGACCAAAAACAGATACGGTCGGTCGTTGTATGGGTTTAAGCTTGTAGAAAGCTCGAAAGGTATAATGGGGAATGGCACAAAAAGGGACGAATACGAATGAAAAGTAAGCACAACCTATGAACAGCTCCAAAGGATATGATGCACCAATAGAACTTCTAAGGACTCATAGCACAATCCAATATGACGCACGAATCGATCCGGCGAGGTTATTTGCCATCTAACCTTGCTCAAGGGTTAGGATAAAAGTGATGCCGAGAGTAAACAAGCAGTGTTTATGTAAGGAAAAAAAAATACTCGAGTGTATTAAGGATAATCTATCTGTCAAAGCTACAATTATAGAGGTATTTATACCCATAAGTTAGGACAACTTACCTAAAAGGGAAAAGACAAAAAGGAAATTTCTTGAGGAAGTAATGTACAAGATACAAAAGGGTAAAAATGAATATACAAGGAAAGCAATCATTAGTACAATGGATTATACAAATGATACTGTATACATGGTGATGCTGTATTGGTGATGACATTGGAAGATGTGGATAAAAAGTATAAATAACTTGTTTGTTCGAGTAGGGGTAACTTGGTCAGTCCAGACTCTTTCTCTCAAGATCTTAGCAGGAATGTAGCCTAGTAAGTAATTAGCCATGCGTGTATGAGAATGAAGATGGGATGTTGTCTCGACCTTCCACTTTTTGGCACACAATATACGAGAAATAGGTAATCACTCGGCTTGGAAGGTAGAATGGGTCAACAGGGAGATACTCAACCTCTACATGAGTCAGCTAGAACAAGAGGATTTGTCTTGCCAGTCCCTCTAGTCCTCAGGCTCAGTTGTAGGTCAGTGCTTTAGTACTCTAATCCCCATCATTCCCTTCAAGTTGTTTTAGATTTTGGATCAAATCCAAATGGTCTTCATTTAGCTCTCCACCAAGGTGATATAAACTGAGGTCGACAATGTTGAAGGCATCAAAAACCCCACAGTCCTCGAGCAACTCCAATTTGTAGTCATTGTCATTGTCATTGTCATTGTCATTGATCTTTTAGAGGATTCTAAAAGGTCCTTTAGCTCTTGTAGATAATTTGTTCCTCCTCTTGTTCGACAACATTTTCTTGCTGAGGTGTAGCCATACCAAGTCTCTTGGCTAGAATTGTTTAGCTATCTTACCTTGGTCTTCTCCCGTATTCTTCTAGTAGCTTGGTTAATGTGCCGAGTGACTTTATCATAGATGTGCTAGAGGAATTGTGCTCTAGCTAAGGCATCAAGGTCATCTTACGCGGATGTAGGTACAGGGGTGTAGTCGAGGGGCAACTCGAGATTGAAACCATAGACCACTTCGAAGGGAGTCTACTCAGTGGTGTCATATACTATTTGGTTGTAAGCAAACTCAACCACTAGCAACCAAACGTCCCAATCAGCTAAGTTCTTACCCATTGCAGCTTGAAGTAGTGATCTTAAAGTGCAATTGACCACCTCTGTTTGACTGTTAATTTGGGGGTAACAAGAAGTATTGAATAATAGTTTAGTCCCCATCCGATACCATAAGGTCCTCCAAAAATGGCTTAAGAACTTCGGGTCTCCATTAAATACTACACTTCTTGGAATGCCGTGTATCTGCACAATCTCTTATAAGAAAAGAAAAGCAATAGCTGAAGCATTGTTAGTTTTGGAGCAAGGCACGAAGTATGCCATTTTGCTAAACCAATCCACAATGACCATTATAGAATCTTTGCCTCGAGTAGTTTGTGGTAGTTCGAAAACAAAGTCCATGCTTAATCAATCTAAGGCCTCATTGGGATAAGCAAAGGTATTACTTTCCTTTGCTTGGCACAACACTTAGCCTTCTTGCATACGGCACAGCTATTGATAACTCGATGCACATCTCTCCTCATCCTTGACTAGAAGAATTAACCATTCAACAGTTCATAGGTCCTTCTTTCTCTAAAATATCTGAAGAGTCCTCTACTGTAGGCTTCCCTAATCAATAGTTCCCATATTGAACAAGTTGGCACACATAATTTTCCTTGGAACAAGTAACCATCCTCCACATGATACTCATCCACTATCCTTCCATCAACGCATCGCATGATTATGGGTCCAAAGTGTGGATCCTCATAATACTATTCTTTGATACTTGCAAACCTAAACAGCCTAGTCTGCAATTCAGTTAAAAGTGCATGTCTCCTCGAAAGAGTATCTACAACTACATTGCTCTTTCCCTACTTATATTTAATCATAAAATTGAATCCTTCAAGGAATTCAACCCATCTCACCTACTGCTTTGATAACTTCATCTGACTTTAGAGGTGCCTCAAAGATTGGTGGTTAGTGTAGATGACAAAACTCTCTCGTCAGTAGATAATGTTGTTATACTGCAATGCTTGGATCAACGCCAAGAGTTCTTTGTCATATATGGAGTAATTTAACTATGGTTCCCTGAGCTTTTCATTGTGGAAGGTAATTGGTCAACCTTCCTGCATTAGGACAATGCCTATTCTAATGCTTGATGCATCACATTCTAGCTCAAATATTTTCTCGAAGTTAAGTAGAATCAATACTTGGGCGAAGGTCAATCTTTCTTTTATCTCAACAAAGTTCTTCTCCTCCCTTTCTCCCCATCAAAAGTTGGTGTTTTTCTTTGTTAGCTTAGTAAGTGGTACAGTAAGGGTGTTGAAATTCCTGATGAATCATCTATTAAATAGAGCCAATCCATGAAAACTTCTCACATCGACATAAGTAGTAAGAGTCGGCCACTCTACAATTTCTTGAATCTTCTCATCATCCACTTGTAAGCCTCCTCCACTAACTACATAGCCTAAGAATACCACTTCCTCTTGGAAAAAGCAACACTTCTTAAGATGGTCAAATAATCTCTCAGCATGGAGGGTATCTAGAATGGCTCAAAGGTGTTTACAGTGACTTGGCATGTCAGCATTGTACATTAGGATGTCATCAAAGTACACCATGAGACACTTCCTGATTAGATATCTTAGCACATGATTCACTAGTCTCATGAAAGTGCTTAGGGCATTTGACAAGCCGAAGGGCATGACCATCCATTCATTTAAACCATGTTAAGTCTTGAACATCATTTTTCATTCATCTCCCGACCTCATGCAAATTTGATGGTAGCTAGACATAAGATCAATCTTATTGAAAATCGTGGCTCTACTCAATTCATCCATCATATCTTCTAAGCTTGGGATAGGATACTCGTACTTAATAGTAATCTTGTTTACAGCATAGTTGTCTACACACATCCACTAGGTTCCATGCTTCTTTAATACTAAAAGGACTGATATAACACAAGGGCTGAAGCTGTCCCTCACATATCCTCTCTTTAGCAACTCATTGACTTGTCATTGGAGCTTAGTAGACTGTTCGAGATTCATCCAATAGGCAGGCTTATTTGGTAATGCGACATCGGGTACTAAGTCAATACAGTGCTTTATGCCTCGAATTAAGAGCAACCCCTCTAGTAACTGTTCTAGGAATAGATCGACATACTCGTCCAACAACTCTTTGATTTCCTAAGGTAGTTCACCCCACTCCTTCATTTCTAATAGGCACTGACCAACACGAAGGTCAACTCATCAACATTGATGGCTTCTAAAAGCTCAGCTCTACTTATCACCAAAGCCTTCTTCGATTCGTGAGCAAGTTTTGACTGCAACTTGTTAACTTCTCCTGATAGCATCGAGTTCATGTGATCTTCCAATCATCCTTCTTGAACATGTACGTATTCTTGTAGCCATCATGGATAACTCTTCAATCAAATAGTCACAATCTACCTAGTAACACGTAGGAAGTATACATGGGTAGCATATTACAGAGAATCTAGTTTGAGTAATTCCCTATAGTGATTGGCAGTAATATTTGTTGAGTAACACATAATGCTCCTTTCTCACTCAACCAATGCAACTTATATGGCCTTAGATATGCAACAGTCGGCAACTTCAGTTTTGAAATAAGATCAACTAATACTACGTTGGTATAGCTTCCACTATTTAAGATGAGGGCACATACCTAATCATTCACCTTACAAGTGGTATGAAACAAATTCTTTCTCTACTCCTCCTCTCATGACGGTTCTATGTTCATAGTACATCGAACAACCATGAATAACTGGTCTAAGCCCTCAACAAACACGTCCTCCTCAATCAGTTCTTTCTTGGTATTTTCTTTTTTAGTAGAAACCTCCTCTTCTTCAGGTTCCTCATCAGTGCGGTCTACCTCTAGCTTCGAGATGTCTCCCTTGATGACCATCATCTATCGGTTTGAGCACTAAGCAGCCATTTATCCAAACCCTTAGCACTTGAAACACTTGATTTGGCTAGTCTTCTTACCAAACCCTTACCCCATCTCATAAGTTCGAGTCGGCACTTCAATTTGGCTCAGACATCTATCTTTCAACTCAGCTCGGTACTTAACTAAACTCGGTGACTTACTTATCTGAGTCAACTAGTCGGCATTCTCATTGGTACTCAGCTCCTTCTTTGCCTCTCTATTCGTTGGGCTATTCTAATGGCCTCATCCATCATAGTAAATTGTTGAAGTTCCATAATGTCTTAAATGTCACCTATGAATCTTGAAATTGTTCGGGCCGGTAGTTCCTCCACCTTGCAATGGATCATAAGCATTTAAAATTCTTAAACATACTCATCAACAATCCGGCCCCCTTATCTCAGCTCTTAAAGCGAGTGAAAGTATCATGAAGATAAGTTTCCAACACAAACCTATTTCTGAGTATCCTTTTCATCTCGAACCAAGTGTTAATCTCTCGGTAGCCCTCTCATCTCCTCATGGCCTGGAAATTGCTCCATCACATGGCGGCATATCTAGAGAACTCAACAACAGTAGTTCTTACCTTCCAGTAATCTTCGTATTGATAATAATCAAAAACACGCTCTACCTTTTCTTCCTACTCTAAATACTCATCAACATTCTCAAATCCATTGAAGCTCAGAATCTGAAGCTTTACATGGTCAGATGCTCTGAGGACTCATATGCGCTCTTCTTCAAAATACTCCTCTTCTTCTTCGTCTCTTATGTTTGTCAAATCAATCCATCTCCTCACTAGTGCACCTACTCCTCCACCTTGAATTGGTCGAGCTAGGTTCTAACCTTTAATAAGTTGAGCAGCTTGTAGGGTGTTTTGCACAGCCTTGGTTGGTTGACGAGACAGTACATGAACAACTCAAATCAAATCCACTAAGAGATTAGCCACTTCATCAAGTCTCTCGTTAGTGCTTCTAGGTGTTTCTTGAGACTATCATCCATGGTGGATAACTCTACTATTATCGTCTCCCATATCGACATTCACACTCAGGTCTATTATTTTCTCCACAAATTCAAAGTTCAAACAAACACTTTAGGAAATTAATAGCTAGTAAACACAGCAGTTAAAATGAACATAGTAACTTGCTTTATTTCACACACACAGAACAAAGTATATCAAAACTTATAAAAGAACCAACTATAGCTTACATGAAACCTCCACTTTGATACCAAAATGATGAAAACCATAACCAAGAACAGATAAGGTCAATCACTAGATGAGTCTAAGCTTATAGAAAGCTTGAAAGGAATAATAGGGAATGGCGCAAAAAGGGACGAATGTGAATGAAAAGTAAGCAAAACCCATGAATAGCTTCAAAGGATACGATGCACCAATGGAACTTCTGAGGACTCATGGCACAATCTAATATGATATACGAATCAATCTAGTGGGGTTACTCACCACTTAGCCTTGCTTAAAGGTTAGGATAAGAGTGATATCGAAAGTAAACAAGCAATGTTTATGCAAAGAAGAAAATAGTCAAGTGTATTAAGGATAATCTGTCTGTCACAGCTACAATTACAAAGTTATTTATACCCTTAAGTTAGGGTAACTTTCCCAAAAGGAAAAAGACAAAAAGGATATTTCTTAAGGAAGTAATATACATGATACAAAATGGTAAAAATGAATATACAAAGAAAGCAATCATTGGTGCAATAGATTGTACACATGATACTGTACATGTGATGATACTATATTGATGATGTCGTTAGAAGATGTGGACAAAAAGTACAGATAGCTTGTTTATCTAAGCAGGGGTAGCTTGGTTAGTCCAAACTCTTTCTCTAGGTAGGAGTATGGCCGAGTAAGTAATTAGCCAAGCATATGTGAGAATAAAGATAGGCTGTTGTCTTGGCCTTCTGCTTCTCAGCACACAACATGCAAGAAATAGGAAGTCACTCGGCTCAGCAAGTAAAATAGGTCAATAAGGAGATACTCTGCCTCCACATGAGTCGGCTAGAACAAGAGGATTCATCTTCCCAGTCCCTTTAGTCTTCAAGCTTGAATGTAAGTCAGTGATTCGGTAACTTGATTCCCATCACCAAATAGTTAACTCAACTGCCAGACATGCCTTACTATCTCTTATGGATGCACTTTCTGGCTATAATCAAATTAAAATAGATAAGGACAATTAAGTTCATACGTCTCACTAACTTTAGGACGTACTATTATACGGCAATACCCTTTAGGCTCAAAAACACCGATGTTGTAAACCTTACTTTTAGTAGGCTTATGATTTGATTAAGAGTACTTTCCAAACGTTCCCAAGGATCAACTAAACTAAGAACTTAATTTTACATTTAGAAACGAATTAAATTTTTCTAATTCAAAAACCAATTATCGATAAAATCCGAGCTTGAAGAACTGCGAGCTCTAAAGTCACTTAAGATGAACCCTAAAACAATTTAGGAAATTTTGACCCTAAGTGACTAATCGATAATTTAATTTGAATAATTTCCTTCAACTTTAGAAAATTTCACAATTTTATAAAAATCAAATCATAAATTACAAAACAATGCAAGATAAAAACCCTAAAACAATTTCCTATAAGACCATGCCCTTATCTTCATGTCTAAGCCTTACACATTAATAAGTAGACCAACCAATCACCTTAGATGACTTATCAATTGAGAGTTGGAATCATTTATCAATTGATAACTTATCAAAATCTAGTGATAAGACATTTTCCTTATCACCTTTTCATTTATACTACATATGGACAATTTTTCACAAAATTTCATATGCTTAACTTCATTAAATGAGACAAGATCATTCCATGACCCCAAAGGACACTAAATGGAAAATTTGAATAAGGATAAAAGGGGGGCCATACTCTTGTCATTCAACCATCAATCACTTTCTCTTACACACCACTATTCACTCCTTATTGCTTACATCATCAATAGTTGTAATTGTTGACTTTTGTGTAAGCTATAAGACAACAATTTCAAGCTTCTTAATCACTCATTCACTCCATCTCTCAACTGGCCACTCTTCCCCTTATTTCTCTCACTTTTAATTTCATTTTCACTTCTTCTTTCTCTCATTTGAAACAAACATAAAAGGAGAAACAACCTTACCCCACAAAATCAACTTTGCCACCATTTTTCCAAACTTCACTCATGGCATTTCCTTCTCCTTTTCTTAAGTCATTTTCTTCCAATATCTAAGCTCTTTTAGAACCATTAGAACCTTCCATAAACCCCACTCCAAAGGATCAAACAACTCGAGTTTCCAAAAGGTTGCAAAAGGAGGAAGCAAAGTTAAGAGCTTAAGTGGAACCTTTATGCACAACCACCGTATTTTGCTTTAAGGACAAGTAAGTGTTTCTTATGATTAGTGGGTTAGTGTTCATGTTAGGAGACTTTGATTTCTTGAAGATATAAGTATGATTTTAAGTTGTTATAACACCAAAGACCGTTCTAAGAAATAAACTCATGAAACCCTTACATGAAGTTGAAACATGAGCATGTAAAGTTGGTGTTTTGTAAAGATACTTATTTAACACTTTGAATGGAAAATTTTAAGTTAAGAAAATCTTGAAACAATAACTTGA
Organism: Lumnitzera littorea; assembly: GCA_024138015.1. NCBI lineage: Eukaryota > Viridiplantae > Streptophyta > Magnoliopsida > Myrtales > Combretaceae > Lumnitzera > Lumnitzera littorea. The sequence continues at coordinate 85,733,308 of JAMXBB010000012.1, forward strand.
ATGGGAGATGAGCATGCTGGATGTGAGGATTCAAAGGTCATTTGGATGTTGATTTTATTTCCATTAACTTAAACATGCTCAAATCTAGACTTAAGTTAAGGAAAAATTCATCACATGAAGTTTTATGAAGAAACCAACTTTATATGACATGAGCTATGATATGGAAGTTGCAATAAGCGTAAGATCTCTTATTTCTTTGTGTGAAGCATGAGTTAAAGAATCATCTTACGGAAGAAAAGTTAAGTTAAGATTTGGATACAAGTAGTTTAAGTATATGATCTAACACCTAAACTTAAGGAAATGATGAAACAAGTTGAAAAACCAAGTAAGAACCCTTGGAATCATCATGACCAGATCTGGAACATGGGTAAAAGACACTAAAAAATATGATAAAAGTAAGTGAACAAAGTGAAAATATCAACTAAAGCAAGTATAGTAAGTATACAAAGCCTAAAACTCAAAACTAAGCCTAAAACTCTCAAAACAAGCGTACAACTCTAAGTTGGGCCTTTAATAAAATTCTAACCAGCACTTTAAAACATTAAGAGAGGTTGTTTTGAAGCCCACAAGAAATCCACCTAAGACTCCATAAGCTCAACAAAGTCACTAACTTTAGTTTGAACAAAAAACAAGCCCATTTGACAACTTAAGCCTACTAAAGGGCCCATGAAGTGGTTGTTAGCCTTAGGAGTATAAATCAAAGTTGTAAATCTGATCTCAAGGAGTATTTTGAGCTTAGGATAAAATCTTAAGACCGAGCCCAAAGGATTTCTCAAGTTATCAAAAAGCTCATTTACCATATAAGGCCCAAAAGCATTCCAAAACATGAGGATCACTACTATTTTGACCCATGGACAGATTTTTGTGCCTCATTTTGAAAATATAATCTCACCATGTTAAAGTACACTCAAAAACGATGAAGATTGACTGTAAGATCATAAAAATCGGATTTAAAACGAAAAAGTTATACACAATTGAACTTTTAAGTAAAAACTAGGAAAAGTTATGAAAACTAGTCAAGAGTATTATTTAGGGGAATTTGACTTAGTTTCCTAAGTTTATTTCAATCCCTTATAAATATTATTTCGATGACCAGGGGTCACCGCGTACGGAGACGACTTGCCCCCGAATTACTTTGATTGATCCACATGGCAGAGTAAGTAAATTCGTGATGACTCTTTACTTGATTTTGCTTGTAGAATAGATGCACCTAAACTTATATATATAAATTTGGATGCTTGTGAAATATGGGAAATGCATGTGTATGAATTTGTGGATGAATGCGATGGCTTGTTAATTATATAATAATGGGATTTATTTGTGATAATATATATGTGCAATTGTATGGAATAAAATTTTCTGATCACCTTGAAAATCGAGTTAATCACTTATACGATTAAGAAATTAAAATGAATCATTGATTCTCCATATTGCATACGGATAACACTAACTACCGCTTCATGCAGAAGATAGGAAGGGACTTACAGGAGGACGTGCCTCTTATAGGATTGGGCACTAGCTATGTCATCATATATATTGAGTCTCTATCCTAAGCTGATGGGCTTACTAGGTGTTGGGAGACGCCAACCGTCAACAAGGGGCCAAGTCTTGTGACTTCTGCTTAGGGCGTGTGTTTGTGGATTGCGAAGGTCACTATACTGCTAGACTTGAGATTTTAAAAATATGATTTGTTAAAGGAAGTATATACATATATATATATATATATATATATATAGTTTTGTTTTGGCTTAAGTACAATAGTGCAAATGGAATTAAACCCAAAGTCTAGAACCCGGATTTTGGTTTGAGTCGGTTAATTATCTCCAAATCTTGACTACAAGGGGTGTAATTCTAAGTCATATGTAGTTCCTAGGTCACTACATGCGTTGTTTGGCATACTGATTGTTCATGCATTCATATGATTGTACATCTAATAAATTTCTACCATGTGGTACTGACAAGGATATTTATCTCACTAAGCTTAAGCTTACACCCCTATAAATTTTTGTTGTTGTAGGAAAACCTCTTCGCTAATCCAGGCCGAGGCATGCCAGTAGAAAGTCTCATGTAAAGACGGGTTGGAGAATTTAGAGAACGAAGAGGATATTTTGTAATAGATTTATAGATATCTAGTTACTTTTATATTTTTGTTCATAACATAGATTAAAATCTCTAATGCAGTTCCCTTATGAACTGCATTCGTTGCAATATTCTTTTGGTGTAGGTCTCACGAGCCTACACAATTAGCTAATTTATACCATAGAAGTAATTTTAGTTAAATTGCCCTATATTACTTGTCTATGGGCCTAGTGGTAACGTATAGTGGAAAGAGCCTTGTGTATCGTATGAAAAGCCTATGATCAGCAAAAGGGATGATAATAGACCTTTATACGACACACGGCAACCTACCACGATAATGATACTATTGGGTCATGATAGATGTGACCTATCAAAGGCTTGTCACCAAAATGTTTAAGCCTTAGGTTCATTGTAACATCGAAGTATATGTCAACGATATGATAATGAAAAGCATAATAGAAAATTAGAATCTTACCAATCTTGAGGAGACATTCAATACTTTGAGAAGGTAAAATATGAAGTTGAATATGCATAAATGTGTTTTTAGTGCTACTTCATGAAAAATTTTAGGTTATATAGTCACCCAACATAGCATTGAAGCAAACCTAAGGAAAATTGATGCTATTCCGAACATGAAGTCTCCTTGTACAATTAAGGAAGTTCAAGAGCTAGTTGGGCAGATAGCCACCTTAAATAGATTTGTGTCGAAAAGTGCCGATAGATGTACGGAGTTTTTTAAAATCTTAAAGAATGCGAAAGATTTTTTATGGACAAATGAGTATGAAAGAGTGTTTAACAAGCTAAAGGAGTTTCTCGCATCACTACTAACACTCTTGATACCCTTTCCATAAGAAAATTTGTATTTATATTTGTTAGTTAACAGTCGAGCACTTTCCTTTATCTTGGTTCAAATAAAAGGCATAGAGCATTGGCTGATTTATTATGTGAGCCATGTTTTACAAAGGGCTAAAACACTGATATACAAAAATTGAGAAATTTGTATTAGCGGTGGTTCTCTTGGCAAGAAAGTTAAAGCCATATTTCAAGGCACATCAAATTGTTGTCCTTATTAATCAACCTTTGTGGCAAGCTTAGTGACCAGACTCCTTAGGAAAGATGATGAAGTATGCTTTAAAGCTAAGTGCCTATAGTGTATAATATAAACCTAGAACGACATTAAAAGTTTAAGTATTAGCAGATTTTGTGGCTGAATTTACTGGTAAAGAGGACAGTATAGAGATAGCCGAGAAATTGATATGTAATCTATATGTCAATGAATCCTTTACTAAAGAAGGATGTGATGCGAGTCTAAAGGAGCCCATAATGCAAAAGTTAATTACCCTTAGAAGTTTAGGTTTCCAACCAACAACAATGAAGCTGAGCACAAAACCTTAATAGCTAGACTTAAATTAGTGGAGGAAGTTGGTGCCAAGAAAGTTGAAGTTTTTTCCAACTCACAACTTATTGTGAATCAAGTCAAAGGGAGTTATGCGACAAAAGAAGAAGTAGTGAGCAAGTACTTGCTAATAGTACAAACACTCAAGGAAGAGTTTCAATCCTTTTCGATTGAAAAAATACCAAGAAGCAAAAACATTGCTGTCAACAAGTTGGCAAAGTTAACCAGTATGGCATTCCCCAATTTAAATGACAAGCCCTTATTGAGTATCTACACAATAAAAGCTTACAAACTATTGAGCAGAGTTGCAAGTTAGGTCCCTACCTAAAGGAGAAGTCTTAGATGGACCCAATCATAAACCATTTGAAGAATGGTGTTCTTCCTAATGATAGAAAAGATGCTCAAAGGTTAATTTATCAATCCATAAATTATACACTGATAGATGACTGATTATACAAACACAACATTTCCCAACCTTACCTTCGTTGCCTTCTATCGAAGGACGCATAATGAATACACGCTAAATTATACGGAGGTATCTATAGCAACCATGTAAAGGGTCAAACCCTATATGTCCGCATATTACGACTCGGCTATTATTAGCCAACTATGAAGGAAGATGCGAAATTCTTTGTTCGATAATGTCTCCAATGCCAAAAACATGAGGCACTAAGCTATGCGCCTTCTACTAAACTGTACAATCTTACCAGTCCTTAGCCTTTTACCCAGCGGGGCTTAGACATATTCGAACCATTTCCAAAGTCTATAGCCTAACGGCAATTCGTCATAATTGCTGTGGATTATTTTACAAAGTAAGTGGAGGCCAAAGCAATGGTTAAAATCACTGAACAAAAGGTTAAAGGTTTTGTTTTCAACTTCATTATATCAAGATTTAGAGTTCCATTTATGATAATAACTGATAATGGACCATAATTTGATAATGATAAATTATGGGCATTTTGTGAGAAATACGACAATTGTCTAAATTACACATCAATGACTCATCCTCAGACCGATGGATAGGTGAAAGCCATTAATAAGATCATCTTGCATAGTTTGAAGAGGAAATTTGACCAAGTTAATGGTAAATAAGCTAACAAACTATCGAATGTTTTATGGGGCTTCACTAGGAGAAATACCCTTCAAACTAGCATATGGGTCGAAAGCTATACTATCGATTGAGTTAGATCTACCCAATCTTCGTACATAGAACTTTGACATAATAGCAAATCAAGTCGGTCTTACAACCAATTTGGATACAATCAAGGAGATAAGAGATGTTGCAAGGATAAGAGTTGTTGCATATCAGCACAGAGAAGCCAGATATTACAATTAAAAGGTAAAACATAAGGTGTTTCGGCCTAAAGGTTTGGTTTGCAAAAAACTAGAGGCAATTGGGGAAAAAGATAACCAAGAGAAGCTCAACGCAAATTGGGAGGATCCTGTTAAGATTCGAGAAGTTGTAGGCAAAGGGGCTTATTGACTAGAAAGGTTGGATGGGGCAATCATCCCTTGAGCTAAAATGTCAAGAATTTGAAGCTTTACTTTGCTTAGTTCCTTTTTGTTTCTACTCTAAACATTGTAAGGCGATGACCTTATCTTAAGTATGAGATGTTCATTTAAGTTTATGAGTATCTCTACTTCCCATCGTTTTCATTCCTGATTAATGCATGATTAATGGATTAATGAAGTTCTAGCTATACAGCGAATGAACCAATATTTAATAAGTTAAGACCTATAACGATTAATGAGCTTGATAATTATTGATGAGTGTCGTCAATTCTTCTTTAATAATATGCTAAGAAATGATAGAATGAACTCTATTATACCTTATAATAGGTAATCTCAAAGCACAGAAAAAACATTTGTTCACATCCTATGCAACTAACGAATGCTATGTCTACAAAAAGTAATACAACAACCTTATGAAATAAAACGTGCTTAAAGGAAAGAATAAGCGAGTGAAATAACACATGCCGAAAGCAAATAACACGCATAAAATAAAAGTTGAATATCACATTACAATAGATGGTCGGCATCGCAACCATATTAAGTCCACAACAATTAGGAGATAATAGTACAAATTAACAAATAATCTTAAGAATCTGAAACATTCTTGTTCTTTGATTAGGAAGAAGCATTGTCCTAATCAGAAGAAGATGGGGCCCTCTTAAAGCTTACATCTTTCCCGTCAATGGGGATTTTGGAGCAAGTAAATGTCTCTTTACAAACATAGGGGGCCTCCTTAGATGATCGTTCCTTATCATCGACCAGAGCTTCAACATTGGCTTCATCATTATCACCCCTAGCCTTGAACCTCAATCTCCGCTTCTTTGCCAACTTCTTCATCACCACTGTTGGCATCATTGACATCAACATTTGCAAAATCCAAGCAAGATAGGTCATAGTCAGGGTGAACTTTCAAAATCTCTTTTCTCACCTGCTAGACTCCCTGTAAAGGCTTCTTCCTAAGCAATCTCTCATATTGCCAATTGGGAGTTATGATTTCTAGTGCTTACTCCAATGAGGGCTTCTTTTTTACCACCTCCTCTAATTCGGCAACACAAGACTGAAGCTTGGAGCCGTTTATCTCCAACTCCTTTATTCACATCCTTAATCTATCTTCCTCATCACCCATTAAGGTGCTTATTCAACCTAACCCCTAACATTCCTCTCACTTCTTATGAAGCTCCTCTTTCAAGTCCTCAATCACCTTATACTGCTCTTCGTTCTTGACCTTGAGGCTTAAGACTTCATTGACTACTAAGGAATGTAGTAGCTTCTCAGCTAAAAGCTCTTCTTAAAGTTTCTTAGCCTCCATCTCGACCTTAATTCTCACTCTCTTGATCACAACTATCTAAGCCATTGAGGAGTTATATGACTCCTCAATCTTCTACAATAAACTAACAAGGGTAAATAGGTCATTTTCTTCTTAGCAAAGCAACAACATGTTAATGTTACCTTCTTCATTTCTCTATCAGCTTCATCTAAAGCTGTCAAAACATAGCTGCTAATCTACATAGAGATGAGAGTATGTCAACAACAAAACATGAGCTGTAAGTGAAAAAGTTATTAATACTTACATCATACAACTTAGCGACAATATGTTCTTTATTACAGCCACCCACTCTGTTGATATCTTTCTTTGCAATCTCCTTATCCCTAGGTAGAGTGACTCCCTCTATTGAGGCTGAGGATTCCATCCGATCACCTAAGGTCAAGTCTGTGTGCAAAATGTTCTAGGTCTAGTATGACATGAAGCACTTGCCTACCCCATGGTTAGGAATGAACTCAGCACTGCTGATGCTACAAGCCTTGTTCCTTAAAGCATCTTTCGTGCTCTCATCAAAGGCCTTGTGTTACGACCCGAGAAGGCTAGTCGTGGTAGTCGCCGTATACTGTATAAAGGATTGCAGATTGAACTCCCTTACAATCAACGACCCTTTTATACAATACATAAGGCTACAACTACTACTAACTACCAAGAGGGTGCAAACTTAAGCAATATCATTTCATGATAAACAATAATATTACAAAAACATAACACATAGTCTATTTGTAAAAAGTTTACAACTACAAAGTCTGAAACATGTCTTAAGTTAAACTAGTATAACAATTTCATATTCAGATCTATAATTTATCGAAAGTAGTCTCCGTTCTCATCTAGCTCCCACACTGACCCCGTATAGAAAACTAACCTTGGGAATGCGATGGCCCGACTCTACAAAAAGGTCAGCCTACAAAAGAAGAGTACAAGGGTATAAGCCTACTAGCTTAGTGAGATAATTTCCCTTAACCATATAGCAATCAAGTTATACAACAATTAAGTTCAACCAAATGAATGCATGACAAACAGTATGCCAAACAAATACATGCAGGTGACCAAGTACTGCATGTAACTCAGATTTAACACCCCGCGAAGTCAGGGCTGGAGATTCATCGGTATAGTCAGATCTGGGTATCATATTAGAACTTATTTCATAATAAAACTCCGCATTTCATATTTAAAATGTAATGGTACATCCATTACCAACTTTATCAAAACGAGTTCTACATATGATTGTGAGTAGGTTCACACAGCCCTCACTTACACTTAAACGAAGGCCTCTAGACTCGACCCTTAGCTAAGTGGTTGGCGCCTCCAACGCCTAGTCATCCCGCGGGCTAGGGTAAGGTCATATTGCACGTGTACATTGTATGAAATCTATCATAATCAATAATCAACCCACGTATAGCCTCTCACTACCTCCGTATAATGTGACTACTAGAATTAGTTATGCAGTGCATGATTTATGCATGATCCAAGTTAACTTTTTCTAGTTGAATAAAGTTAAGTCTTATTTATTCAGTGTCATTCCAAGTCATAAACAATCAATTTTAGTGAATCTACTATGCAACAATCATTATATTATTGAAGTTTAAAGTAAATTCACCATTAACAACCATTATCATACACAAGCATAACCCAACCTCATACACATTCATTTATAAACCATAATTTATATTCACTAATTACAAACACAAACAAGTATGGAATCATTAGGAAAAACTCACTCAGTCATGGCTAGCTCAAGGGTCGTAGTAGTCTGGTGGCAACTTAGGGTCTATATCAAAATCACTTGATAATAATGAAAATTTTGTAAGTTTAGGAATTTAAAGCTAACTAATATTATAATTTGTAAGATCTATCTCACCTAGTTNCTCTATATTATACATATATATATGTCCTATTTACATTATTACTTATGGAAATATACTATTACATATATATACTATACGATTACATATATACATATATGAAAATAATTATACATGTATACATAACTATTTTTATACTTCACGGTTACACACACACACACTCACACACACACACACACACATATATATATATATATATACTATAGTTATTTAATAAAAATACTTAATACTAATTATATGTACTCTTAAAAAAAATACATAATACATATTCTTCCGTATAATTTACCTATGTACATACATATATACATACATAACCTAATACATGTATATATAATTCAATTTAAGTATTTATACACATAGACATGTATTAGTAATGTTATATTTATAAAAATACTATACAAATACTTCATTTATACATGTATATACTATATAATATACATCTATACTAGAAAAATAATTACTTACCTTTAAATCAATGAAGATGGGACAAAGTTCTTATCTCAAAATATTTCTTTTCTTGTAAACTTAACACATGGCAAATTTTTTTCCTCATGTAGGCTGCCATTGGATTTTCATTTCTAGGACGTGGTGATTGAAGAAAAAGAAGAAATGAAGGAAAAGAGATAAAAAGAAAAAGAAAGAGAAGAAAAATAAAAATTAATAATAAATATATGTAATTTTTCGAAACATATAAATTATAACAATAGTCATCGTAAATTAATTTTTAAATTTTTGTAAAAATTTATCAATTTAATTGGTACCCGTTACAATTATAATTTTTATAAGTTATTATAGTGATTTCGTTAAAATTTTACACGAATAGGTGATTTAGTCGAAAATTACAATCGACTATGATTATATCACTATTAAATAATATTTAACTATTTTATAGGTTTATATTTATAATTTTAGGGTTTTGAACAAATTCGGGATCAATTTTGATTAATGGTGTGTAAGTCAATTTTAGGGTTTTAGTATGCGATTTAGGGTTTCGATCAATTCTTAGAGTTTTGTTATTGGTGTTATATTTGATTTCTTAAATTTCATTATCTTTTATTGTTACTAGCCTTATCGACTTATTGTATAGTTTAAAACACTCGGACTTGAGTTAGGGTTCAATTACTGATTTTCTTAGAGTCTACACTTTAAATTTCTTGGATGGAGGTTAACCAACGAGCTCTTTACTGCCTCCTTTTTTTAAGACTCAACTTATTGTTTGTTTGACCTAATGGACCTTCTACCATCTCTTGAGGAATGACCTTAGTGCTATTATTACCACCGATCTCTCGGTAGGAGTCACTTGGCCCTTCTTCTCAAGGAATGTTTTTCAGGGAATGAATCACTTCAAGTTATGTAGCCTCAATGGCTCTAATCTGTTCAACCCCTTCACTTTTTTCGATAGGACGAGTCACCTTTTTTGAAGTAGCAACCTACTTCATGACTTTCTCCTACATAACCTTTTTTGACGTTATTAGCCAAGTGATAGGTGCTTTGATGCCTACACGTTTATCAAGCTTTAGCTTCTTAGCCTTTGCTTAGGCCAACAGTTTGGTGGGATCTACATTGCTTGTACCCATATCTACAATAAAGGATAGGAGTATTAAAAATGGAAAAGAGAGATAAATCAAGAACTGATAAGATCCATGCTAAGTGAAGCGCAAAAGCGACTACTCTCCCCCCAAGTCATGAGAACGGTTTTTCTCTTGTAACTATACTTGGCATGGCGACTGCTCTAACACCTACCTTCTTTTTTAGAAAAGATTGGATCTCCATTCTCATATTGTCTTATTATCCTCTCAGCATCCCAGGAAAACATTTTATTCTTTCTTCTTTCTTGAATCTTCTTTGCTACAGCAATGTCATTCGACATCAATTCAATGTCTTTGGTATAGATGGGCTCAATCCATTAAGTCTAGAAATCTAAATCTTTGCCTGATATAATAGACACAAATTTGTCATGCCACTTATGGATTTTAAACTCCAACCCATCTATAAATTTTCGACCATGGCAAGCGGCCACAAAATATCAACCATCAAATTGCCTCCTAATTGTATAGAAGTATCTGAACAATCGAGGTGTGGCCTTAACCTTAACCTCTTCACAGATTATCTCAAATGCTACAAGAAGTTTATAAGTATTCGGTGAAAACATACTTAGTGCGACTAAGAAATAATTAAAGAATTGTTTGATAAAAGTAGAAAATGGGAAGCGTAGTCTAAAATCGAGGTATTTTAGATATATATGAAAGTCATGATCCCTTGAAAAACATACTCTCTCATCCTCCCTCAACCTACACAGATTCCATGTCTCTGGAAGATCTTACTAGTATTTATTGCACTTCGAGACAAGTGTCTTAATGGCACCACTTGCCACTACATTTGAGGAATCACTATCATAAACAACATTATTATACAAATACTTGTGTTGATAAGCATTTTTCAATAATTATTATGTAAGCTTCTATCCATTAGCCTGATACTTAAGCTTGATCCAATTATCCAATTCAGGGACAATCTCCGTTGATACACTATAAATACTAAGTAAGACCCTAGGTAAGTGAACCGTCTTCTTCATTGTCTCATTCCCATAGCCATTCAGCAATTTTACTCTTATCACAAGAGAGTTAACTTAAGCGTCAGAGTGACTGTACCAAAGCACCCTCCAATGCTCTCCATAACCGTTTTCTCATGTAACAGGTATTCGTACACTGGAACGAGAATCACCCATCAATAATTGGTGCCATCTATGGGAACGTATAAGAATTGTCATGATTCCCAATGTTGTTTTAAAAATTCCCTAATGGGATTTTCTTCATTTTAGATGAACTTATTCACATCCAATTTGCATACTCATGCCGTATTCTAATGATCCCCTGAAAATGTCTAGTTAAATTTCTTCACCGCATTAAATCACATTCCTTAGACAAGTGAGACAAGAAACATATAATGTTGCAACTGTGGACATAAGGATATACAGTCTATTCGATTATCATTTGAAGCGCAACTATGGACATTTGGACTATCCATCATTGCCATGTTGCCGACACTTTTGTAGTTTTAAATTGGCAGTTTCTTGAACCAGATCCTTATTGCCTATTCTATTCTAGGGCAATTTTGAACTACATCAAGATGTATCTACATGCTTGTTGGTCCACATGATTATGCCACTTTACATGTCAATCTACATATATCTAAGCCCCAGTATATGGATTCAACCACATCGGGATGTCTCTATTTCTATTAATTTAGTATACGACGGTTTTCTTCGTGAACACGACGGTTTTCTTCTTATGTGCAATGGTTTTTCTTCTTACTTGTGGCAATTTTCTCCTTGCTTGCCAAATTACCACTACGATAGCCAGTTTATAACCGTTGGTGACGACAACCTCCATGAAAATCCTAAACCACCCATGACATGTCCTTGCAACATTCTTCCTTGCAAGGGTCAACGTAAATCCATGCTAGATTTTGATGCCAAGTTATCTTTGTCGGCTTATAATAAAAGTTCTAACTCTAGTGCCGAATTATTATAACACAATACGTTCTATTGACACTAGTGTCGAACTACTTATCCAAACTAAATGAAGTTGCCAAGAAACTTACATTGATTCCATGGTTTCGAACTATATCTATTAGCCAACAACAGGCTATGCTAAGGTGAGTTATTCCGAACAATCCCCTGAAGGTTAGCGACTACGAGCTGAACAAATCCAAGGGATAAACGCTGATCAATATTTCAGGGTTATACATCATTCTAATGTCAAATAATTTCCAATCCCATATCAAGATATATTTTTAGTCTAAGTTATTATGCTCATAGTAGCCTCTATCAAGTTAACTCGAGCGACATGAACATTTAAGCCATTGATGATTAGCAAATTGCCTAAACTAGATCTTAATTGAAATGGATGAGCACAACTTCTCGATACAGCATGATATTCCATAAATCCAACCTACATTCTTCACTTGCCAAGCACTAAGAGTTAAACTCATTCCTCCAAGTCTCTTTGTCAATCTTTAAATCTTAAGCAGTAATGCTTCCAAGCCGAATGGCACGACTCCGTGAATGATTGCTGAGTGACAAATTCACCTTTTACTTTAGAATCTACCAAATGGTTGTAAACCATTGCCAAGTGGCATTATGGCTAAGGAAAGACTTTGGTTCCGAGCAAGTATAGTTGTCAAGACCCTAAAGGGGGCCTAGTAGGATTACCTAAAATTTCCACAACATGTGTGCACCTATGCTATGAAAACCGCCTTGCAAGTCAGAAATTGCAAGACTCTAAATAATTAATCACTAAGGTTACTGATTTTTTTTTTAAGTAATCAACTTACTGTAGAATACAAATATAAATAACTATGGGTATCCGATATCCCATAGTTCCTCAGAACCGCAGAGAATCGGTATCCCCTACCAAATAATAAGACAGGATATACTAGCATTATAGTAAGATTTAATAAATAAATATTTTCTACAAAGGATGTCTATGTATTATCTAAAAAGTACTCAGCTACTTCTAATACTAATGTACATATCTTCATCTCACACTCAACACTCGAGACATATCCCAATCCCATCGTATGTAAACCTGCAAAGAAAACTAAGGGGGAATGAGCATAAAATAGCTCAGTGAGTTCGTTCCTCACCACTACCGATCAAGCAAGTTTTCATACATTATTATCATACATTATTATCATACATGCAAGCAAGCTATCTACATACATAATGAATGCAAGCGTGATGAATGCAAGCAACACATCCATAGGAGTCCGGAACTATGGAAGGTGTAGAATTACATCGTCCACACTTCGATTATTCCCTCTACTTACCCGCACAGGGCACCTCAGCTTACCCGCATGAGGCTACCTAGGGGCACCACCCCACTAGGCAAAACTCGATTATTACCCTAGCCGAGAAAAGAATTTCAATCCAAATAGGGGGAGTCCGAACTAGGACTATCCACCCTCTAAGGCCCCTCGGGCACAAACATGCGAGTCCTCTCGCAACCAAAAATAACCAAGGCCTTTCAGGCAATATAAAGCGAGTCCTCTCGCTATCAAGTGGAGAACCCATGCTAGCTTTACCTTAACGTTAAAAATACTATTTATAGCTCCACAAGCCCTTACAGCGATCATGCAAAAATTTGTTTAAGGATAGAGAAGCTTTTGCCAAAAATACTTTTCTTAAGATTTTTGCAAGGCTAGCACTCTCCATTCATACCTTTACCAAGTCATAGACATGTGACAAGTAGAACCAGTTATTTGGGTCAGACATTTATATTTATTAACTTAAAAAGGTGATCATATAGATGATGGCATACAAACAGAATAGTCATTCAAACATACAAGCAATAACAAACAACAAAACATCATACAAATAACACGCACAAGCAAGTAGCAGGTCATCAGAACTCCTTCACCTGGATTATTGGTCATTCTCCAAGCCTTTAGGGTTTTCAGGACTCGATATCGAACGCCTAAATCAAAATGGTAAACCTTATAAGTGTTCTGAGAATTTAGACTCCTTAGTCAACTAAAAGTCTATTGTAGTTTATCTAGTTTCCTCTAATATAACCCGAGTATAGTATGTATAGGGTTACCATACTCCATGAGATTAATAATAACTATTTTCTTATATTAGTAAAGTATGAGGCTTCCTTTATGTATTTTGTAATTTTTTTGTTCTGATTCCGATATTTGCGAACTTATAGTCGTTTTTCATCGTTTTCAGACGCATGCTCACACGGTGATGTCCGTTTTGGACATTAAGACCCGTGTTTTATGATATGGGCTAAATTTATTGACATTTTATCTTATTAAAGTTTAATTACTCCTATTGGCTAATTTTATGTTCCATTTTAGCAGTTAATGATTTAATTAGCCATTTAGTCTTATACTTAGGGGCTTTTACTTTGCTATTATTAATTTATGTACTTAATTAAGTATGATTCAATTTAGAAAGTGTATTAGGGTTTACTAATTTAGGATCCTAATTATGATACACACTTCTTCTTTTCTTAGTTTATAATCTATGCTTATGTCATGCTTACATCATCATTTGCTTATGTTATGCTTACATTATCATTTGCTTATGTCATTGTTTATGTCATCTTTTGCTTATGTCATGGCTTATGTCATCATGTGCTTACCTCATCATTTGATTACATAAGCATTACCTCATGCTTAGGTCATATGTACATGTCTTATGTACATTTTGTTTCTTACTTTATACTTATGTACATATGCCTTATACATACATATACTTATACATCTACCTAAATTTATACCGTATTTATACATGTATACCTACTCATATACTTATACGGTTAGATACGTATTTTTATACAAAAATTCGTATGCCTAATCTTTTCCTTAAGAAAAGTTTCCTAATTCCATTCTTTTGTGTTCTTAAGTGTGTAATTGGTGTAGTATAAGTATGTATGGTTAGGTTTTGTTTTAATTTAGGTTATATACATGGAAAATACTCATGTACCATGCTTCTCATGCTTCCCTTCTTTTCGGTTTACCTCACGTACATATTCATTAAGCACATATTCATGTTTTCCTTTCTTCTTATTCATGATTCCTAGATTTCTATACTTAAAGATGGAAACTTTGTTTCCTCTTCTTCAAGACAACACTAAACACATAACTACTTATCTAATCTACCTAATTAACTAACTAATGAATAATATAAAGCAACATAAAACAACTTAAAGACATACCTTTAATTATGTTGAAATTAAGAAGACAAAAAGGAGGAGTGATGAGAGTAAAATGGGAAGGAGAAGCTCACGGCAATGGGGGGTTGTTTTTGTTTTGTTTCTTTTGTTTTATGTTGATTATGGAAGAAGGCAAATGGTGGGGCCTAGAAGGAGAAAATGTGGACGGCAATTGAGAAGAAAAGGAGAAGAAAAAAAATCAAAAAGAAAGAAAAGAAAAGCCATCATTAAGGAAGAGATATTTTCTTTATCTCTTTAATGTAATTTGTTGACTTTTTCAAAGTATTGACTTTAGTCAACTTGTGTTGACTTGGTCAACTTCTCTTAAGTATGCGTAATTTTGTGTACATAATGTAGAGATTAAGGGAAATTAAGGGGAAAATGAAGGAAATGAGAGAAAATGAGGTATTTGATGAATTGATTAATAAACATCGTTAATGAGGTCTTACTTTAGGTCTTTATAGCTCATATATCTCATTTAATAAACTACTTTGGATAACAAATGCAAAAAGTACTAATTTGAGCATTAAAGTTCACTACATATAACCTTATCTTCAACTATAATCCTAACTCTAAGTGAGACTATCTTAATCACATACTTAAGGGATAAATATAATCTATGACTCGTTATCTTAGTTTCTAATGGATTACTTGAGGATCCGAATCATATAAGCATGAATGAGGGTCATCTCTAATCTAATGATTTGACAAAATATGAGCGTTATATGATCAATTAGGCTTTTAGGGTATATCATGGTGAATCAGTGCTTTTATATCCTTAAAGTTATAGTTTTAGGGTTTTTATTACTTTAGGGCACAATCTCTAATGTTTTTACACATTTAGGGTTCCATATCTTCTTACGCGATTAAATCTTCGATTGTCATCTTAGGGTTTTGATGAGGTTCGAGATTTTAGGGTCTTCATATGCGATTAGGGGTTCATTGATGATTTAAGGTTTTTCGTATCCACGTTAGGTTTTGAATTGGGATTTTAATCGGTTTTAAATCTTATTGGCTCCTTTGAGTTCAGGAAATCATCTACAGTTTGGACATTTGTTTCTATACTTAGAAAGCTAAATTCGCGGGGTTTACAATAGTAAACTCAAGCGGCAATGAGATGCCAAATACCTCAAAGATCAAATTCCCGAGCTCCATGCCAAGTGGCATTGTAGCCAAGGAGAGACTTTGGTTCCAAGCAAGTATAGTAAACTCAAGCAACAACGAGATATTGAGTACCTTAGAGATCAAATTCCCAAGCTCTATGCCTATCACGGACTGAGGACTACCTAGTTGTGGCAAACGTTGTATACTGTACAAAGAACCCCTAATTGATTACCCTTGCAATCATGAACTCTTCATACAATATATAAGGCTCTATAACACTAGTTTCCCAAGAACATACAGATTCACATGATATCATCACACAAACATATTTATATAAAATTTAAACCACAAAGCTTACAATACATAATAATTTAGTATATCTAAGTCTATAATACTAGTAAAACATAAGTACATGAGTAAAAATCTACATAAACTATTCTCTCTCAATACATAGGATAGCACGCTCTTGCCCAAGTCCCCAAGCTAACCTATGGCATCCCCTGGCCAGCTTCTATAAACAAGTTATCCTATAGCAAAAGTCTAAGGGGATGTAAGCCTAAGCTTAGTGAGCAAAACCCTCAGCCACACTACAAGCAAGTTATAAATACATTATATTCACGCATATGAATGAATAATCAAACAGAATACCAAACAATACGTATAGTTAACTAGTTCATATACATAACTTAGATTTAACGCCCTCCGAAGTCAAGGTTGAAGTATACACGACACTAATCAGATCTGGGTATTATACTAGAACTTACTTTACTACGAAACTCCATGCTCCATATTTAAATCAAATAAGTCTTTTATTTTCATAAAAGCCAAGTTTTAGTATAATCGTGAGTAGGTTCCCGCAATCCACACTCACCTCTAAACGGAGGCCTCTAGACTTAACCTTTAGCCCGACGGTTGGTACCTCTAACGCCTAATGTTTCCACGGGCTAAGGTAAGGTCATTTTGTATGAGTGTGCCATACAGAACCAATAAATTAACAATAACAACCCCCGAATGGCCTCTCTTTACCTCGTATGATGTGACGGCCGGAATTGTGTCTATGCAATGCATGTACCAGTTTCTTTTTATAAGCCGACTATAATTAAGTTCAAATTATGCTATAACCATCCAATAGTACATACAATCATTTTCTATACTACCATACAACAAACAAGGCATTATCTGTACTTAAGGTAAGTTCACAACTCAACATATAATAATATACACAAGCGTTTCCCGAACCCCACACAATGGTCAATTAACAATAATATTTAAGTCCACTATCTATAATCATGAATAAGCATGGAATCATAAGGTAAATACTCACTTAGCTGTGACGACTCACTCTAGTCATAATAATTTATCAGGAGATCCTCGCTTACCTTGGGATCATCTAATCATTACGATATAATAACGCTAGTAAGTAATTGAATTAACTAGTAACTCTAAATATCTATTTACCAAATTCTACTTAAATTACTATTAACTTTTATCCAGTTAGACTTTATTATTAATCATATGTAACTTTTTCATTATATTTCTAATATTTATGAATTTATAGTCGTTTTTAATCATTTTCGAACGTACGTTCACACGATAATGCCTGTTTTGGACGTTAAGACCCGTGTTTTATGATATGAATTAAATTTATAGAAATTTTAACTATGGAAACTTAATTACTCTTGTTGCTTATATTTATATCCTTTATTTATACTTAATGATTTAGTTAACCCTTAAATTCTTATACTTAGAGAATTTTACTTTTTTATTACTAATTCATGTACTTAATTAAGTATAATCCAATTTAGGAAGTGTATTAGGGTTTACTAATTTATGTACCTAATTATTATGCACTCTTCTTATTTCTTATTTTATAAACTTATGCTTATGTCATCGCTTACATCATCAATCACTTATGTCATCGCTTATATCATGGCTTATGTCATCTTTTAATTACATCACTGCTTACCTCATAATTTAATTACATATGCCTTACCTTATGCTTATATCATATCTATAAGTCTTATGTACACTTCACATAAACTACTATATACTTATACTCTTACTATACTTATATGTAATCTAGTATACTTATACATATACTTATACTTATATCGTATTTATACTTGTACATATACTCATATACCTATACGGTCATATACGTATTTTTGTACAAATTTCGTATGCCAAATTTTCCTCTTAAGAAAACCTTCCTAATTTCATTCTTTTGTGTTTTTAAGTGTGTATTTAGTATAGTATAGGTATGTATAGTTAGGATTTGTCTTAGTTTAGGTTATGTACAAAGTAAATACTTATGTACAAAGATCTCCATACTTATATTCTTCTTGTATATCCTTATGTATATATACTTAAGGGCATATACATATGTATTCCTTTCCTCTTCATCATGATTCCTATTCTTCTACACTTAAAGGTGAAAACTTTATGCCTTATTCTACATGATCACACATAATATATATCTACTTATCTAATCTACCTCATTACCTAACTAATAAGTAGTATAAAGCAAAATATAATAACATGATCACATACCTTAATTTGTGTTTGAATTATGGAGACAATATGTAAAGTTTTGAAAGTGAAAGGGGAAAGGAAGTGTCACAACAATGGAGGTGGGGTTTGCTTTGTTTCTTTTTGTTTTGTTTTGCTTTTAGAATGAAGAAGATAGTTGGGTCTAGAAGAAAAGAAGTGGATGGCAATTAAGGAGGAGAAGGGAAAAGAAAAGCTAAAAGAAAAGAAAAGAAATCATGAGATGGATAGATATTTTCTTATGCATTAGTGTCTTTTGTTGACTTTTCTAATTGTTGACTTTAGTCAACATGTGTTGACTTTGTCAACCTTTTAACTATGGTCAACATGTGTTGACTTGGTCAACTTTCCATAAGTATATGCCATTTTATATACATAATGTAGTAATTGAGGAAAATTAAGGGAAAAATTAAGGAAATGAAAGGAAATGAGGCATTTGGTGAATTGATTAGTAAAAATAAATGATGAGGTTTTACTTTAGGTATTTATAGCCTATATACATTATTTGGTAAGCTACTTAGTATAACTAGTATGAAAAACATTAATTAGGGTGTTAATGTTCACTACATTTAACCTAAGCTTCAACTATACCCCTAACTCTAAGTAATACTATCTTAATCATATACTTAGGAGATAAATGTAATATATGGTTCATTATCTTAGTTTCTAAAGGATTACTTAAGGATTCTAAATATATATGCATGATTGAAAATCATCTCTAATCTTTCGCTAATGATTTGGCAAAGTATAAAGGTTATATTATCAATTAAGGTTTTAGGATATATCATGGTGAATTAATGCTCGTATGTCTTTAAGGTTATCATTTTAGGGTTTTTATCACTTTTGAATGAAATCTTTAGTGTTTACATATATTTAGGGTAGAAAAGTTTCATACGCGATTGATTAGTTCTTTTAGGGTTTTCACTTTCATTAGCCTTATTAACTCCTAAATTATCTAACATACTTGAGTCTATTTTAAAAGCTAGATCAAAAATTTTAGGGGCTTACAATGCTGAGTGGTATTGTGGCTAAGGAGAGACTTTGGTTCCAAGTAAGTACAGTAAACTCAAGCAGCAACGAGATTTAGAGTACTTTAGAGATCAAATTCCCAAGCTCTATGCTAAGTGGCATTGTAGCCAAGGCGAGACTTTAGTTCTAAGCAAGTACAGTAAACTCAAGTGGCAACGAAATGCCGAGTACCTTAGAGATCAAATTCCTGAGCTCCATGCCAAATGGCCAAGGAGCACTCTTCATTGAAATGTTGAGCAGCCAAGAGACATTGTGCTGAGATGCTTTGGCTGAGAGCACTTTTCATCAAAATGTCGAGCAATCAAGAGACATTATGCCAAGAAGCTTTAGCCAAGCGATTCACTTGTCGAGCTACTGAATTAAAGTGTAGAAGAAAGCTACTCTTTTCTAAGTTGCCTAGTGTTATTAGTGCATTATTGTCGAACTAGTTGTTACACCCCGAAGCAGCAGAGTCATAACAACCCCGCCCTGTAAACCATTATAAGTTAGGAGTTGGCTTTACAACCGCTATGCTAGACCTGATCTACACAAGACGTTCACAACTAACCCGCTTTGAAGTAAACATTTTGTAATTTAAATAAATCATTTACCTAAGAAAGTGAGAAAATATATATATACACTATAATTCAGTTATTATAATTAACATCTACAATGTTTCACCGTTATATATTTCCTAGTTATTACATTATTAAAAAATGAAAAATTCTAAAATAAAAGCTTAAACCTTAAAAATAAATGTTTGTTCTTCAAATGTTTTTCCTCACTCCCTAGGATCCAACAATTGTTAGCTTCAGAGTAATTGTAAGCCGCTTCTTAGCCAGCACTTGTACAATGTCTATAGAGCACCTGTATAATGTCTATAGAGCACCTGTATAACGTCTATAGGGATGTGAGCAACTACAGATTAGTAAGTTAGGATGGAGGACTTAAAACTATACCATAAACATAACAAGGTTATCAACCAATTTATTAGGTGCAATGCATGTTCAAGCAAGTGCCATTACACGACGTTGTCTGGCTCTAAGATTAGAAAAATTGTGCTCGCTCTAATCCGAGTTGAGGAGTTGCCGTTAATGCAATAACTCACGACCAAACCTAGGCTTGTGCAATGGAGACACCGCTCCTCCCGCAATTACCTTCGAACCATTGACTTTACCTTCGCCGCAACCTCCTCTCCTATCACTTAGTTCGACTAGGGATAAAAAAAAGAACCATTATGCAATCTTACACTATCCCATTCGAAGGGGTCGGTATTTGGCCGGAAAATCCTAGGTTTCCCCTAATGGGTTGCCATGCAAGTTCGATTATAATTACAGGTCATATATTTGATTAAGTTCAGTTTAGAGTGATCAATCATTTCATACAAATCATACAATACAAGTCAGAACAACAACCAGAATCATAGCATCACTCATAATCAAACACATACACACAACCAACTATTTAACAAGTACAACAAAGTATAATCTCAAGCCTCTAAAATATAGCAACGTATTAATCCCAACTTACCTGAACTCTTCGCTCACTCACTCGATGTCTAACTCGCTCAGGCCATCGCCAATCATCTCTATAGTACAAACGTGATTTCAGCTTTTCATATAACTATTATAGGTTGGTTTCATCATATAATGCTTATTGTTATCTTTTGTTTGGGGTTCAACATACCTAATTATCTTGGTCTTAAGTCTTTTACAATTCATCTTGAATCGTGTTAAGTTCTGTTTCAGTTTTCGCATCGATTTCTAAACTAGATTTTTAACTCAATTTTTGGTTAAAGATTTATATGTACATCTTAAGAAATCATTCTGACCCATAATGTAAATTAATTGCATTATCTTCGGATATTCTAAATATCATCATTACCCCTAGTCAGTATTTTATTTCATTCGGTATACTTAAATTCTTATTAGTGTATTGAATTTACTTCTGATATGATAAATTTTTACATTTTTCATATAATTACATAAATTTAAGTTTTCTATCAGATTTATTGTATATTTCTATTATTATCATAATATCAATTTTTATTCTAATATCTTCTATTTATTATATTTTTAATAATTGTGTATTATGTACTATTACTTATTATGTACATAATACACATCTAATATTTTTATTACTCTAATTACCATCTCCAAACATCAATTATCATTTCAAAATGTTTAAATTCATCCTAAGTCAAATTTTACACCTAATTACCTTAATTTACAAAATTAACTTAAAATTTACTATTTTTCCCTATTACTTATTTATTACATAATTAACCTAATAATTACATCTAACACCCTAAATACTATAAGTATCATACTTCATCAAATTTCAACATCCTAAAACATGTAATTATTTACTAAATCAGTAATTAACCATAAATTACCCATTTTATGTCTCATTTTAAGGCTTAAAAACTATCTAAAAGTTTCAAAAATTAATTTTTGAAAACGGGCCTCATAGCACTGTTCTATATCATCTAAGTAATCTACAAAAAAATTTTGAGCTCAAAACTACACTTCTAAGGTCATTTATTTCTAAACCGAAACATATTCAATTTTGCATAATTTCTTAAGGACCATATATCACAGGACATATGTTCATCAAAATAATATTTTTCCTAAAAACTACATACAAAAATATTCTAGAATAACAAAATTCATAATTTTCTAAGAATATTTACTATTTTTACAAAATTACACAAAATCAGGTTGGAAATCGAACTCACCGATTTGAGTGGCTCTGGCCACCATTGATGGCCATGGGTGTATCGGCCCACCTGGGCGTTGCCACCACCATGTGGTGGTGGTGGCCGTCCACTCCCAATTGCTCGTCGGGTCTAGGTTCTCCTTACAAGCCCCAATTGCATAAATTTTTGCTAATTTTTTGTAAAACACTAATTTTTTTATCAATTTCACCTCTCTCTATTTTTCTAAACTTCCTGACATCCAAAATGAGCTTTTGAAAAATTTGGAGTATTTATAGAGCTTTAGGGAAATTATTGTGCATTAATTTGATTAGACAATTGCTTTATCTTCTTCTAATTTGACTTTTGTGTTATTCTAATTTAATTGGCTAATTTTTTTTCTTATTTTCCCCAACTACCACAACCTAAATTTGGATCATTCCTTATCTTTTTCTGATTTTTCTTTATTTTTCCTTAATTAATTATGAATTTTCTTTAATTATTTAGTATTATTTTAACTCATTTCGCATATTTTAAGTAATTACGTGTATTTTTACCTACATGTAAATTCATATATAGTAAAAATAAATATTCCTAAATATTATTTAGGTCATTCTATGATTTTTCGTATATATATAATTTATCTCTAGCGATTCATTAATTATCGAAATGCATTTTACATATTTTCGATAAATAACGAGTTATATACTTAAAATTTGAAATTTTTTTATTCTTTTATTTTATTACTTATTTTCTTAAATTCGAACTTACGGGATCATTTTTACTAATATTTTTGGTTTTATAATTTAGGCTTAATCGAATCTTTCAACCGATTAAAATCCTAAATGACTGGTTATGGGGCTTACACTAGTGATTGGCTAATGTGCCGTAATAAATTAAGATATTCATCACATGACCGAGCTAAAAATTGATTGTACTGAACTGTTTCTTTAACAACTACAAACTTCGATCAGATCAAAGTTCCATGCTAAACCATCCTCTTTTATATTCATCAAGCTGCTGTAAAAATACAAATAGTAGAGTGCCTACTTGTGTATTTTAAGCTTTTCAGTGGCCAATCTCGACACTAGTGCATCCTGAACATGTTAAGCTTCTATGCTCTGAGCTTTTAAGCAATTGAATATTTGGCTTATGTTAGAAATATCTTGGTGGTCAACATTCAGAATGTCTCGACCTTCCATGGCCAAGCAGTCCACATGCCTAGCAAGATTTTTTTAGAATCTACATTAGCAAGTCTTGTCAAGTAAGTGCCTATTGAGCTTAGGCAAGCCTAAGGACACATGACTTTCATGGTCCAAAATTATCCATATCATATACAAGGACCATTTTATATGACTTTCACGGTCCAAAATGAGCTCACGTGACCTCTAGAGGCCCACTTGCACATCAACTCACATTGATGGAAGATGAGTAAAATCTCTTTGTTATTATTTATGAATCATTCAATTATTTATTTTTATGATATTGCTTTATGTTGTGTAACGTGTCAATTAATTGATGATGTTCATACTTGATTCACACACAGTATATTATTTATCTATGTGATGCTCCAATGGGAGTTCAAAGATGGGTTAGGCTTAGAGAAACGCCCTCAATTTTTAGCCTACACAAAGTATGACTTGCTAACGAGCTACTCCTGAATAGCTATAAGCCCTACATATTACGAGTGACAAGTAAATCATAAAGTGCTAATTCTTAGATCCTATACTTTAATGGACCAGAGGCTAGTTAGCCTATTTTACGACTTAGCACAAGTTATGCTTAACTTGGGCGACTTTCATGTTTTCCTTGCCTCTTTAGGCATACTTGTGGCCTTCACCTTTTTAGGCCCTCTCGCTTTCCTTTTCAAGTGCTTTGGCCTCTTTAGGCCTTCATCTCTTCAAGCTCTCTCGCCTCTTTAGGCTCTTCGGCCTCCTTAGGCCCTTACCTTTCTAGGCCCTTCGCCTTCTTAAGCACTCTAGCCTCTTCAGGCTCTCTTACCTCCTCAGGCACTTTAACCTCTTCAGGCTTTCTGGCCTCTTTATGCCTTCACCTTTTTAAGCATACCAATATTTATAGATACTCCGGTTACTCCGGCTTTTTGCCTTTTCAAGCCCTTGCTTCTTCAAGCACTATAGCTTCTACTTCTTCAAGCACTCTAGCCTCTTTAGGTTGTGATTACAAATCTTTCCACAAATCCCACGATCTTAACCTCCCTAGATACTTGCTTTTTTTACTTTGTCACTAAAGAGAGTGAGGGGCAAGTGTTGATAGGCATTTTTCAATAATTATTATGTAGGCTTATATCCATCGGCCTGATACTTAAGCCCGATCCAATAATCCAGTCCAGAAACAATCTCCATTGACATACTATAAATACTAAGTAAGACCCTAGGTAAGTAAACCCTCTTCTTCATTCTCTCATTGCCATAACCATTCAACAATTTTACTCTTATCACAAGATGGCTAACTTAAGCATTAGAGTAACCGCACTGGAACACCCTTTAGCACCCTCCTAAACCGTTTTCTCGTGTTGTAAGTGTTCATGTACTGAAACAAGAATCACCCGTCAACACCTATCTACAAATCTTCCTTCCCTATCATCTGGATAATTATCCACCAAAGAGCATTGATGCAAGCGAGTTTTTCCCATTGCTCCATTGTGCTATCTATTGAACTACTTGAAGCACATGCTAAATTGTTCCTTTTTTTAGGGGGGGAGAAGTAGCCTTGAACTCAATTACCTCAAAATCCGAAAGTACAAGTTGATGAATGATGTTTTGAACCATACTTAATTGAAGCTATACAAGAGAATCAAGAACTAAATGAAAAATTGGAAGGTAAGACGCTAAAAGCAAATGAGAACTTTGAAAGTAGATATGGATGAGAATAGAGTGAAGAAATTTTTATCAGTATGGAAAAATCCTTTATATATGAACAATTTCTCCTCGTAACCTTAACACGCTTCTGATGGGAATGCAGTACTAATTAGATGATTAAGGATGTATTCATGACATGTGTTATGAGTTAGAAATCTAACAGTTATTGTATTATTGACAATTAGTAGCCCCTATAGCATAATGATGGCTAAGATGATAACTATCAAGTTTGCTACCACAAAAGAGTGAATGGGCAGGAAAATTAAAAGGCTACAACCTTTTGTTTAGGATACGATTCGTCACATTTCAAAATAAAAATCAACCCTTCCCACATCACTTAGTATATTGAAAACTCATTTTGGTCTTAACCATCCAATCGCTTAAATTAAGTATTAAGCTTTGTTTACTCCCATAGTTGAGTTCTCAACTACGGAAGTTGAGGGGCAAATGTTGATAGTTAGATTTCACCCTAAATTATTACTCAGCCATTCAAGTGATAAGAAGATGAGTAATTCTATTCTCAGCTAATGCTGACTAAGACTCAATCAACTTGATAAGCCTTAAAGCCTAGCTTGTTAATATGTCCTATTTGAACATAGGAAAGTGGTGCAAATGGTTATGATCTGGTATGATCTCATTACATAACTACCCACTACTTCCATATTTTAGGCATATGCTTGATTACAAGATTTGCACATGGCCTACTACCAATTATTAACTGCTATTTCAAACAACTGATGTTCGCCTATAAATACGAAGAGAGAGTATTGTAAGAACTCTCTTAAGACGTTCAATTCTTTATTCAGTCACTTATTTCTCTCTCAAACACTTATTCACTTAAACATCAAAGTGGCTATACCAGACTAACTTCGATACCATTTAACCTTTTATATTTTTTTAGGAATAAAGTCTTACCCTAAAATCATCCGACAACAAGTTCATCCCTACATGTAATGACACATTCACTTGCTCTCTAGTTATTGTATCCTTGCCATCTTCCTCATATCATAAACTTGCTGACTTAAGCATTAGAGTAGTCATACATGGTGTTTTGTTCTAATGTGTTTAGGAGTTGAGTTAATCACTAGGGTGTAGTAACAGTAGGTCCTTTAAGATATTAAAGAATGAAGGAATGGATAAGTCAACAAACACAGTAGCTTTCGTAAAGCTACTTAAAGGATATAACGCACCAACAAACATAACACAACTTAGTATTTCACCTGATATGATGCACAAGCTAATATTAAGGTTCACTAGCTACTAATCTAAAGTTACTTGACAAGATTAGATAAGAGTGTGAGAAAGGGAAGTACTCAAAGAAGGACATCTCGCAATAACAAAATATTCATTAACTTGTAAAGTGAGAAAGATGATTGCGGCTATAGTATAAGGGACTATTTATAGTAAGTCTATTAAGGCAAGAATACAATAATGGAAAATTACCTAAAGGACAATGTAAGAAATTCCTAGTATATACGAAAAGAGTAAATGAGACAAAAGACAAAAAGAAAGATAGTACAAATGTTAGAAAAGTAGAGGACAAGTGGTAGCTTATCAATGGGTTTGTGTTTTGGGATCTTGGGGAGCTATGGCTAAGCTGAGTTGATGTTAGGGCTACTATTGATAAACTATAGTTAGAGCTGCCAAAGTGATTGAATAACGCTGTAGTTTAGTAGGCTAGAAGAGTAGAGCTCAATGTATAGTGTCCTTGGACTTGACACTCTGCAGTAAGTTGATCTCGACACTCGACAGGTCAGCAACTAGGAAGGAGTTTGAACATAGCAAAGTATGTTCGAGCTGTATTCTTAAAGAGTTCTTCCATAGCTCTTCCGTCTACTAAAGTTTATCCTTGGTAAGCTAATAAGAGAGAATCCTCCTTGTAAGGGATTGTAGGCCTTAAAGGTAGGCACAAGTAAGAGGTCCGAAGGTCGATAATCCATCATGTTCTATAGGCTTTAGGGCCATCGATCAAGTCTTAAATCTTAATTTCTATCAACAAATATCTTAAGACAATACATAATGTTTACCGAATCTCTATGCAATGCATTTATTGTAATCTAAAGATGGAAATATAGGAAATGGATCTTTTAAATATACATTCTCTCAATTTCTTCCAATTTGTCACCTTAAAATGTTGTTATGTGTAATCAACTATTAAAATTATAAGCAAGAAGATTGTTGATAGTGGATTTTCATCCTATTAGTTGGATGTTTGACATTGTACCAACCTATCCTAAATGAGACAAGGATCAGCTAAGGATAATGCCTTCAGCTTAGTCTTGTTTTAGCTGGCCACTTAGTTGATACTACTGGATTAACAATTCGACAGCCAACCTCTTGTTACAGCTTCTACAACTCGATATCACTCTTTCGATCAATACCTCTTAAGGCCTAATAGTTAAGGCTTGGTCCCAGAAGATTTAAATATTCAAATGTAAATGCGAATAGTTCTGTGTTATTTAGATAGTAACTATCCAACTGCCCAACTCTTCCATGTTCTACACATGGCTAAAGTTAGGACACACCACATATTACTAGCAATTCAACTATCTTCCACAATGGTTACTAAACAAAAGCTTATAAATATGGGAACACAATCCCTATAAGAACTCTTTATGTACTTTACTCACCTTTGTTCATTTTACATGTTTAAAACCCATATCTAAGTTTCAAAACAATAATTTATACATTTAATGGCATTTATAGATTTTGTAAATGTTACTAAATGTTGGTTACTTTAATAACGTTTAAATGTTACATAAAACATATTATTAGTAACATTTGTAGCTAAAGTTGAAATATGAAAACATATAATTTGATTCGTAATGCTTTTTTAAAGTAAATGCTACAAAACTCATAAGGTTTTCCTATCAACACTCAATTCTTAAAAAAAAAAAAAAAAAAGTCATAACTACTCTAAAATTATTTGCTAGTTTATAAAATATAATAATACTATTAATAGAACTAAAAATTTGATATAAAAAAGTAGTTTAGAAATAAAATCCATGATCACAAATTATGTAGATTTTATGATTGCAAGTTCATTACATTTTTTTTTTCTTGATTGAATCTCATAATCCTCAACCAATTTTCTTTGTTTGCTCCATTTTATTGCTCTAAATTGTCTATCTATGACCAATAAGAAATTTCTTATCGATTTATTTTACGTCATTGGAGATTATCCATAATCATATCATGTAAAAGTTTGACAATTTTTGTTTTGTCTTTTTCTAGATAATGTATTTTTTCTAAATGTATATTCTCTTCAAATTTTTCATAATCAATAGAAAAAAATATAACATGGATCTTTTTTCTAAGACTTAACTCTACATTATTTTTTCATGGAAGTTAAAGTCATCATTAATGGTGAAATTTTCTTTTGATTCTTCTACGATGAGAGTTATTCAAATGTTATGATCTCATGTTTTCGATTAATTTAAAGGACTTTCTTAGTGATTTATAAAGTTTAGATATTTCTTTTTGTGGCAAAATTCAGATAATTAATACATAATGATTAAAAATTTAGTTAATATTATCAACATTAATCAAATTAATAGAACATCGGTCTTCATATTTTGAGAATAATAAAATTTCGATATCAATAAAAAAATAATAATAAACCAATACCTTTATTTTTCACTCAAAATGAAAACCGCTAAAACAAGAAAAAGCTCAATCTTCTACTCTAGTTATTTATATTATTAAAGTCTTTAGATGTTTATGTAACGGTTATGTAACTGTTTTCTTTTAAATTACTATTTAATCCTTTAATTAAAATTTTATTGCTAAAAAACCAACAACAAAATCAATATATTAAAATTATAAATATTTTATAATATGGGTAAAATTATAGTACATGTGGTTTATTCTCTTTCCACGTACGTGGGAGAGAAGTAGATGGAAACAGCCTTACATAATTGAGTGAAAAATAAAGATTTTATAGTATGGGTAACGACAGAACGTGGAGAGTATCATGCTTCACTGGTTGTATTTTCACTCCTTCATAAAAATTGTCCATGCTTGTTTGCAGAGTCTTCACCTTTGCATCTATCAATCCGTTAACTGTGAATTGATGGTCCAAACCTGCATGCAATGGCATCTTCTAGCACCTCCTATGATTGATCAACACTTCAGTCGTTGTACTTCCACTCCTCTACGAAAATTGCCCACGCTTGATCGCATTGAGTCTTCACCTTTGCCTCTATCAATCCATCAACTACGATTTGACGGTCTAAACATGCCTCCAACGGCATCTTCTGGCACTTCCCCATGATTGATCGACTGGTTTGTTCCAGTTGGTTCGCCATCTATCTTTTTCGTTAAAACAAATAGCACGACTGGAGGACTGTTGGGGTTTATGAATAATGGAGAGAGAGAATGAGGAAACTAGGTGAAGGAAACTAATGCTACAAAGAGGTAATGTATAAATAATGTCCTTACTCAAGGAGAATTTAGGTCGTAGTTCATTGGTTGGTAATCTCTTTTTCTCTCTTTCTCCGTCTCTGCCTGTGTTTGTGTTTAGTCATTTCAGTTATCTCTACGTGTTTTTTTTTTTTTGTCTATCAACTCAAATGGAGAGCAATATGATGCAATGGATGACAACTAAGGTTCCAACAATGAGAAGAGATATGCTGTTGACTTTCAGTTTGAAATTCCCAAATAGTAATTGATGGCACTGCCACAATGTTTATGTGAATGTACACTTGTTGATGAATTGTCTTTTGCAATGATTGCCAGGAATGCTTTGTAATTTTTTTTAATCCTTTTGCTTTCTCAAAAGTTGTAGATATATGCCTTGATTCTATTTATTTAACATTTGTAATTGGAGTTGTTTATCTTCGAGTATTATTTGTGTAGCAACAACTTTACAGTTTCGATATTAAAATAGCTTTGTGCATCGCCACTTAAATCACAAGTTTGTTTCGTAACTATATATTACATGTTCTCCATTTAATATAATTTAATGTAATACTCTGCAAAATTAAACTATGTCATGCTAAGCAGAGTAGATGGTAAGTTGTATGATCTTCAACATAGCAGGAGAGACATTTCTTATGAATTTTTTACGAAATCTTTTTCCTTTTTTTTTTTTTTATCTTTTTGAGTGGGATTTAAATATTCTCATTCGCCAAGGAGAAGAACCAGGAGATACAATTTACGCTGCAGTGTTCATGAACAATCGAGCTTAGGAGGCACAAAGTGATACATGGAGACACTGATTTTCCTGAAGTTTATGATCGTCGATAAGAACACCGGCCAATCCAAAGCCTATAATCTCATGATAGCTTCATTTTCTCGAGTTGTTTTAAGGTACCAGTAAATTTTATTTGTTGTTGATTGAATAGAACAATAAAGATTTTAGTGAATTTTGCTATTATATGATATTCCATTTAACAAAATTTTTAGAAATTTTCTATATAAAAGCTGTATAAAATAGAAAATTGTAACAATTGAAGAGTCCAAGATTGTTCAATCAGGTAATAGGTGAAATTATAAGAATGGATAGAGTTTGTATCATCTGATGAGTACTTAACATTTTGCATTTATTCATTTATTTTATTTCATTTAGAGGACTTAAAGTATCCTCCAATAATATGAATTCAAAAACACGTCTCGAAAATAATGAAATGAACTTAGTTTGCTCAAAACAGAAAAACGAATGGGAAAATTATTATATGGTTGTTGTTGTTGACGTAAAGATCATCTTAATGGTTTTGCTTGCAGATCAGATCACCTTATTTTCATAATATCATATGCATCACTCTGCAGCTTTAATTTCATAATATCTATGTTATCTATTTAAACCAACGTTAAATATTATTTAACAGAAAAATTAATATTAAAATAATATTATGAAATCACATATAACTTATATCATTAGTAAAACTATCTTTTCTTATAATATTCATATCTAATCTCTTTCTTTTACTTTTACTCTCTCTAAAACTGTATTCCACTTTTTTCTCTCTCCTTTTTTTCTCTCTATCACTTTCTTATTTCTTTTCTTTTACAATTTTCAATAAAACCACTTTTGAAAGAAATCGTTATAAATTATATAGATAAATTAGAAGTGAAACTTGTAATAGTAAATACAAAATATTTTACTATAAGTTTAAAATAAATATATATATATATATTTATTTATTATATAAAAAAAAATTACACACACAACACGAGAGAACCTACAGTTAACCTTATTTTATTCACCAATACCATTACTCTCCTCCTCTGCATCTGTCTCTCCATTATGGCCGTGAACAACTCTGTCAATTGTAGGTAACGTGGTAATGGCAACGACAATGGCACCGGCATCAACACTGGTATGTCCTCCTCTCCCTATCTCTCTCTCGCCATCTCGTTGTCTCTCGATCTCTTTTGATATCTTTGTGCTCTATCTATTATAGGTTAATAATGATCAAAACCTCGTTTGGGATAAAGAAATTGCATCATACGCAATAAAGCAAATCAATTTCATTTCTACAATTGTTAAACGAACAGATATTTTATTATTTATCAATGTGCATTTTCGTGCTCTAGTGTGGTTTTCCTGCGGTACCATTCATATTGTTAGTAAACACTAACATCGGATACGGCACCAACAATCACATACACGGTCTATATCTGAATGAAAATGCAAAAGACCCGTTAACATTGTTTTGTGTGACTGTTTCCATACCAGATTTAGATTAGGCGTATATAGTTTTTTCGAGGTTTTTCATGTTTCAAGTCAATGGGTAAGGGTTTCAAAATGCCCAATGTAAATATATGGTGATTCGGTGAATATAATAGATATAATATAGACGAATGGAGCATAAATGGGGGGTTTATGGTCATAATTCATCGAACAGCTTTAAGTGTAGTATCATTTGGAATTTGAACTCTATTTAAATGATCAAGTATGACCAATAACGTGTGTACTTTGCATAAGGTGGATTGTTACTGTTGAGGCTTTTGATTCCTCCGCGACCTTCATTTTTTCTTTTTCTTTCCCCTTCATTTTCATATAGGTTCTCTTATCTTTATCACTTTAAGTAAATTAGATAAAATGTCTAAAGTTATACAAATAAATTAAATAAAATGTGCAAAGTTATACAAATTGATGATGCTTACTAAATAAAAATAAATTCATCATTTTGAGAGAATCTTGAGACTAATAGAGGATGCTATACAAATTCCAATTGCAAGTAAATATGACATGAGAACATTTCAGCCAGTTGAATGCAAATTACATACCAAACTTGACATTATATATATATATATATAAAAGGAATTTCTTTCTCTATTATCCCACACACTTACGTATTTAAAGAGAGTAATAGGGGTGAATCAAACAAAGTTCTCATAACATTGTAACCCTTTCCTGTAAAGGTTCAAAAGAAGCAGCTTGCTACTCCAAGAAGCAATGATCATTGTAGTCAAATTAGCTACCCAAAGCTCCGGGAAGTTAACTATACTGATTCTGCAAAATTAGATAGAAGATTTTAAGTCAATCTTTTCCAAACTTTCTTTGGAAAAATATAGCCAGCTTTACGTTAAGGCTTGAATAGCATTTCTTCTTTTGTTGGGAAACAGAAGGCCTAGTAGTGATAAAAGAAACTAAGACTTATTAATGTTGTCTTTTCAGGAAATATATCATGACTTTCTTGTATAATATAAATTCCCACTAAGATGATGCTTACTCCTCGAGAACTGGGATGAGTATGTAAGCTTTTTGTAATAGACATACATTTCTCCACCACTTTCTAATTTAATAAACAAATTATCCTGTATTTTTAATTTGCAGGGATATATATATAGATTAGAAGACACAGTTACATTTCAATTCATGCCTTATGGTGATGTTCTGTCTTTAATACACATTTTTCCTACTACTACATTTACTTTAGAGATTTGGCTATGTAGATCAAAATAATATAATTATAGACAAAGGATACTTGTAATTATACAAAATATATAGATAAGTCTCATGTAAAATATACAGATTATAAAGTCAGCATCGTACTGTTGCCTTTTGCAGCATTTGGTTATAGATACCTTTCATCAATATATTATATACTGGATAGATCGATGAATCCTCTTCAGACATTTGTTATGACATCTAAATGTGAAAGATCGAAGCATGGAAGTATGTAATATTTCGATTTTATAGTCTTTGAATTACTGTATGGTTCACTTATTAATGAAATCCTCTCACAATACAGTAAATCGAGAGATACGCCCACAATGTATATGTAACTTGTGCACATTAAATCCCTTTTGCATTCTACTGTAATAGGCTACTCAGCCTAATTACTTCATCAGTTGTCAGATATTCTTTAGGTGACTAAAATCATTTGGTTATTTAACATTTGATAAATTTTGATTAGCACAAAATAAACACCATTATACTGCATGTTGCATCAAATTGAAGCATACACTATCACATAAATATCTGAGTTCAAACAAGGATCTCATCAGAACTTGTGTACAACAACCATTTGTTTTCCGCTAAGAATAAGCAGAAGCTTATTAATCAGCAGTGTCGACCCTAGTTGTGCAGGGCCTTTCTAATTTGCAGTGAAGTTGAACTTCCAGTAATGGAAGTAAGACCAAGACCCTGATATTACCTATCTGTAAATCCGCACTTGGAAATTTTCTATTTGGTGATTTGCTATCCCAGTATGATGAGATGGTTAGAATTATAAAAACTCAAACAAGAAAGAGCTTTGAGAATCGTGGTGTGCAACTTAACGTAACTAATCAATGATTCTTTCGAGAAATTCAAAAATTTTTTTAGGTAAAGTAAGTGATCAATGATTTACTATTTTGTAAATATCTCAAGCCCTATTCACACATTTATTCTCTAGAATATCGCTAAAGTTTGATCCAAAGACTTTGGTGCTTGTGACAATGGTAATGATGTTCCTTTCTGTCTCAACCAAAAGGAACTATGGAGCACTAGTCTGTTTTTTCTACCATAGGTAGTGTGCACTATGAAAAATTGATAAGCTTATTTCAAAAGGAGATTGCTGATTGCTTATTTACCACAGGTAGTTCAAAATGTCATATTTCGAAAGGAGATTGGCCTGCCTGATATAAAAAAAAAAAAAAACCCTGCAATTGGAATTTGTACAACATCCTCTTGCTTGATTATGTAAAAATGATTCATTTTTTGCGTATGAGAAGTAACTCTCTTTATTCTCATACTCCATTTATTTAACTCCATATTTTTCTTTCATTTTAACTGTTTATTTTATATGTACTATCACTTTCATTTATGCAATTGCGAAAGTTCTTAAACTATAAAATTCCAAGTCAAATCAAATTCGTTTATAATTGTATGTACAATTGTCTTACCGGGTGTGAAAATATCTAGGTACAATTGGTTGATCAAATTTTGTTGCTATTGGAAATGATGAAAACATTCCAAACGCATTTAACAAGCGATTATGCATCAGATGTGTGCCAAAGATTGTTGCAATTTTTATGTCGGTGAAAACATTTGAGATAATCATTACGATATTTTAAACCCAAAAGTGGTTATTGAAGAGTTGGATAGGGTTGAGGAGTTCTTGAAATGAGTTAGCTTTATTTTTCTTCATGGTTGCTCGTAAGTGATGCTTTTTTGAAATTCTTTTGATCTCAGTCAATGCTATTGAACTATGCATATGAAGAACGTGGACTTCTAGAATACTAAAATTTATTTTAGTTGTATTGGTTTCATGGAAATGATATACAATAAGGATTATAATACTGATGGAAAACAATAGAAGGAAAATCAAATTCTACTATAGAAGAAATATTGTCTAGATATATTATATAATCGGATTTTGTAACGCCTTGGAATCTAGAATGCCATAATTCTATCATGTATCATAATTCTGTCGTGTATCGATCCTAAAGTTAAACACGTTAAGGTATACTAGAACCCATTTACCTGTTATAAATCACAATTTCCCATAAATCTACTAACTCATAATCGACGACCTCAAATATGTTACTGGAGTGAGATGTCAACCACTCAAACTCCACAACCAAGTGCAATAACATAATCGAAAACTGTCATAACTTCACAACTTAAATCATGAAAGAATTCTAAATCATAAATTAGAGCTCATAGCTCCCACAATGATTAAACCACTAAATTTAGCAATAGAAGTCATAAATGACTTCATAACCACACAAGTCTTGTAAATAAGCAATTACAACGAAAATAAACATAAATCCTCAAGTCCATCCCTACAATTAATCTATAACACTCCAGCTTTATCATCATAATAGTAATAATCTCTCTTCTCATCGAAGTAAAGCTAGTCATCTAAAATCCTCAATATAAATCTCTTCGTCTATCTTATAACCTGTCCTTGAAACTAAAAATAATAATTCCCATAGAATGAGCCAATGCCTAGTACAGGATACTATATACGTGCACATGAGACATAAGAATCAGTTAAGCATACACATACGAATACCGCTATTAATACAATAAGCAATAGTCTTAATCTTTCATTTAGGCTCACAAACAACACAGTCCTATCTTCTTGAGACTTAAAGTAACTCATGATCCTTAACATGCAATATATAAATAATACATAGTATTGGTGTTAGGTACACCCTAAAATCTAAGTGCCATAAATAATCTTAGATCTACCTACGTTATTTTAGTATGGGACTCTATAAAGGACAGCATCGTGCAAAAATCACCAAGTGCCTCAATAGCACCATTGGACCCGATTAGTGGTGTCGCAACCTGAGAGGGCTAGTCATAACAATCGCCGTATACCGTACAAAGGATTGTAAATTGAGTTCCCTTACAATCGATGACCTTTTTATACAATACACAAGGCTACAACTACTACTAACTACCAAGAGTGCGCAAGCTTAAACAATATCATTTCATGACAAATAATAATATCGTAAAACATAACACATAATTTATGTGTATAAAAATTTACAGATATAGAGTTTAAAACATGTCTAAAGTCAGGCTAATATAAAAATTACATATTCAAATCTACATTTAATCAAAAGTACTCTCTATCCTCAAATAGCTCCTACATTAACCCTGTAGAGAAAGCTAACCTCAAGCATACGACGGCCTGACTCCACGTATAAGTCGGCCTACAAGAGAAGTCTACGAGGGTATAAGCTTACTAGCTTAGTGAGATATTTTCCCTCAACCATACAACAATCAAGTTATACTACAGTTAAGTTCAATCAAATGAATACATGAACAAGTAGTATACCAAACAAATACATGCAGGTGACCAGATACTGCATGTAACTCAGATTTAACGCCCTCCAAAGTCAGGGTTGGAGATTCATCGGTATAGTCAGATCCGGGTATCATATTAAAACTTATTCTATAACGAAACTCCGCGTTTCGTATTTAAAATGTAATGGTACATCCATTACCAGCTTTATCAAAACGAGTTCTACATATGATTGTAAGTAGGTTCACGCAGCCCTCAATCACCCCTAAACGAAGGCCTCTAGACTCAACCTATAGATAGACGGTTGGTGCCTCCAACGCCTAGTCATCCCGTGGGCAAGGGTAAGGTCATATCGCACGTGTGTACCATATGAAATCAATAACAATCCATAATCAACCCAAGTATGGTCTCTTGCTACCTCCGTGTAATGTAACTGCCCGGAATTAGTTATGCAGTGCATGATTTATGAATAATCCAAGTTAACTTTTCTAGTCTAATAAAAGTTAAGTCATATTTGATCAGTGATTATTCCAAGTCACAAACAATCAATCTATTGAATCTGCTATGCAATATACATTATATTATTGAAATTTAAAGTAGATTCATCATCAACAATAATTATCATGCACAAGCATAACCCAACTCCATACACATTCATTTATAATTCATAATTTATGTTCACTAACTATAAGCACAAACAAGTATGGAATCATAAGGAAAAACTCACTCAGCCATAGCTAGTTCAGGGATCGTAATAGTCAGTAGGCAACTCAAGGTCGATATCAAGATCACTTGAGAATAAGGAAAATTTGTAAGATAAGGAATTTAAAACTAACTAGTGTTATAATGTGCAAGGTTTATTTCACTTATTATTTCACTTAGTTACGTGAAATTGTTGATTTGAGCTTTTTATTGAATCACGTATAAATTTTTCGTTTTCGCTCGGATTGTTATAAACTTATAGTCCATTTTGATCGTTTTCGAGCGTATTTTTTCGTAACGAAGTCTGTTTTGGACATTGTAACTCGTAACTCGTAACTTAAATTGTGATACAAAAATATCACAAAAATTATTATTTAAATATAAAAATTATAAAATATTGATTTTTGCTTTTTCGTAACATATTTATAATTTAATAATTATTTAAATCATATGTTTTTATTTTTATTATTTTGGGTATATTTTCCTATTTTTCTCATTTTCTTATTTTTCTTATGTACCTCACGATTATACATATGTATATATATTCCTATACTTATAATGTATAATTTATAGTTTATGTTATTGTAATTTCTTAAATTACAGTATCATATATACTATATATTACACGTATTATATATGTTTATGTATTTATTTAAGACATACTCTTATACACATATTCATATATTTATATATATATAAATATATATATTCGGCATACATTCATATAAATACATATATATATATATATACTTATATAGTATTTATCATTTATCATAAAATATATAGTATTTATCATAGAATATGTATACTAGATATTACATACATAATATGCCGTATACTATGATATATATATNTACTCTCCCTCTCACTATTTTCTTCTCTCTCTCCCTTATATTATCTTCATCTCTCTCACTCTCGTCTCTCCTCTCATTTCTCATCCCTTCCCCCACACTTACATACACATATACACACACATCCCACAACACATACACACATCCTCATGCCGACTACATACACATATATACTCATCCCATGTAACACACATAAAAACACTTAGTACATACATATGTTAGCATACCCACACATGCAATTCCCATAATACATCGTTGTACAACCACAAATATGCATACAATTACACATACTACATGGCATACAGAATTGTACACATACCCTTGTACGTTATGCACTGTACATACAAATCTACACATGTACATATACTCTTCGTGCCGTACACAAACTCCAAATATAGAAAAGAAAAGAACTTGTAAAATTGTATAAAGAACTTCACTTACACTTTATTTCTTGGTGCCCTAACACTCTAACCAGCAATTCCTACCTACTCATTTGTAAATATATGATTTTCTTGAGTTTCTCGTGCTTAGATAAATGAAAAACAAATTTCCTCAAAGACCATGTGATGATTTATCCGGTTTCGATTATTCATTTACAAAAACTTAATTTTTACTTATTCTTGAGTGTTCTTTTTTAAGTTTCAAGTATGGCACACAAAAGAACTATATGAAATAGTGGAGAGAAGAAAATAACATAAGGGATAAGATGTAGGTTTGGACTTTCCCTTTGGACAAGTTTGCCCTTAGTACTTAAAGTCTATTTACATGCCATATAAATGTCTAAATCTTTTCCCATAGCAATATCGCCTCTACCATTTGATATCTATTTACATGCCATACCGATAATTGAAAAAAAAAATAATAAATCATTTATTTCCATTTTTTCCCTTAATTTAATTTATTTATTTGACTTAAGTTTTACAATTTTTCTCCATTAACAAAACTTTCATCCTCGAAAGTTTACATACCTGAGTCCTCAAACAATTCTGGATACTTACTCCTGATCTCCTCCTCAAGCTACTAGATTGCCTCTCTTTCCAACTGATTCAGCTATTGAACTTTGACGTAAGGAATAGCCCTTCTCTTAGGTTGTTGTACTTTAGTATTGTCTATCCTTACCGGTCGTTTCACCAACGCCATGTCCAACTACAACTCTAGTGACTCTAAATCTACTACATGCATGTGTAGCTCTTTCTCGTGATTCAAACTGCATTTCTTATATTTCCTTAATATGGACATATGGAAAATGTTGTGCATACCCTCCAAATATGGCGAGAGCTCCAACCTATAAGCTACCTTGCCAATCTTTTTTGTGATTCTATAAGGACTTATATATCTTGGTTTCAACTTACCCTTCAAGCCAAATCTAATATTAGGGAAACTCTCAGTAATACCTCCTTACCCACTTAAAACTCTAGAGGGTGACGCCGCCTATTAGCGTAACTCTTTTGCCTTCTTTAGGCAATTTGCATCCTCTAACAAGTCAACCTAATCTTATCTATTGCCTCCTTCACTAAGTCCAATCTCACTAATTGTTTCTCACTTACTTCATCCCAATCAATAGGCAATCTATACTTTCAACCATATAGAACTTCTAACTGAACCATTTAAATGGTAGCTTGATAGCTATTATTATAAGCGAACTCTACTAAGGCTAGATGCTCATCTTAATGCCCACCGAAGTCAAGCACGCACACTCACAACAAGTCTTCTAAAATTTGAATAGTACACTTTGACCGACCATCTGTCTATAAATAGAAAGTAGTTCTAAATCACAGTTTGGTACCCAAAGCCTTCTAAAAGCTTCTCTAGAAGTGGTTGACAAATCGGGTGTCCATATCAAATGTTCTCACATCCCGACATAGCATAAGATGTATCATCATGCAGGAATACCTATTTATACTCAATAAAAGTTCTATTTATAACAAAAGAGTACTACATCGAAGTCCAGCTTAACACCTGTTTATATAAAAGATTACATCTGTCAAACTTAACCAAACCTAAAATTTAGTACTTTTTTTTTCATAAGTACTGATCCTTCATGAAACTAGGATCAAAATATTGCAATGCTTCTTTAAAGGCAACTGACTCCGTCAGACATGCTCTCAAAAGACTTTTTCCTCCAACTAATATTACCCTATCAATTCTCTTCATAACTTGAGGATACATAAGTATCCCCTAACTCTTTGTGAGCTAAGTGAGAGTGGATAAAACAAAACATAAAACACATATTTACAAAGATCAGTACTATAAGACATTCGACCTTATAACCTAAGTTATCAATACAAACTGTTTATGTAAAAAATCCGTACTATGCTCATGCACATGATATGCATCCATACGTATATCTTATACTTTTCCAATTCTTCACAGTTAGTTGATATACTCGAGCATCTTAATACAACATTCAGAAACTTAGGGCAACAAAGAGCTACCTAGAAGTAGGACTCTCAACAAAAACTACCAACTGTGGCTTGAAAATCCAATATGTATACGTAGTTAGTCACACAATGTGGCCAGAATAAGTTGAGCAATGCAGTTCTATATGCTCAAAAGCTAACTTAATAATTTTTAAGCTTTTAAAAACATAACCCATAGATCCTTTCATGCATTAAATGCAGTGAATAGTATAATAACTTAATATAAGGCACTAACCTCAAGTTTCACATTACAAACAATTCAATTGTCTCAAGTTTAACTTTGTTTCTCAACTGTATATTATATTCCTTCACACAGAGTTCACTTAGGTGAACACCCTAAACAAAAATTCAATTTCTAAGTTTTCCAAACAAGAATACATATCGATGAATCAGTCATACACAAGAAAACATTTCACTTAGTCAGCATACATTCAATAGAATCATATGGCCAATCAATCTAACACGTCATTAGAATTCACAACACAACTAACTCCAAGTCAAATGGACATAAGTCTACTTGCACGGAAACAGAAATATTCACTCACCCAAGCTTAAAAGTAACATAAAATCCTAAACTTCATGATATGGTCCTTTCTCACCAATTACACCTAGGAAAATAAACACAGACCCTAAGTCAACTACAAGTCAATACTAAATTCTTATGCGTTTTCACCACTACGTTTCCAAGCTTATTTCGATTGTATCTTATTCATTGCTTATCCGATTTTAATAAACTTTATATCATCACAATCATTATTTTGAGTTCTATTAAGATAACTTAAGAATCATGATTAATCAATATTGTCAAATGTCCAAAAATACCCTTTTGTATTACCTATTCGACCGTATGTTATTATAACTCTGTAATTAACCCAAATAAACCCTAAATCTAAATTAAAAATCCTAAAATTCTATATTTCCCAAACTAAACAACACCTTTATGTTCCCAAAATATCATTCTTTTACAAATTCAACAAATATCTCACTAGGATTAATTACTATATCATATATTAGGCTAATATATGGGTTTATATCATAAAAATACATAATAAATAGTATACAAGCTCAAATAATTCCACGAAAATCATATAGACTCACAAAAATATGTAGTTTAATTATTGAATATGAATTATACTAAACTAGTTATTGTATATTTTTACAAAAATAGCGGTTTTAACTCAAAATTAGTGAAAATTAAGCAAATAAGTGAATTTAGTCACAAGATAAAATTCAAGTGTTCCAAACATTATTATGAACTTTTAGAAATCATAATACATAAAACTCATACTTTGATTTTGTTAAAAACTCATTAATTCAATAAAACATTGAAATTGCCAATTTTATCCAAAATAATTACAATGAATAGTAAACACAATTATTTTAAAAAATTCTTGTTACTAAAATTAAATACATATATTAGGTATGTTATGTACAAATTTTTA
Organism: Lumnitzera littorea; assembly: GCA_024138015.1. Lineage (NCBI taxonomy): Eukaryota > Viridiplantae > Streptophyta > Magnoliopsida > Myrtales > Combretaceae > Lumnitzera > Lumnitzera littorea. Next base: position 85,775,043 of record JAMXBB010000012.1, read on the forward strand.
ACTTGAAAGGACATTATTTAATATTTTTAAAATTTAATTCAATTTTCGTTCAAACAAAGTCATTTCTTAAGAACCTTATATTTTTTTATAATTATTTAATTAAAATAAAATTACTACATTAATCTAAACATAAAATAACTCAAAAAAACCAAGTTTCATAATTAAATAACATCATTTGCTATTTTTACAAAATTTCAATCAGAAATTTGATTTACCTAAATCGGCTGCTTCTAGCCACCCAACCTTGTTGGAACACCTCCTTTGGTAGTACTTTCCTTAACCTAAATGGCCATCATAACCCGATGCCAACAACTTATTAAACCACCCTAGATCAGATTTGTACTTTATTTTTGCTCTAATTTTCTTATATTTTTCTAATTTTTTTCAAAATTTTCTCGAGTGATTTTCTTATATTTTGAAACTTCCAAAATGTTGTTTTTAAAGTGTGCATGCCTTATTTATAATTTCCAAATGGATTAGGATTAATAAAATTTAGGCATTGGCTTAAACATGTCATTTTCTTAATTTTTTAATGCATAAGGTATCCCTTTTGACTCATCAATCATCAATTGTAATTGATCCTAGGTTACCACATCATGATATGACTCACCCTTTTATTTTTTTATTAATTTTTCGTTATTTCATATTAATTTACCTTGTTTTAATAATAATTTATTATTACAAGGAAGAGGTTAATACATGTAATGCATATTCTATATTAATACATGTATATTACATATAATTTAACTTCATTTATTATTTTTATAAGTTAAATAATTTATCTCTAATATTTCATTATATCTAAATGCTCAAATTTGATGTTTTTTATATTTATCAATCTTTGCGATAAATTGATATTTTCTTAAATTAATATTTTTATATATCTTATTTTGAGAAATTGACTTTACTTGAATTGCTTCGTCTAAATTTTCTAAACTTATTATGATGTTTGAAATTAAACGGATAACATAACCTAGCGCCTTAAATTTAAGAGCTTGGATCTTAAGGTAATCGTATAGGTTCGAAATCCTAGGATATTATAGATGTAATAGATGCTAATACCCAATGCAATCTCACTACCTCTTGAATGTACAACTTGGTGAGCTTTCCTAATTGATACGTGATGTTTATAGGGATGAAATGTGCAAACTTAGTCAATTTATCTACAATCACCTACACAATGTTATGTTTCACAAAAGTTTTAGTTAGAGTAGTGATAAAGTCTATGGTCACATGCTCCCATTTCCATTCCAGTAATAGTAAAGGCTATAACTCACCTGCCTACCTTTAATGTTAAATTCTAATTAGTTGACATATTGACACATACTATACTATTTTTCTCGTCATATTGTTCCACCAGTAGTGATCTTTCAAGTTTTTTTACATTTTCATACCCCTTTAATGAACAAAATAGGTGGAGTAGTATGCTTCTTTCAGAATCTCACTTCTTAGACCCAACTACGCTGGTATACACAGTCTACTCTTAAACCTCACAACTCCTTCAGCATCTAGCATAAATTCTAGAGCTTTCCCTACTCTTATCTTGTCTTTGATCTCTTAGATCCCTTGATCTTCCAATTGTGCAGTTTAAATTTGATCTATCAAGATACGTTGTATCCTTAAGCTTGTCAATCTAGCCCCAACCTCTCTAGTTAACACCTCTAACTCAAGTTAACGTATTTGCTCGAGTAATGGTCTCTAAGCAGTGATCAGGTTAGCCAATTTTCCTTGTCTTTTTTTACTTATGGCATCCGTTACCACATTAGCTTTACCTGGGTGATACTGAATGTTTAGGTCATAGTCTTTGATCAGCTCTAGCCAATGCCTCTACCTCACATTTAAGTCTCTTTGAGTGAAGAAATGCTTGAGGCTCTTGTAATTCCTTATACACCTTATACTTCTCTCCCATTAGATAGTGTCTCTAAAGCTTCAATACATATACTACAGCTACCAATTCTAGGTCATGAATCGGGTAATTTTTCTCATATGGCTTAAGCTAGCAAGAAGCATATGCTATTATCTTACCATTTTGCATAAGAAAACACCTTAACCCTTGTATGGAGGCATCACTAAAAATAATAAACTCTTCCCCATTGCAAGGTCAGGTCAGTATCGGAGCCATCACTAATCTATCCTTCAACTACTGGAAGCTTACTTCACAACTGTTATCCCGTACAAACTTAACCCCTTTTTGAGTCAACCGGGTCAACGGCCATTACAATCTTAAAAAAGCCCTCTATAGACTTTTGATAATAATCGGCTAACCTAAGAAAACTTCTAACCTCTAACACAATAGTAGGTCTGAACCACTCAACAATTACCTTTATTTTCTCCGGGTCCAACTAGAAGTTGCACTTGCTAAACTTAGTGTACAGCCTTTCTTCTCTCAACTTCCCTAATTCAATCCTCAAGTGCTCTTCATGGTCTTTTCTATTCTTAGAGTAAATGAGGATGTCATCAATAAAAACAAAGATAAACTTATCAAGGTACTTCCTGAATACTCAATTCATGAGGTCCATGAACGCTACTGGTGCATTTATCAAACCGAAAGGCATTACCAAAAATTCATACAACCCGTACCTAGTTCCAAAAAGCTATCTTCTCTACATCCTAGGCCTTAACCTTCAATTGATAATGCCTTGAGTGTAAGTCTATTTTAGAAAAGATTTATATACCCTACAACTGATCAAAGAGGTCATCAATACTCGGAAGGGGGTACTTGTCTTTTATCGTGACCTAGTTTAACTCTCGATAGTCAATGCATATCCGCAAACTCCCATCCTTCTTCTTTATAAACAGTACTAGAGCTCCCTAAGGTGATGAGCTGGGCTTAATAAAGTCTTTATCCTGTAGCTCTTACAATTGCTTCTTCAAATCTACTAACTTAGTATGCACCATCTAACAAGCTGGTTTCGAAATAAGTTTTGTCCTTGGGACTAGATCGATTCTAAATTTAACCTTCCTATTAGGTAGATTACCTAGTAAGTCTTCAGAGAACACATCTAAATACTCTTGTACTACTGGTGTCAATTGTAACTTTAACTCACTCTTGTTCGCTTCTACCACTATGGCCGCTATAGTAAGCCTTTCCTACAACTCATAAGAAATACATTAAGTTGGCCTTTGAGCTTTTACTTTATAACTAAAAGGTACTCCTCTTGGAGGTTGAAAGAATACTACTCGATTATAACAATCAACTGTAGCATGGTGCTTTAATAGCCAATCCATCCCTAGAACGACTTCAAAATCTAATAGCTCCAACACCAACAAGTCTGCTGCTAAAACCATTCCCTCAACCATTATCTCTACATCCTTGCAAATTTGATTTAAAACCGTTCCACTTTCTAAAGGGGTATTCATGACCAAACAAGTATCCAAAATAGAAACATACAAACCATACACACATATAAAAGATTCAGCCACAGACAAGTAGGAAGCACCTGTATCAAAAATTACATAAACACAATAGGTTGCATACTTCATCCATCAACTTGTTCAAATTCATCCCATTATCTGTAATAATAGACTCAAGTGCACCATATTTAGCAGTAATATCTCTTTTCAAGAATTTGACTACTGCTCCTTTGGTCACCAAAGCATATGACGCTACTTCTATCCACTTGGTAAAATAGTCAATTGCGACTAAAATAAACCTGTGCCCATTTGAAGCCATTGGCAAAATTGGTCTAATCATATCCATCTCCTACATCAAGAAAGGCTAAGGAGCCAACAATATATGCAATTCCTGGGGAGGAGCGTTGATTTTATTAGCATACACCTAACATAGGTGACAATGACTCATGTGCCTAACATAATCTGATTCCATCATCATCCAAAAATATCCCATCCTCATAATTTTCCTAGCTAACACATATCCATTCATGTAAGGACCATAGATTCTTTCATGCACTTCTTCCATTAATTTCTTAACTTCTTTTTCATTCACACACCTCAGCAATGTTGCATCTGGTGATCTCTTGTACAACGTAGCTCCACTTAATAGGAAATAAGCAATCAATCCTATTAAAGCTTTTCTATCTTTTTTATCCACCTCATCAAGGAACTCCCCCATTTGAAGTAACTTTTTGATATCATAATATCAAGGTTTCTTTGATTCCTTCTCTTCAACTATCATGTAAAAAGCCAATTTTTCTCCCACCTCAATCTTTAAGGGTTGAATTTCCAACCCATCTGTGACTTTCACCATTAACGCTAACATGGCCAATGCATCGGCAAATTGATTCTTGGTCCTTAGAATATAAGTGAATGAAACTTCTTAGAATCTTTCAATCAACTTTCCTAAATGTTCATGATAAGGTATCAATTTCTCGTCTTTCATCTTATATTCTCCTAAGATTTGGAGAATTATAAGAGAAGAATCTCCTTGTACTTCAAGCTTTTGTATTCCCATAACACCATTTTGAGCCCCAAAATGGCTTCACATTCTGCTATGTTGTTTGTATAGGGAAATGTCAATCTCACTGCTACAAGGAAATGGTTACCCTTAAGTGATACCAATACTGCTCCTATCTCACATCCGAACACATTGGTTGCTCCATCAAAATACATCCTCCATCCCAATTTCTCATCATTCAATTCATTTGCCATCATCACATTGTCATTAGGAAATTGAGTTTTTGAACCATCATCCTCATCTTCTAATGGGTATTTTACCAATTGATCAGCCATCACCTGCCCTTTGATTGAACTCTGACTTACATACTTGATATCAAACTCAGAGAGTAGCATCTGCCACTTCGATATTCTCTCGATCAATATAGGCTTTTCTAATAAATATCTCAACGGGTCATGTTTTGTCAACAACTCTATTGATTAATAGAGAGTATATTGCTTGAGCTTATGCATCAACCATACCAAGGTACAATACGTTCTTTCCACCTTTAAGTATTTATGGTTGCCTTTTGTGAATTTCTTGCTCAAGTAGTATATAGGATGTTCATTTCTACCAGTTTCATCTTTTTACCTTAGCATATATCCTATCAATTCAAGAAGAATTGTTAAGTAGAGAATCAATGGCCGTCCTAATGTAGGAGTGACCAATACTGGTGGATTCATAAGATACTCTTTGATTTCAGCAAATACTTGATCACACTCTTCATCCCAGTCTATTGTTGCGTTCTTTCTCAAAAGTTTGAATATTGATTTGCATTTATTAGTTAACTATGATACAAATTGAGCAATGTAATTCAACCTCCCTAACAGTCCCTACACTTCTTTTATAGTCTTCGATGTAAGCATGTTTACAATTTCCTTGACCTTATTTAGGTCTACTTCGATTCCTTTTCTACTATTACAAAACCCAACAATTTGCCCAAGGTTACTTCAAAAGTGCACTTTTCGAGGTTCAATTTCAGTTGAAACATCCTCAGCCGCTCAAATAACTTACGCAAAATATCTATATGATTTTCATTCTCCTTAGATTTGGCAATCATATTATCTACATAAACTTCGATTTCTTGATGCATCATGTCATGAAATAAAGCTAGCATAGCACACTGATAAGTTTCCTTAGTGTTTTTTAACCCTAAAGGCATCACGTGATAACAAAACATTCCCCAAGTGGTCACGAAAGTGGTTTTGATTTTATCCTCTTTTGCCATCTTGATTTGATTATATCTAGAGAAACCATCCATAAATGAAGAAAGATGGTTTCTGACTATACTATCCACCAATACGTAAATGTGCAGCAAAGGAAAGTTATCCTTTGGTATCACCTAGTTTAAATCATGGAAATCTACACAAACCTTAACTTTCTCATTTTTCTTTAACACTAGCATTACATTGGCTACCCATTCAAGGTAATCTGATACTTCTACGAACCCAACTTTTAGCAACTTCTTCTTTTATTTTGAGGAGTATATCTGGTCTAAACCGTCTAAGACTTTGTCTCTTTGGTTTAATTTCTTCCTTTGTTAGCAATTTGTGAACTACGATAGACAAATCTAAACCGAGCATATCTTCATAAGACCAAGTGAATATGTCTAGGTATTCCAATAACAATTGTGACAACTCTTGTTTTTCATCATCTGTTAAATTACCGCCAATTTTCAAGTTTCACAGATTCTCTTTTATCCCTAAATTAATCACAACTATCAGTTCATCAATAATCACTCTACCTTGTTTAAATTGATGCTAACTCTCTTGTATTTTGCTTATAGTCTCAATATCATCTCCGGCATCTAACCCAGCAGGGCTAAAGGTGATATTGGTACTTCCATTGTTTACATGTGCGAGACATCCTTTACATTCATCATTTTTATCGAATTTGAGGAGTAAAGGAAAAAGGAAAGGACAAGGAATAAATAATAAGGAAGAATTAATAGAAAGAAAAGAACAAATTTTATTGAATGAATGAATTCAAATTGTTTGAAAGAAAAATTCTAACTAATCAGACTAACTATTGTAATTGAATTCTCTTAATTAATCTAATATTACTTTTTAAAGAGACCTATTAACGAGAATGGAAAACTAATTGCATAAGGAAATTGGTATGCCAATGCCTTTCTTCTTGTTTGGACTTATGCTGCTTTATTGAGCCAAAGCCTTAGATAAACTAGCTACTTTAGGTTCTTGAATACCAGTTAATGCTAGGAATGTCTTACGGATGTCTAAAAAGTCCATGTGAGCATGATACAACTGATCTCCTCTCTTGCCTCTGGTTTTGGCCTTCATTTCTTAGATCTCATCTTTAGTGGGCTCATATCCAAGCCTAAACATTCCAATATGTTACTTAGGTTGTTTTGAGTGACCCCTTACCTGTCTTGACTCTTCAATCATGTCAACTTCATAAAAAATCTACAACCTTAGCTCCTCCAATTCGTCATTCCCAATATACGGAATAGCCGTCTCTTTGTAAATCTTATAGTCCTACTCTCGAGAATAGTAACCAACTACCCATTAGCTATGAATTTCACCTTCTAATGTAGGTTGGACGGAATTGCCCTTACTGGGTGAATCCATAGCCTTCCCAATAGAGGATTAAAAGTTTGTAGTATATCCAAAACTTGAAATGGAATAGTAAACATCTGTGGATCGATCTCAACTTGCAGCCTAATTTCTCCAATTATCTCTCTCTTCAATCCATCAAAAGCTCTTATTGAAATCGTACTGGGCTTTATCTCAATTGAATCTACTCCAAGTAAATTTAGTGTCACCAAGGGACATACATTTAGTGAAGACCCATTATCTATCAAAACTTGAGCAACCACTTTCCCTGCATACTGCTAGTCTCCTTCTTCACTTAGCTCATCTAGCAATAATTAAATCTAATCCATTGTAAATATTGAGTTCACCATCAATCCCAACTTCTTAGTAGAAATCCCTTTAAGTACTTTAACATCTTTTAGAATTTTGATTAATGCTTGCTGATAAGTATCTGACGATAACAGCAAGCCCATCAAGGAAATCTAGGTTGGTACTTTGGCTAGTTGATCCATAATCTTATATTCACTAGCTTTCACTATCTTCTTGGCAACATTCTAATCTTTGTCATCTGTATTTCAAAGATCTTTCGAGAAGTCTCTTCTACAATAGACTTCCTTTTGGCTTCCTCATTCTAGTCATAAACTCACCCTAAGCCTGTAAGCCCATCAACTATAGGTGATGAGGATCTAGTTGTCTGATTCATTATTTAGTAATGCTTTGTAATTCTCTAGAGCTATTGGGACATTGAAAGCAATTTTCTTGGGCTTACCCAATTCTTTAACCTTCTTATTCTTCTCGTAATATTGAAAAACCAACGACTTAGGCCCATCTCCAATCATTCCAACCATCTCAGTTGCCTTCTTGGCTTCGACAATAAGTTTGTCTTCTTCTTCTTCAAATTTGGGACCAATGGGTTGTTCATTAGCATATGTGGCAGGTGAATCAGTGTAATCCACTAAATACTCAAACTTCCTTAATGGTTGTCCTAAGGTATCAACTGTCGGATCCTTGGCTTCATACCTTTATCTAAGCTCCTTCTAAGTACTTCTTTTTTGTGTTTTTGGAATCGCCATAGCCATAAGATCAGCTGCCTCTATCTTCCCATTCTTTAACAATTGATATATTGCTGGTCTAGTTCGAGTTCTATCTCTAAGATTCATATTTTGCAAGTATCTAGCTTTCATTAGGTTCTAAGCTATCTCCTCAATAGTAATGGGGATATTGTCTAGATCAATCTTCGATTCAAAAACTTTAGTAATGATCATGTTAATTGAATATCCATGATCCGGTAAAGGATTGTTACCCACATTGGGAGTGGGAATCTGAATGAAATCTAATTGAACCAATTTTGCATCAATAAGATACTGGATCTGATGTCTAAGTTTCTAGCACTAGCCTATAGAGTGCCCCACTTGCCCCAAATGATAATCATAGCGGAGCTCTGGATTATAGTTTGTTGGTCTTTGTCCTTCCTTTGGTATTTCTAATGTCAAGAGATTCTCCTTCCTTAGTCATACGAGAACCTAGCTTAGAGGAATAGGAATATGAGTAAACTATCTCCTTTGCGAGTGGTTGTTTTGACTCAGATTCGACAAAGGATTAGATCCTCCTATCATGGCTACCGAAACTATAGGCCTAATAAGATTATCGATATTGACAATGCTTATAGTGGTTTCTTTGTTTTTGTTGGAAAATCTTATAGGAGATGTCTTCTTCTCAGTTACTTCGGGATTAAGAAGCCTTTCAATAGTAATAGCTTCCTCAATTCAGCACCATGAGGCCACAATCTGCGAAGTTGGAGGCGGGTGGTTCGACTAGGTGTTGGTAATATGGGCTTCCAAGAGTGTTGATGAAGGCGAAAGTTAAGTCCTTATCTATGAAGGGTGGAGTCACCCTAGCTACTATACCCCTCCAACTCTAAGCATATTACTTAAAGCTCTTATTGGCCTTCTTTCGTAGATTATTTAGGTCTCACATGGACGGGGCCATTTCGATGTTAAACTTATACTGATTGTAGAAAGCACGTGCTAACTTATCCTAAGGATCAATCTCATTCAAGTCCAGTTGGGCATACCAAGTTAAGGCTGGCCCAATCAAGCTATCTTGAAAAGTCTATACCATCACCTTGTCATGCCTCATGTATTTCTCAAATTCCGGCACCTAAAATCTTTTTGAGAAGTCATCATCTTCATATGTCAGCAAGTTAATCATTCCCATCTATTCAAACCCATTAACCATTTCTAGGGTCTTTATCTTCTCAGTCAACTTCTGGATAAACTTTCCTTGCATCTCTCAATGTTTCTCTTCAATCTCCTTCCTCCATATCTCAGCATTAGGAACCAATTCTTCATCTTCCAATTCAAGGGAAGGGGTCGCTTCTGCATTCCAATTAAGGCTGACTTAAGATCCTTGTCTATTGTTAAGAATCCTAATAGCCCAAGTGAGAGCTTAAATATGTTCAACCATCTTATTCATGTTTTCCTCTAGGGTTGCGAATCTCAGGTCGGGCTTAGTTTAACTGATGTTTCTAGTACCTTAAGTTGTCATTCTTACCTTAAAATGAGTGAATATTAAGCTTCTAACTGAGTTTGCTCGCTTGGACGCTATCTTTGAAATCTTATGCAAAAACCCAGGTTTTAGACTTTTTGGTGAATTAAAGAATTTTTTTTTCTTCTTTTTTTTTTTGTTTTTCTTTATTGATTTTTTTTGTTTTCCTATTGTCTGCTTTTTTTCCTTTTTTTAGTTTTTTATTTTTCTATTTATTTAAATGTCAGCTATCAAGGAAAAAAATAATGAGCAAGAGACTGTACAATCAATAAAGATTTTCTTTTAATAAAGCTACAAATTTATTAATAATCGTAAAATCCACCTTATACAACAGAGTAAAAGAAAAGAAAAGAAAAGAAAAGAGAAGAAAAATTCCTAACTAATCTTCTTAAAAATTTAAATCCTTTATCTATAAGAGCTGATAGATCTGGTTATGATGGGCTTCATCAACTTCTCTCATAACTCTTTAGACTGTAACATCCCTTTCTCAAATCTTGCTCCTCAAGAATTGATTTTCTTCCAACAGTCTCTCATTTTCTAGCTTTAGCTCTTCAATGATTTCTTACTTTCTTAGAACTGGGCTTCAACTCTGGCCCGTATGGTATTTTAGTAGGCCTACTTAATAAGTGGAAGACTAGTTCTGGCCCATGTCTAGATACGACTAGAGCTTCATATCGTATCTTTGCAGTCTTCTCCAATTGATCATAAATGAACTACTTAGTGGTTCAGTATTCTCTAACTTTACCTCTCAAAGCTCCCACATTAATTATCTTCTTAACTTCTCTCCATTCCTACAACTTTATGAGTTTTACTAGTCATTAAATCAGAGTATCCATGGGTATACAAGCATCTTTGATAACTCAACGTAACGACAGCCAAGGAATCTCTATAGGCTATCTCTTAAAGTAGACTTAACTGTTTGGTGACATAAGCTAGGAACTATCCTGTACAACCCGTAATACCAATAAGAGGAACCCCTGCATAATTGATGCACCCTAAGACAACTTGAATGTAGTGGCTCCATCTAGCTATCTACATAAAATCCACTAGCTGCATCTTGTAAATAACTAACACCCATCCTTTAAACTAAGCTTCATTTGGTACCTTAAGGTAGCAAGCAAAGTTGTCAACTAGATTCATATTTTTAGTTAGGGACACTCTAAGAAGATTCCCTCTATACCCCTACATGTAAGTAAGAAACCATAAGGCAAGGATTGTAACGTTAGCCGTGAAGTACCCATGCCCCTACTTCTTTAAGTAGGTAAGTGTCCTGAACTGTTCTACCAATAACATTAGTATATAAGATTTACCAACTAAGAATTGGGTCACTAGTTCGACTACCCTATAATGGAATTGACCATATCTAACAAGAAATAGCACTATCGCAAACACTACTACAATTAAGTCATTGACCCTCTTTTCGGCCCACGATCCATATCCCCTACAAAAGATCTAACGATATTTCTGATAAGTGTCTAGGCTTGAGAATCACTCTACTAGTCTTAAGATGTTGTGACACTTCTTACCCTTTGAAGATAAGTACAATGCCAGGGTTGACTTTTTGACTCCTAACAAGGTAATGAAGGCTTTCTCAAGTTGGACTCTGAGATCTAAGATAGTTATGCCCGCTTCGAGAGATGGGGCACTAAGTAGCTGCGAATACTCTTCTATAGAAGGTGTCAACACATGTGGCTCGAAATTGAAAGCTGCAAATTTTAGATCCTAGTAATAAATAAGGGCTTGAATTAGAGGCTAATGGAGCTAAACCTGCATAAGGGACATGACCAGCCCAATCTTACTAGGAATGTGCTCTTACTTGGCGGACGGAAGCCAGTTTAACCATTCTCTTAGGATGGCCTCATGAGAGGAATACTTATCCAACTAGACCTCATAGATGGGCTCTGAATTGATGCTATCCTGACTTTCCGTATCTATATTTAAAAAAAAAAAATGAAATGATGCAATTATTTACAATGTAGCCAGTAAATTTATAATAAAGTTGGATATGATATTAATAATTTTGCAGCTTTTTCAAAAATTTTCTTAAAAATTATGCAGCTTTTCACTCATCAAGAAATGATAAAAATAAAACATATATAGTACAGGAAATGAAAATAATTGAATAGAAACAAACATCGGCAAAATAAAATCAAATATAAAAAATGCAATATGCTACACATCATGCAATGCAATAGGGTCGGTAATTAATAAATTATAAGAAATATGATAAATCTACGATTAAGAAATACCCTTACATATAAGTAGGTCTAAAATAAGATTTTTAAAAAAATGAAGTTTGCAAATACTTATATATAAGGGTTATTGTTTTTTTTTTTTTAAATTTTCCTTTCTCGAAGAAGAAAGAACCAACTGCAGATTAATTGAACTTTTCCTATAATTTAAAAAAAAAAAATAGCTACCCCTTTTCAAAAAGAATAATGTAAAAGGGTGGGGTCTATAGTTCTTAGGCTCTATAGCTCTAAGACTTTTCAAAGAGGAACTTAGTAGGCTACATCAAAACTTGAGTGAACTTGTCTATCACCGCTTGGTAGGAGTAAAGACCCTACCGACCTGAGGGTTATACAGTAGTAACTCATCCTAAGTTCCTAAGATGGCCTAAGTCCAACCACATCTAAATATGTAAATGATTAAAATAAAAGAGCTCCCCTTAATTCCCCAAGAAAGCCTACTAGGTCGAGCTTTTTCTTAGGGCCTACATCACTAAAAAACCTATTAGTACAGCTATAATACAATTAATGAAAAATAATACAAAAGCACATCAATAATTCTTAATTTTCATATAGCCAGCCTACTAAGCTTCCTTAGTGCAGTCACTAATTCTATTAAGCCCTATTTCGGTTTCTTAAATTTAACCTATATTAAGCTTAGCCAACATAATATAAATTACTCAACATTAAATAGATGAAATTTTTTTGTAAAAATTTAAAAATTAGAGTCGCCAATCAATTCAACTAGTAAAAAATGAAATTAAGGTTTTCAAGTAGGAAAACCTTAATTTGGCCACTAATCTATAGATTTTCTAAAAAAATGATTTTTTTAGAAAATTAAACAAAAAAAAACTAGATTCAAGGGCTAACCTATTAAAACTAAGTCACCATGTAAAAACTGAAGAAAAATTAATGGGATTTTATTTTTGTAATTTCCTAAAAATACTAAAAATATACCTAAACATACAAAAGATAATTAAAGTGATTTTTTATTATTTTTTTATTACGAATTTTCAAGAAAAGGAAATTTTCTTCTCATGCAGTTGCCTCGAAGGTGCCTATTACGACCCAACAATATCGTTGTCGTGGTAGGTTGCCGTATACCGTACAAAGGTCTACTATTAAACCCTTTACTAACCGAAGGCATTTCATATGACACATAAAACTCCTTCAACTATATGTTACCACCAAGCCTATAGATAAGTAATATAGAGCAATTTAACTAAAATTACTTCTATGGTATGAATTAACTAGACATGTGGGCTCGTAAGATCCACACCAAAAGAATATTACAGACAGATGCAGTTCATAAGGGAACTATATTAGAGATTTTATTCTATGTTATGAACAAAAATATAAAAGTAACTAGACATCTACAAGCTATTACAAAATTTCCTCTTCGCTCCCTAATCGCTCTAACCTGTCCTTACACGAGACTTACCACGAGCATGCCTCAACCCGGATTAACGAAGAGATTTTCCTACATCAAAAGAAATTTATCCAGATATAAGCTTAAGCTTAGTGAGATAAATACCCTCATTAGTACCAGATGGCGAAAATTTATTAGATGCACAATCATATGAATACATGAACAATTAGTATGTTAAACAACGCATGTAGTGACCTAAGAACTGCATACGACTTAGAATTACACCCTCTATAGTCGAGGTTTATAGATAATTAACCGACCCAAACCAAAATCTTGGTTCTAGACCTTGGGTTTTATTTCATTTGCACTATTGTGCTTAAGTCAAAACAAAACTATGTATATGTGTCTATGTATATATATACTTTCATTTCTGAACAATAAATCATATTTTCAAAGTCCCAAATCTAACGGTGTGGTGGTTTTCACAATCCACAAACATACACCCTACGCAAAAGCCATAAGACATGGCCCCTCGCTAACGGTTGGCGTCTCTCGAGGTCTAGTAAGCTCATCAGCTTAGGATAGAGACTCAATAAAAATGATGACATAGCTAGTGCCTAATTCTGTAGGAGGCTCGTCCTCCTGTGAATCTCTTTCCATCTTCTGAGTGAAGCGGCAATCAATGCTATCTAAATGTAATTATGGGGAATGCATGATCTATTTAATTTCTTAATCGTATAAGTGATTAACTCGATTTTTAAGGTGATCAGACAATTTCATTCCATACAATTGCACGTATAAATTATCACAAACAATTCTCATTATTATATAATTAACAAGCCATCGCATTCATTCACAAATTCATACACATGCATTTCCCATATCCTACAAGCATCCAAATTTATATATATAAGTTTAGGTGCATCTATTCTACAAGTAAAATCAAGTGAAGAGTCATTGGCAATTTACTCATTCTGCCATGTGGTCAGTCAAAGTAATCCGAGGGCAAATCGTCTCCGTACGCGGTGTCCCTTGATCATCTAAATTATAATACTATAAGGAATTGATATAAACTTATGATACTAAGCTAAAATCCCTTAAGTTATACTCATGACTAGTTTTCGTATCTTTTCCCGGCTTTTACTTAAAAGTTCAATTGCGTATAACTTTTTCATTTTAAATTCAATTTTTATGATCTTATAGTCAATCTTTATCGTTTTTTAGTGTACTTTAATGTGGTGAGGTTAGATTTTCAAAATGAGGAACATAATTCTATCCATGGGTCAAAACAGTAGCGATCCTCATGTTTTAGAGTGCTTTTGGACCTTGTTTGGTAAAAGGGCTTCTTGGTAACTTAAGAAATCCTTTGGGCTTGGTCTTAAGATTTTATCCTAAGCTCAAAATACTCCTTGAGGTCAAATTTACAACTTTGATTTATACTCCTAAGGCTAACAACTACTTTATGGGCTCTTTAGTAAGCTTAAGTTATCAAATAGGCTTGTTTTTGGTTCAACTCAAAGATGGTCACTTTCTCGGGCTTAGAGAGTATGTTGTGGGCTTCTTGAAAGTCTTAAAACAACTCTTATGGATGTGTTAAGTTGCTAGTCAGAAATTTAAGGGTGGTTTAACTTGACATTTGAGGCCTGTTTTAGAAGTTTTAAGGTCGGTTTTAAGTTTTAAGCTTAATATACTTATCATACTTGCCTTGGTTTACTTACCTTTATCACATTTTTAAGTGTCTTTTAAGGATGTTCCAGATCTGGTCAGTTTATATATGAGGGCTTCAGACTTGATTTTCCAACTTGTTTTATCATTTCCTTAAGTTTAGGTGTTAGATTATGAACTTAAATTATTTGTATTCAAATCTTAACTTGACTTTCCTTCCATGGGATGATTCTTTAGCTCATGCTTTACATGAAAAATAGAAGATCTCATACTTATTACAACTTCCATATCATAGCTCATGTCATACAAAGTTGGT
Source organism: Lumnitzera littorea (assembly GCA_024138015.1). Taxonomy (NCBI): domain Eukaryota; kingdom Viridiplantae; phylum Streptophyta; class Magnoliopsida; order Myrtales; family Combretaceae; genus Lumnitzera; species Lumnitzera littorea. The sequence goes on from JAMXBB010000012.1 coordinate 85,790,113, forward strand.
TTCCTCATAAAACTTCATGTGATGGATTTTTCCTTAACCTAAGTTTAGATTTAAGCATATTTAGCTTAAGGGAAATAAAATCAACATCCAAATGATCTCTAAATCATCATTTCCAGCATGTTCATCTTTCATTCAAGTTCTTGTTTCAAGATTTTCTCAACTTAAAATCTTCCATTCAAAATGTTAAACAAATATCTTTACAAAACACCAACTTTACATATTCATATTTCAACTTCGTGCAAGGGTTTCATGAGTTTGTTTCTTAAGATGATCTTTGATGTTATAACAACTTATAATCATACTAATATCTTCAAGAAATCAAAGTCTCCTAACATGAACACTAACCTACTAACACAAGAAACACTTACTCATCCTTAAAGCAAGGTATGGTGGTTGTGCACAAAGGTTCTACTTAAGCTCTTAATCTCACTTCCTTCTTTTGTACCTTTTTGGAAACCTGAGTTGTTTAATCCTTTGGAGTGGGGTTTGTAAAAGGTTCTAAAGGTTCTAAAGGAGCTTAGATATTGGAAGGGAAGGATACAAGAAAAGAAAATGAAAGTGCCATGAGTGAAGCTTGGAAAGTGGTGGCAAAGTTGATTTTGTGGGGCTTAAGTGTTCCTACTTTTTGGGTTGGTTTCCAATGAGAGAAAAAGGAAGTGAAAATGAAATTGAAAGTGAGAGAAATGAGGGAAAGAGTGGCCGGTTGGGAGATGGAGTGAATGAGTGATTAAGAAGCTTGAAATTATTGTCTTGTAAGTTACACAAAAGTCAACAATTGCAACTATTAATGATGTAAGCATTAAGGAGTGAATAGTGGTGTATAAGAGAAAGTGATTGATAGATGAAAGACAAGAGCATGGTCCCCCTCTCTTTCTTGTTCAAACCAACCATGGAGTGTCCCTTGAGTCGTGGAATTGTTTTGTCTCATTTAATAAAGTTAAGCATGTGAAATCTCGTGAAAATTTGTCCATATGTAGTATAAGTGAAGGGGTGATAAGGAAAGTGTCTTATCATTAGATTTTGATAAGTTATCAATTGATAAATGATTCTAACTTTCAATTGATAAGTCATTTAAGGTGATTGGTTGGTCTACATAATTATATGTAAGGCTTGGACATGAAGATAAGGGTATGGTCTTATAGGAAATTGTTTTAGGATTTTCATCTTGCATTGTTTTAGGATTTTCATCTTGCATTGTTTTGTAATTTATGATTTTATTCTTATTAAATTGTGAAATTTTCTAAAGTTGAATGAAATTATTCAAATTAAATTATCAATTAGTCACTTAGGGTTAAAAGTCCCAAATTGTTTTAGGGTTTAGGGTCTTAAGTGATTTTAGAGCTTACAGTCCTTCAAGCTCAGGTTTTATCGATAATTGGTTCTTGAATTGGAAAATTTTAATTTGTTTCTAAATGTAAACTTAAGTTCTTAGTTTTGTTAATCCTTAGGAACGTTCAAAAAATACTCTTAGTCAAATCATAGGCCCGCAAAAAGTAGGGTTTACAGTGCCTACGTACCCGTAAGTCGGGATTAAACCGGTTGTAATTCTCTTTTTATAAAATATTTAGTAGGTGAATTCTTTTTGTTTTGAAAACTAAGTCAGGTTTACGTTTATTTAATAATTTATTATTATTTTTAAATATAAGAAATCTAATTTTCTCAAATTAAAAAAAAAAACCTTAACTAACTAAATCTTTTTTGAGAATCCCAATTAAGATATTTTTATTTTTTCAAAAAACACTACGAGTCAAAAGATATCTTTTCTAAATCTTAACTATAAGATAAGTTGAAAATACGATCTAGATACGTATCTCATGCATATCTTTTCCAAATCTTAATCGTAAGATACATATCTTGATACGTATCTTTTCAAAGTCTTAATCGCAAGATACGTATCTCAATACAATCTTATTTGCAATATATGTATCTCATATATACGCTTATTTTTCAAAAAACACGATTTTTCTAAAAAAATGCAATTGAACCAAATTTTATTAAAAATCGAGACTATTAGAAAATCAAGCAAATAATAATAATAAGAAAAAACTGCATTAAGAAAAAAATTAATTAGTAAAAATAATTGAATTAAAATAAAGTAAAATAAAACAACTTTTACCAATGAGTCGAGTTATGTATGTTGATCGTGTATGGTGTACGACGTTCATCGTGTTTGTACGTGATGGATCTTATGTGCAAACTTCGTGAAGTGGATCAAATTTGAATGTTAAGAGGCTTGTCATGTAGTGCTATCAACTACTATCTAAGCAATAGTGTCGATGTGATGCTGGAATTTGGTTGTGTGGTATTGTAGGCAAAAGGGGTCAACATTGGATAGTTGTAATCATGTGGCTTTGTAGATATGCTTTGGCTGATGCAGTGAGGATGGCGTAGATTAAAGATGTTGTAGCAATTTGATTTGTGAATTTGCTGGTGTGGCTATGGATGTCATGAAGGCATTGACTTGCATTGGTCAATTAGAGTGGGGCTTGGACGGCATGGTATGGAATTGGATTCGGTTGTGAATTGCCATCGGGATTGTTGGCTTGCGTAAACCTAAGAATTGAGTTCGGATTGTGGATTACAGGAGGTCAAGTCTTATTTCAATCAATGTTGTGGCATTTGGTTCAGCATGTGTTTGGTAATTGATAATAAAAAATTGTACCAATGCAAAGGAGTTTAATGAATTGAATTGTGGGATATGGGGATATGGTTTGCAAGTGAATTGTGGAGATTGTAAAAATAATAATTGTCCAAACTCTACTATTAAATCCCTATTTATAAGCCTACAACTGAATCTTTTATATTGAAGATATGAAAGATTTGATAATGATTCTTAGAAGATTTGATAATAGAAATCTTATTTTATTCGAGTTTTCTATTTTTCAATGCCTAATCTAATCTAATTAGATATAGCTCAATACCTTATTTAATAAATCCTAAGTCTATTTTAGCCTAATATAAATTAGATAAAAATGTACTTTAAATCGAACTGGGCCAAAATTATTTTAATAAAACTCAACTCTCAAATGACTTAATGATTTATTAAATTAATCACACACTATTATTCGATTTGATATTAAATGATTCGACATGACTTGACTTGACTTGACTCGATACGATTTGACTTGACTAGATATGACATGACATGACTTAACTCGACTCGACTCGACTCGATATAATTCGATTTGATATGACATGACTTCACTTGATATGATTCGATTCAATACATCATGACTTGAGTCGATACAATTTGATTCAATACATTACAACTTGACTCGAAATTATTTGACTCAATTTTTTTTTATCTTTTTATTCTTTATTTTTTTAATTTTCGTTTTTATATTTTTTTTGTTTTGTTTATTTTTTAACTTAGCTCAACAAAAATGAAAAATGGTAAAAATGAGGTGTCTACAGCCTTTTTCCAAATGAACCCAAAGAGATCACACACTTAGCTAATTTTTTTTTTTTAAAATGTTCTTAAAAAAACCTCCCTTATTAGTTTGTACACTGGTGGGATGAATTTGAAGCCACCAATGAAATAATTTATGTGAATGCTCGCAATAGATATACCATATTCATGGACAAATATGCCCCAACAAATCATGAACAATGTTTCAAAAGGAATATGTTGCATTTCATGCATATCAGCATTTCGTAGGTAATGACATGTTTTATGAGTATAAAATGGACAATAAATCCAAAAATACCATTTTTAACCAAAAAAATATAAATTTAAATGGTGGGATGGATTTAAAATGTAGGACAAAGTTGAAGAAAATGCTATCATAAATTGGATAAAAAATGACAAATCTTCAATAATTCCAAAAAATGTTCCAACTCCTCTAAATCCTTTATCTCCTTTTTTCCATAAGAAAGGATTTTTAATGTCTTCAATGGCTTATGTCGGTTCTCTAAAACAAAGGAAAGAACTACTTGAGAAAGCACTGGCATCCTTAAATAAATCAAAAGCAGGATCAACTTCATAATCTAATTCCCAGCACAATGGCAATACAAATGAAGATGATTGCTACAGAATAAATTTAAGTGATCCTTGAACAATGTATTTTGAATGTAATTTTAATGTATCTTGTATGGTAAAATACCAGTAGAAATACCCTTTTCACATATGTCATAGTGCACAATGACGTTGGAAACCTTTTTTGACAAAATGATTTCTTTTCTGACTTTTTACTGTTTGCTATAGTAAACTGTTTGCCACAATGACCTACCTTTTCACTGTTCCCTACAATGATTTATACACTACCCTATCAGCCTCTTCCCTTATAAATAAGAGTTTTTTCTTTTTTTTTTCTTTTTTCTCCCTACATCTCTCCTCTCCATTTCTCTTTCTTGCCTGCTTTTACTCTTTCTTCTCCTCTTCTATTCTTCCACCACTTCTCTTTTGTTTCCCAACTGATCAATATTTTTAATTTTCCAAAATTGAGAACCTATCATACGCTTCAATCTTAAAGTATAAGAATATACCTTCAATGTTTCTTCTTCTATGTTTCTCCTTTTGTATTATGACCTAAATGTAATGCTCTTGTTTTCTAATGAAATAAACTTTCATTTTCAAAATTACATCTTCTTTCATGTTTAACTTATGGTAGGAATCTTCATCTTGAAGGGTATATCTCCATAAGATTTTAATGCTTTATGCATAAACCTTGTAATCTTCGATTAGTTATACCACTTGTGATGGTTTTCTTTATATTTATGCATAAATCTCACTAGGCTTAGCTATGCCACCTGTGGTGGTTTTCTTCTAATGTTTCAACTTAATGTTATGTTTGTTTTCATTTAATGTTATATCTTTAATGGTTCTTTAATATTTATGCTTAGATAATTCTAAGATAACTTCTCTTAGGTGCACTATTAGCTTAGGAAACTTTTTTTTTTAACATTAGGCTTTTTTTAGAATTTCTCATGTAGAAAAAAAATATTTTTGTAGAAATAAAAATTAATAAAAAAACCTTGTTAAAAAAATTAGGACGTTTTGGAGATTTTTTTTTTTTTTAATACTCAAAGAATTAGGGCCCTTTTAGATTTTTTTCAATAAAACTAAATTGATAACCACGTAAACTCGATTGGTTTTCTAAATTAAAAAGAACCAATACATTAAAGTTTTTAAAAGAACTACGTTGGTTTGATCTCGACTAGCAAATATATAAGCCCTTCCGAGGCAACAATATAAAAAATAAAATAAAAATTTCTTTTTCTTGAAAATTCATAATAAAAAAATCATAAAAAAATTCACTTTAGTTATATTTTTGCATATCTGTATATATCTTAGCACTTTTAGAAAAATTATAAAAAAATAAAGCCATTAGTTTTTTTATCTTTATATGGTGACTTAGTTTCAGTAGATTATCCCTCAAACTTGGTTTTTCTAGTTTAATTTTCTAAAAAAAAAATTATTTTTAGAATATTTGCAGACTAATGGTTAAATAGGGTTTTTCCACCTAAAAACCCTAATTTCATTTGTTACCAGTGTTAACTGGTTAGCGACTCCAATTTTTCTAAATATTTTTTTAAAGAAAAATGTTTTTTTAATTTAATATCAAGTAATTTATATTAAGCAGACTAGGCTTATTATAGATTGAATTAAGAAAAACCAAAATAGAGCTTAATAGAATTAGCAACTCTACTAAGTACCTTAGTAGGCTAGCCATGTAATAATAAAAAATTAATTAATAGGCTTTCATTTGTTATTTGTTTGTATACTGTAATATAGTTATACTAACTAGGTTTTAAGTGTTGAAAAAACCTAGCTTAATGGGCTTGTTACTAGGGACTTGGGGTGGGGGTAAGGTGATGATTTTTATATTTTTAATCATTTGTTTACTTTATTGTAGTTAGACCTAGGCCACTTTAGAAACTTAAGACAGACCGTCATTATGTAACCCTCGGGTTGCTGAGCTCTTTACGCATACCTAGCGATGATAGGCGAGCTTACTCAAGCTTTGATGTAGCTTACTAAGTTTTTTTCGAGAAATGCTTAGAGCTACAAAACCTGAGACACATAGACCCTACCTTCCTACATCATTTTTTTGGAAAAAAAAAAA